>JAKWJD010001758.1:32866063-32970650 GCA_027705065.1 Solanum peruvianum
GAGTGTCACGTTCCGACACCAGGATAGTATATGAGGATCGGAGTGTCACGTTCGGCCCACCAGGATAGAATATGGATCGGGTGCCACGTTCCCGGGTTACCAGGATAGAATGAGGTAGGGGGTGCCACGTTCCCGTCACACAGGATAGTATATGAGGATCGGAGTGTCACGTTCCGACACCAGATAGTATATGGAGCGGAGTGTCATGTACCGACACGAGAGGAATAAAGATAATGAATCTTGAAATATGTCAATATACTCAATCTAATGAACCTAATTCCCAAATGAGTATGGTATTGAGGCTTGAGTCCTCATGGATGAACTTGGTAGTACTTATTGATGATTATAGTACTTGTTGTGCTACATGTTGAGTATTATAGTTGATTTATGATATTAACTGATATATACTGTTTTCTATTTTGAGTTGGCCGATGATACCTACTCAGTACTTGTGTTTGTACTGACCCCTACTTGTATGTTTCTTTCTTTGTTATTTGTGGAGTGCAGCAAACGTACCGTCATCTTCAACTCAATCGCAACTCTAGACAGGTCTTCACTACATCGGAAATTCAGGGTGAGCTAATGCTTCTAGCTTGGACAGGATCTTCTTCTTCAAGTCTTGATGCCTTGAACTTCCGGCTGGAACTAGCTTTTTACTTGTTTGCTTTCTTAGATACTCTTAGTTTAGTAATTTGAGGATAGATGTTCTTCTAGATTTTCGGGAATAATAGATGTTGAGTTTTAGAAGTTATTTAACAATGTTCATTTATGAGATTTAAGTCTTCCGCATTACTTTCTGTTGATATTATATTGCAATGTTGGGTTTTGTATTGGTTGGTTCGCTCACATCGGAGGGTAAGTGTGGGTGCCTCTCGCGACTTGGTTTTGGGTCGTGACAACAATTATTTAAATAAAAATCACATGAAAATTTGAAGATGATCCCACACACTTTGCAAATTAAGTCTACAGAATTGCAAATTCTAATTTACAATTTGCACTGCAATATGCAGGCAGAAAGTGAAAACCAATTTAGTGCACTGCAATTTAAAGTTTCACCAAAAGGAAATGCAAAATTGCAACAACAACATCCACTCATTGCAACAACAACATCAACTCATCAAGTTTTACCTTATCAATTAACACTACAACAACTGTACAATACATATATAAACTTTGCAACACAAATATGAAATCTCATAATATAATAACATAATAAAGCAGCAATAAACTGTAACATGATAATAGACAACAGTACAAGCTACAAGCATGCAAGTTGCAACATTACACAAGTAAAAAATTCAACACAATTCCACCCTGCCGCAGTGCACACAGACACACAAATTTAAAATAGCAAACGCCAAACCGCAGCAACACAACTGGAAAATTGAGTCTAAACATAGTTCTAATAGTTCATGTTCAAGTAAACAACATAATAACTTGTCATCAATCCTCAAAAGTTGACGATTATGGTTCCTGTTTTCCAAACAACCCTTAACATGCCTTCTTAAGGAGAAAGTCCCAGTATTGCGTGAATGGTAATAAACACAGCAAAAATAAATACATTTTACCCTCCACGATCCATCTTCATACTCTTCAAATTTTTCATAGTGATTCCAAACTAGTGATCGATGCATGATGAAATCTTATTAGCAAAAAATGGAGAAAGTATTAGATCAATAATAAATCAGACACAAAGACAAGATAACACATGTATATACCTTCCTTCCTCCAATTTTACATGTCATCAATGCAAATTTCTTTTCCAAGTTTAGCAAAATCTAAAGAAAAATACGATAACAAGTCAAGGCTCAAGACTTAATCAATAAAAGTATTAAATAAACAATTCACAATTTTAACATCAATGAGATTCTTTTCTTACCTTTTTCAAGTTTCTCAAGAAAATCAAAATCTTCCTCAATAATTATGGGTTGTGGCTAACTCCGAAGCAAATTTTGAAGGCACACTAGAGATTGTACAAATATAGGAGTTAATGAACTCCTAAATGAATCAAATATGCTCCCTCCAGTACTAAAATCACATTCAGATGCCACATTTAAAACGGGAATAGCCAACACATCTCGAGCCATCTTAGAAAGAAATGGAAATCTAGGTGAGTTGACTTTCCACCAAAGCACTACATCAAAATCTGATTTTTCAATTTCAGTTTCTTAATCAAGATATTTAACAATTCTGGCTTTGAACTTCAACCTCCCTTTTCAGATTTATTTTTATGTAATTCCTCAAAAAAAATTCCAAATTCTCTTACATAACTTAAAATAGAAGTATCCACACCAATTGAAGAAAATTGGCCAGTTTTATAATTTAAAATGGGGTTTGTATACTCATTAAACAAAGCTTCCATGTACGTTCGCACACCATTTTCTATCGCAGCTCTTTTTTCTCCAAACATCTTCTTAAGTGCAAGCCCAAGAGTACTAAATTGTGAGAGGATCCAAAACACATGGTATGAAAACCATCTTATTCATTTTTTCAGCATCACCCCAATATTTTTCAAATTTCTCCTTCATATTTTCTTCCATTTTCGCCAAAACTTGATCTTATTTGATATCGATTGATTCAATTAAAACCCAACTTGGCAAATTTCAAGAAAATGAAGATTTGATGTAACATATCGTGAACCGGATATCTTCAAAGTAAGATTAAAACAACATTTCATGAAATTTTGTAATTCTCTTTAAGCGCTCCCAATCACTACTGAAAAGTGTACCTATAGAGTTTTTATCAACAAACTTAAGATAAAGTGCCAAGCCAATATCACGATCGGCGTACTCTACAATTGCCCCTTCATATGCAATAACCCTGCTCAACATCATGTAGGTGGAATTCCACCTTGTAGATGAACATCCAACATAAAGACTTTTTACCAAGATTTTCATCTTCACAACATTCTTGAAACTTTTTCCACCTAGCAGGAGATTGCCTAATGTATCTCACTCCTTGCCTAACTCGTTCAATAGACACATTTGCTTCTTTTGTACCATCTTGAACAATAAGATTTACAATATGAGCCATACACCTTATATGAAGCTGACTACCTCCCATTAAGTTGGTTCCCCATATAGTTAATTGCTTAGACAACTCAGTTATTGCCAAACTATTTGAACCAGCATTATCAACTGTTACAGTGAAAATTCGATGCAATCCCCACTCATGTAAGCACTTACTAATATACTTTCCAAGATCTTCACCTCTATGACTAGTGATTGGACAAAAGTTGATAATTCTTTTATGCAAAGTCCAATTTTTATCAATCGAATGAGCAGTAATGACCATATAATTGATTCTTTTCATGGAAGTACAAGTATCAGTGGCTTAAGACACCCTTTGTTGTGTTTCCTTAAAAACAGCCATCAACTTACGTTTTTCTTCATCAAAAAAATCAAAACAGTCACGAGTCACAGTGGTACGGGAGGGAATGTGGAAACAAGGTTGTGCTACTTCCATAAATTGGTTAAAACCTTTTTTTCAACAAATCTGAAAGGAAACTCATCAATAATTACCATATGACATAAGGCCTTTCTACCTGGTAAAATTTCCATGGAAAAACAACTACATCACCATTGTTACCCCCTATAATTGGTTGAAATTATAATATTGATTGTTTAATATCAATATTATAAGGCATCTTTGTGCATTTGTTTTTATGAGTAAGCATTGACGTTGTACCAGGTTCTTTTGTGTCAGCAAAATACTCATTCTTACAATAGTTACGAACAGCCTTTTCACTTCCATCAATATCAGTTTTACGAGTAAAATGATCCCACACACGAGATCCTTTTTTCCTTCCTTTCTTTACTTTAGACTCAATAGTTTGACTTTGATCTATTGTATTTGAATTAGAACCCCACTTTCACCAATAACCTTATCAATTATGATATTTTCAGCCATGGTACATTTACCAAAAACAGTGAAAAGATATAAACACTAAGTAGTTTTATTAAAGAAACTACAAAGTACAAACAATAGGCTAAGACATATCAATTTTTTACATACTTGACAATAGACAATTATACACATCACAGTTCACACAAAGCAGCAAATTTGAATCCTGAAATTTGAGCTAACTAATACAAATGCTAAGTAATAATGATTCATCCATACATGTCCTCTGAAAGAGGTTTATAAAGCTCACTTTTGGAATATAAGACAACAAAGAATGAAATAAAACATAGGATTATACAGTAACTATAATCAACCCCACAAAACCCCAAAAGTTTTTTTCTTCAACCACTTCAATCTTTTGTTCAAGATTTCTACTTCTAGGTTCATCAACATTCAAAGAAACAACTAAAGATTTGTGTTTTACTTGTTAATTTGCTCACCATAATTGTAAAATCTGACTAATTAATTTTGGCCAAAGACTTTTTCTTTTGAAATACTTAATAAATCAATGTGTGTATTTGAATCTTGATGGCACGTTTGATGAACTATACAACTAAATTAATGGTAAATACAACACTCTATAGTTACCATGTGACTTGTGAGTTGTGTCCTCGGAGGCTCGGACCTCGCCTGACGCCTGAGTGAGAGTGACTGCCTTACGAGTTACGCCTGAGTGACTAACTCACTAGAGTAGTGGAGGACGTAGGTGGAGCAGTCGTTGCCTGAGTTTGGATGATTTAGAGCTTGAATTATTGGAGTTTGAGCGGCGGAAGTGGAACCTTAGTCCAGTAGTCCCTAATCTTGAGAAGTGAGAAGTGAAAACTTTTGGCGTAATGGTGTTAGTACCCCAATATAAAATTAGAAAATTAGGAATGAATTGTAAAATTAGAAAATTTGGAATAAAAAATATTAATATCAATATGGGTCTTATCGGGGTATTGGGTAGCCCGAGATTTTGGCTTCCCAACCCGACCCCCAACCGATTACCAAATACAATATTTTTCTAAACCGAGACCCAAACTGTTAGCCCAATAACTCGAACTATTAGCCCAATAACCCAAAAATTGGTTCGAGTTAACGGTTTGACCCGATTTTTGCACAAGCCTAATCCAAATGGCTCCATACGGAGCTCTTTATGGAAGAAGACGCAGATCTCCTATTGGATGGTTTGATAATCGTGAAGCAGCTTTGATAGGATCAGATTTAGTTCACCAAGATGTGGAGAAGGTGAAGGTGATTCAAGAGAGGTTGAAAACAACAAAGTTGTCAAAAATCCTACACTGATGTTAAGAGAAGGTCATTAGAGTTCGAAGTAAAGGATTGGGTATATATGAAAGTTTCATCTATGAAGGGTGTTATCAGATTTGGTAAGAAGGGAAACTTAGTCCCCCGGTATATTGGACCTTATCGCATATCAAAATGGATTGTCAATGTAGCTTATAAGTTAGAGCTACCAAAAGAGTTAGCAGCAATTCATCTGGTGTTTCACATCTCTATGTTGAAAAAGTGAATGGGCGATCCTTAATTAATTGTACCAACTGTAAATGTTGGGATTTAAGATAACTATCTTATGAGGAGATTCCAATTCAGATTTAAGATCACCAAGTTCGCAAGTTGAGAACAAAGGAGGTTGCATCAGTCAAGGTCCTATGGAGAAACCAATTTGTTGAAGATGCTACTTGGGAAGCTGAAGAAAATATGAAGAAAAGATAACCACATCTCTTTGAATCTAGAGGAGATGCATATCAAGGTACTAATTCTCTTCTTAGTACTATATAAACTATGTCTAATCATGTTGTTACTTGCTTTTGATTGTTGAGTGTGAACTTGAGGTTACTACTCTTAGCTCAGTGAAATAAACCGCATTCAAGGATGAATGTTCCCAAGGGGGAGATATTGTAACATCTCGCAACTTGAAATAGCTAATAATAAGCTAAGAAACTAAAAATAATCATTTCAAGAAAGAAAAGGAAAAATCTAGAAAAAAATTAGGTCATTTTCAAACGGTCATAACTTCTAGCTTAAGATGAGTTAGAGGTGCTTCTTCATAAGGGTTGAAACATATTTGAATAATCTTTCCAGCGTTGCCGAGTTCGCGTGATTTTGATATTTTATGAGTGAGTTATGATTTTCGGAAGTTGGGCTATTGAATGCAGGAAAATCTCAATTTGGATTTAGGGAAAGGCAAACTAGTCTTTTCACTAGTTAATTCCTATTTAGTTTTAGAGGTTTATTGGGGTAAAAGCAAGTCTTACATCAGTTTGGAAAAGTTATAATTTCACTTAGGGATTACAGAAGAGACAAAAGAAGAAAGAAAAAGAGAGAAGTCAAGAATTCCACAAGAACGTCAAGCTTTGCGAGTGGAATTTGTCGGTGGTGATACCTATCAAGATATGTGAGATCTTTTAGTATTGGGTCAGTTTACCTACACACAAACTTATTACAATTCTGTAATTGCTGAGTTTTTTACATGTTAATATGTTAAATTCTTGTAAGAACATTGTCGAATTCTTGTTGGTTGAGTTGTTGAATACCAAGTGTTTATTTGATTCATGTTTTCAGGTTGTTTTCGAGTTAGATTTATTGGGTATTAAGGGTAATAATGATCCTAAGTATTTGGGGAAAGCACCATGGAAGTTTAGAGGGTTTAGAGATGAAAAATGGAGGAAGAAAGTCGAGAACACTCGTGAATAGGGGTTGGGGCACCGCAACGCGCCAGCCAGAGCGCCCCAACCTGGCCTCTGAAGTTCGGGTCAAAGAGCCCCATGCCTCTCAGAGCGCCAAGGATGCCAGTTTACCCCATTTTCCCCATGTTTTCGAACTAGTTTCTAAGTTATGTACCTACATTTCCTAGTTGATTCTAAAACTCTAAGGTACAAACATCATGAAATTATCCATAAACATGAGATCATGAACATTGAATCCATATTTCAATTCAAGAAAAGTTAATATCAACGTCAAAGAAGTTAATAGTCCAATCTAAAAGTTAAGAAGCAAGTCAAAGTAGGTTCTTAAAGTTTTCAAGAGTCTTTAAAAAACGTATTAACTTTGTTTTAAGGCTCAAATTGCAAGTTAAGCAAAGAGTAAAGAGTTGAGTGGTTCACTGGCACCATGGTTTTAGGTATCAATACACCGTTGAGTAAGATCGTTTTATCATGGAAGGATATATTTCGTTAGCCTCTGGTACTTGAGGGGAATAATTTCTTAAAGGGAAACTGTGCATTTAGTGGACTCATTTCTTTCTTTGAGAAAAATATTTTTCTATTGTTCTTAATCAGTTCCTTATTCTATTTCTCTGCTAGTCTTAATTTTCTAGTTTTGAAAATACTCTTTAAACTTTGTTATTTCTTATCAAGTTCTTAAAAATTTTGTTCTAAGTATCTTAGGAATACAATATGAACAATGATAACTTCAAGTCCCTAAATAAAAATATGTCTACTTAAAAAAATAGTAGACTGGTCTATCACAATAATAATAATAATAATAATAATAATAATAATAATAATAATAATAATAATAATAATAATAATAATATAATAATAATAATAATAATAATAATAATAATAATAATAATAATAATAATAATAATAATAATATAATAATAATAATAATATAATAATAATAATATATAATATATATATATATATATATATATGTATGTATACCTTAAAAGTATGAACTCCTAACTTGATTGCCAAATCACTATAATATCTCTATCTTAGGTAGTGAATTTTTCGATGAGTTGTGACTTTTGAATAAGTTGTTACTTTTTTAAAAGGATTGTGATTTTATGAGACTTTTTTCAAAGGTTTGTGATTCTTCGATGAGTTGTTGACTTTTCCAGAGATTTGTGAATTTTTCAAAGAGTTGTCACTTTTTCAATAAGTTGGATGACATTTCGGATAAGATACTTTCTTGACTATAAATAAAGGGGATTCCTCTAATTTTTCAACCAAAATTTTATTAATGTTCTACTCTCTTTTTTATTGCATGTTAAAAAAAATGGTGTAATTTGTTGACCTTGAGTGATTTAGTTGAATATGAGGTACCACTTCTCTAATGAAGTAAATCGTTCTATTCTAAGATTGTATATTTCTATCTCAAGTACTTGAGAAAAATAATTTTAATGATACAATAATTATTATTTTTAATTAATCTATACATAAGTATGTAATGTTTCAATATATAAAGTTAACAAGATGTAGTCTAAATTCATTTGTTTTGTAAACAATTCTTCTTGTGATGTAGATATATGCTTCTAAATAGTTTTTCCAAAATTATTAGATTTCTTAATAGTTAGATAATTGTCGCGATTTGTGTTTTTGATGCTCAAGATAAAATAATGACTTTATTTAACAATTCTACTTATGTGATTTAGATTGTCAGGAAATTTGCTTCAAAATAGTTATTATTATATAAATATTTGCCTTTTGTTTTACTTATTTAATATTTCTTAAAATTTGAGTATATTAGACGAAGAAAAGTTCATATGACTGTAAGAATGTCAATTAAAGTTTGTACTAGTTTAATTTTTATTATTTATATAATACTAATTTTTATGAGATAAATATTTTCATTAATGCAAATGCATATACATATATACATACATACATAAATACATACACATACATACATACATAAATCCATACATGTATTTGTATTTAAATTAAAGGCTTAAGTCATAAGCGAACTCCTAAAGTTGTCCACATAATTCGTATCGACACCTCAACTAAGGATAGTTACTATTGAACATCTATACTACTTTGAATTGATACCACTTGAACACTTTTTGCTTATGTTGCATTTTGGGTGTCATTTACTAAAAAAAGCGTGTGAAAGCATCAATTTTAATATTTTTTCAATTAAAAAATTCTCTTTGTTTTCCACTATAGCATCTGTCATGGCAGCCATATACTCCTCTCTGGCTCTTCCTCATTTTTTTGTTCTTTTATTATCATTTTATATTTTCAGATCTGTTAGTAGCATTATCATCACATCTATTTCTTTCTCCTCTTTTGAGTAACAACCACCATCCACCGCCTCTACCATTATTGCCTCTACTTGAATTTATTTATTTTTAATCTAGAACTGAATCTTGTCGTATTGTTAATTTATGAAAATAAGAAAGTTTATAAATTTACAATTTAACTCTTTGCCATAATGATCTTCTTCCTTGTCTCTTCGACAACATTTTTTTCGCCACTTCACTAATATGTCTGCGCCATTGTTATACCCATTTTCTTTTTCTTATTTTATAGTCGTGTTACCTCCTCTATCACCATTAAATCTAAATCCGTCATTGTTGATTTATTATGAAGAAGAAGAAAAAAGAAATGGTTGTTCTGATGGGTAGCAGGGGAAAAATTTGGGTTGGTTGGGTGACAATGTAATTACTAAAGTGTTTGTTTTTTAAATTTTGAATCTAAAAAATCCGCCATAGTTAAGTTATGATAAAGAAGAAGAAGAAGAAGAAGAAGACGTCGAAAGGCCAAAAGTCTGATGGGTAGCATGGAAAGATTTGGTGTGGTGAGTGGATTATTTGGGGCAGAATTTTTTTATTATTATTATTTGAAATATCTAATGACATATGTTATAATTTAATTTGTCATTGTACCATGTCAGTACAAGTGTATCTCACACACTTAATATTTTTGACTGATTATCAAAAATATGTCAAATAGATGTTAATTCGAAGTAATAAAGGTGTTCAATAGGTAACAACCTTGATAGAGGTGTCCAAATGCAACATGAAGACAACTTTAAGTTGTTGTAGATGATTAAAGCCTAAATTAGAATAGCCAAAAACTAGAAACTCGCCCCTTAACTTATCTCGAAAAGTCAGATGGATGCTTAAACTATCATGGTGATCTATTACACACTTATTCTTGTTAAAAGTGTAACTAATATCACCTTCTAATGACAAAGCCAGTCACATATACTAGCATTGTGCGCATGTGCCTGCCAGATTTATGAAAGCATACACGTGTAACTTTTTTAATTTTTTCACTTTTTTTCAACCAATTTGACCTCTATCTTCTCTCTTTCTTTTTTTACCTTTTTCCCAACCATTTTTATTTCCATCTTCTCTCTTCTTCCTCACTTAAATAGCATAATTTCTTTTCTTTATTTTTTCTTTGTAATTTTCTCTTTCAATCATTTCTTTTAATTCTGAACACACCATACAAACTAAAGATAATTGATGGATCAGCAGCGAGGTTGGAATATTCGTGAAGGAGTAGGGTACATGAATGACAAATAAAATCAAAGTTATACTCAATACGATTTCATCCAGTTGTCATCATCAATAACAAAAATTTTTAACCAAGAACTTATTTTTCTCAACTTTTTAGCGTATTTAAACACCTTTCTTTTTTTAGGTTTTTCAAATATGGGTCAAATGAACCTTGATTGTTATTGTTTTGTATTGAATTTCTTTTTAGTTATTAGTGTTTTGATGTTAATGGTTATGAAACTTGGAATAAATATTTAGTTTGATACGGATCAATTTTATAAGTCGAGCCAATTTTGATTTTATTATGTATAAATCATCATTGAACACAAATCCTGCACAATCAAATCCGAAGTGTTGTGTAAAATTGATAATTTTGATAGATGGGCGTAGGGAGAAATTAACTTTTCTAGGTAATAATAGTTAGGGATTCAGGGTTGACTCTTCAATGTTCTTTTGATGCTACTAGATTGTTAAATTTAGATTAGCAAAATTAGTGGAGAATTCTCAAGTAATAATGAAATTGATTAAAAATTGTAGATTTGTGGTAAGAAAATGTAACAACCCATTTAGTCGGTTTGAGCAGTAGAATTATTTTTGATAAATACTTACTGGGTCGACGGACCACGCGACAGATTGTCATGGTCACGACGGACCGTCGTGGACTCCGTCGTGGACTTTGTCGTCCCATACTTGTGCAATTTCTTCTGCTGCTTTCTTCACTACCCTCGACGGCAAGTATGATGAACCGTCATTGGCACAACGGTCCGTCGAGAGTCCCCGTTCCAAAAAACTTCAACTCTAGGAATCTGGGTACTGGGATTACTTCTCTGAACTTCGTGACGGACCTGCAAGACGGACCATCATAGATACCACGGACCGTCACAAACTGTGTAACCCCAATCTGGGTACTGGGATTAATTCTCTGAACTTCGTGACAGACCTGCAGGACGGACCGTCATAGATACGACGAACCGTCACAATCTGCGTAACTCCACACTTGGTCGGACTTCTGCAAAATTTTAAATCGGTGTATTGGACTATTCATAATTATAATTATGAAATTAGTGGGGAATTTCAATAATTTATTTAGTTGGGGGTTAAAGTAGATGATAGTGAAATAAATAATGGGTTACTTTTATCATTTTTTTATAATTGATTATATGATAATTAGGGTAAAAAGAATCTGGGAAAGAAAAATAAAAAGAACGGTAGAGGCGAACGAACGAGAGAGCGTGAACGAAAGAAGAAAGCAAGCGACTTAGACTTCAGATTGAAAAGGTTCGTAGGCACTGAGGAAGGCAAAGGCATTGGAGAGGTAGCTTGCTTGATTTCGATTCTTCGGTGGAGGTAGGTTATAGTTTATTTCTATGTGATAGATAAACTCTCAATAGCGATTGATATGTATTGAGTGATATTGTAAAGTCTCCTATATACTTGATTTTGTGATTGAATGTTTTATAGTGTGGTTTGTTGTTGGCCTAATATAAGGAGACTATTGGATTTATAATCTTGATCCCTCTCTATTAAAATGATGCCTTGAATAAAGAAGGCTTGATGAAAATAATATAACAATGAATTGAAAGCGGTGATAATAAAGGATAAATTAATGAGATAATTGGATCGGAGTGTCACGTTCCGACACGGTATTATGGGATCGGAGTGTCACGTTCCGGCACGGTATTAGGGGATCAGAGTGTCACGTTTCGACACGGTATTAGGGGATCGGAGTGTCACGTTCCGGCACGGTATTAGGGGATCAGAGTGTCACGTTTCGACACGGTATATGGGATCGGAGTGTCACGTTCCGACATGATAATATTAAAGGAAAGGAATCTTGAAATATATTAATATACTCAAATTCAAAGAACCTATTTCCCAAATGAGTTATGTGTGGAGGCATGAGTTCTCCATAGGTGTGCTTGGTGTTGTTGTCAATGGTTCATGTATTTGTTGCTGCCACTTGTTAAGTATTGTAGTTGATTTTAATTATTATTCAGTATATATTGTTTTCTATTGAGTTGGCCGATGATACCTACTCAGTACGTGTTCCTTGTACTGACCCCTACTTGTATTTTCTTCTTTGTTATTTTGTGGAGTGCAGCAAGCGTGCCATCGACTTGGACTCGCCCTCAGCTCTAGCCAGTCTTCAGCACATCAGAGTTCGGGGTGAGCTATTATTCCTAGCTCGTGCTGGATTTTCTCCTTCACGTCTTGATGTCTTTGAATTTCGTACATGGACCATCTTTTAACTTATTTTGGTTTCTTAAAAATTCCTAGACTTGGTAATTTGAGGATAGATGTTCTTGATGTGATGACTTACAGATTATGGGGATAATAAGTGTTAAACTTTAGAAGCTTATTTACTTGGTTTCATTAATAAGTTTTGGGATCTTCCGCATTATATTTTGTTAATTCTGGTTTAACTATTGGTAAATGTTGGGGTTAAAATTTGTTAGTTCGCTCACCTGGTAGGCTAAGGGTGGGTGCCACTCACGACTCATTTTGGGTCGTGACAAACTAGGTATCAGAGCCAGGGATTCGTTGGTCTCATCACACAAGAACAAGTCCAGTAGAGTCTTCAGGAACGGTATGGTGACGCCTTTACTTTTCTTCGAGAGGCTATAGGACTTTAGGAAAACTCCATTCTTTCTTTCTCTCGTGCTATTACTTGGATCCAATTGGTATCTAGGTGATACAAATTGGTATCTGACATCCTCACTCTATTTCGCAGATGGTTAGAACTAGAGCAACAACTGTGCCAACACCAATACTGGCAAGACAGGGTGCGTTTGAGCCAACCATTGGGGCTGTAACTCGAGGAGGACCGGTGTCAAGAGGCCGTGGTAGAGGTCGCAGTAGGACGCCCACTAGAGGTAGAGGACAAACACCTGGTCCAGCGAGAAATAGAGCAGTGACTCCTCCACCGACTGATGAGGTAGTAAGAGAGGGTGAGGAAGGGGAAAATGAGCAGGTTCAAGATGAGGAATTACCACCCCAGCCTACCCCAGAGATGATTAATCAGGTTCTTACTTATCTTAGCGGGTTATCTGATCAGGGCCAGACACCTCTAGTGTTTTCTGCACCAGCACCTCAGGTTCCGGGAGTACAACATGCAGCTGTTGTGGCTCCCCGCATGGGTGCATCATTGGAAGTAGGCACATTTCCTCGATTGACTAAAGGGTCTATAATGACAGGTGATCAACATGAACTTTTCATTAAGTTCTTAAAGCTGAAACCTCCAGTCTTCAAGGGTGCTGAATCTGAAGATGCCTATGATTTTCTGGTTGATTGTCATGAGCTGCTACATAAGATGGACATAGTAGAACGATTCGGTGTTGAGTTTGTGACCTATCAGTTTCAGGGGGATGGCAAACATGTGGTGGCGGTCGTTATATTTGAGTGTCAACCAGCGCAGGCACCACCCATGACTTGGGCATCATTTTCTAGCTTATTATGGAGAAGTATATACCCGGACTTTGAGGGATAGGAGGAGAGATGAGTTCCTGAGTCTAGAGCAAGGAAGGATGTCTGTTGCTGCTTATGAGGCTAAATTTGTGCACTATCCAGGTATGCCACTCAGCTTTGCTTCAGTCCACAAGAGCGGATTCGTCGCTTTGTGAAAGGATTGAGGTCAGATTTGCAGATTTCAGCTTACAGGTAGCTGCTGCAGCAAAATCCTTTCAGGAAGTGGTTGTGATTTTGTGATAGAGGTAGAGGGGTGAAGCCAAACGACTTCACCACATCATAGACATTTAAGAAGTTCCGTAAGGGAGGTGAGTTTAGTGGTTCTTACTCCAGAGGGCATAGTTCAGGAGGTTACCCAGCCCGTCTTATTCAGTCTTCACTGCAGGCTGTAGCTGGGGTCCATCGCAGACTAGCCAGCATTTTTCTGAGTTTGGAGGTTATCCCCAGACTTCGTCATTCTCACAGAGACCTATGGTTGACTCCAGAAATTGTTATGGATGTGGAGAGACTGTACATATTAGGAAATATTGTCCAAATCAGAGTTACAGACCCCCAATAGCTAGAGGTAGAGGTGGTCATGGTAGAGGCCGCCATTCTGGAAGACGTGGAGGCCAAGGAAATGGTGTTCACCAAATTAGTTGGGGTGGCGGGCAAGTTGGAACTACTGCAGCGCAACCTGGTAGGTACAATGGACAGAGAGGTGATAGGGCCCATTGTTATTCTTTCCCCAGGAGGTCTGAAGCAGAGACATCTGATGCTGTTATCACATGTACTCTTTTGGTCTGTGATTGCATGGCTTCTGTTATTTGATCCTGGATCCACATTTTCATATGTATCTTCCTCATTTGCTACTGGTCTTGATTTATATTGTGATTTGCTTGAAATGCCTATTCGTGTCTCTACTCATGTGGATGAGTCCGTGATAGTTGAGAAGGTGTATAGGTTTGCCTCTTGTGACTTTGTGGGGAGCAATACTTATGTGGATTTGATAATTCTAGAGATGGTTGATTTTGATGTAATTTTGGGGTTATGACTTGGCTTTCTCCAATTTTGCAATCTTAGATTGTAATGCTAAAACTGTGACATTGGCCAAGCCTGGGACAGATCCGCTAGTGCGGGAGGGTGACTATATTTCCACTTCAGTTCGTATTATCTCTTCTCTTCATGAAGCTAGGGGATGGTGTAAGGGTTGTTTCGCTTTCTTGGCGGCACATCTCAGGGATGATACTCCCAAGTACCTTTGATCGAGTCTGTTTCGATAGTCCGTGAGTTTCTGGATGTGTTTCCTGCAGACCTTCCTGGTATGCCACCGGATAGGGATATGATTTTTGTATTGATCTAGAGCCGGGTACTCACCCCAATTCCATTCCCCCTTATAGAATGGCTCCAGCTGAGTTAGCGAGTTGAAGGCCCGAACTTCAGGAGAGTGTTAGGTAAAGGGTTTTATTAGACGAGTGCATCCCCTTGGGGTGCTCCTGTTTTATTTGTGAAGAAGAAGAATGGATGGAAGTTTTCGAATGTGCATAGACTACAGCAGCTGAATAAGGTAACTATTAAGAACAAGTATCACATTCCCTCGCATTGATGATTTGTTCGATCAGTCAGTTACAAGGTGCTTGTGTCTTCTCTAAAATTGATTTGAGGTCCGGTTATCACCAATTGAAAAATACGGGCAGCAGATGTGCCGAAGACTGCTTTTCGAACCAGGTATGGGCATTATGAATTCTTAGTAATGTCTTTTGGGCTTACGAATTCTCCCCTGCTACTTTCAATGAGCCTGATGAATGGGATTTTTAAGCCATACCTGGATCTCTTTGTTATTGTATTTATTGATGATATACTGATATACTCAAAGAACAGGAAAGAACATGAGGAGCATTTGAAAATTGTATTGGAGTTGTTGAGGGAGGAGAAAAGGCTTTATGCCAAATTCTCCAAGTGTGTGAGTTTTGGCTAGATTAGTGTCCTTCTTGTGGCACGTGTGTTTCTAAGGATGGAGAGTGAGTGATGGTGGATCCTTCTAAGATTGAAGCAGTGAAGGGTTGGGTAAGACCTACTAATGTTTCAGAGGTAAGGAGCTTTGTTGGTTTAGCTAGCTACTACCGTCGATTTGTCAAGGAATTTTCTTCTGTTGCTTCCCAACTGACAAATTTGACTAAGCAGAATGTTCCATTTGTATGGTCGGACGAATGTGAAGAAAGCTTCCAGGAACTCAAGACCTTGGTGACTACTGCACTAATTTACCTTGCCAGTGGAAGGTAAAAATTTTATTGTTATTATGAGCATCTTATTCTGGTTTGGGTTGCAGTGCTAATGCAGGAGGAATGTAATTTCTTATGCTTCGAGGAAATTAAAAGTGCATGAACGTAACTATCCCGACCCATGATTTGGAGTTGGCTGCAGTTGTATTTGCATTAAAGCAATGGAGACATTATCTATATAGGGTCAAGTGTGATGTTTATACAGATCATCGTGTTTACAGTATATCTTTACTCAGAAAGATTTGAATTTGAGGGGCAGGAGGAGGGGATGGGGGGAACTATTGAAGGACTATGATATTACTATTTTGTATCACCCAGGAAGAGCTAATGCCTGTGGCAGATGCTTTAAGTAAAAAGCAGGGAGCATGGGTAGTTTAGCCCACTTACAGGTTTCTAGACGCCCATTGGCTAGAGAGGTTCAGACTTTGACTAATGACTTTATGAGGCTGGAAGTACTAGAGAAAGGAGGATTTTGGCCTGTGTGGAGGCAAGATCTTCTTTTCTTGACAAGATTAAGGAAAGCAGTTTGCTGATGAGAAGCTGAGTCGAATTCGAGATATGGTATTGCGAGGAGAGGCTAAAGAGGCAATAATTGATGAGGAAGGCGTTTTAGAATTAGAATTAGAGAGGAAGGGTGTGTGTGCCCCGTGGATGTTTTGGTTTGATGCACACTATTCTTACAGAGGCTCATAGTTCAAGGTATTCTATACATCCTGGTGCAACAAAGATGTATCGTGACCTAAAGCAACATTTTTGGTGGTGAGTAGAATAAAGCGTTGACATTGTTGATTGTTTGCTAATGCCTGAATTGTCAGCAGGTAAAGTATGAACACCAGAGGCCCGGAGGGACACTTCAGAGAATGCCCATTCCTGAATGGAAGTAGTAGGAAAGAATTGCAATGGATTTCGTGGTTGGTCTTCCAAAGACATTGGGTAAGTTTGATTCTATTTGGGTAATTGTTGACAGGTTAACTAAGTCTGCTCACTTCATTCCGGTCAAGATGACTTACAATGCAGAAAAGTTAGCCCAACTCTATATCCCAGAAATTGTTCGATTGCATGGAGTTCCACTTTCCATCATATAAGATAGAGGTACGCAATTTACTTCTAAGTTTTGGAGAACATTTGCTGAATTAGGTACTAGGTTGGATCTTAGTACTTGCATTTCACCCTCAGACCGATGGTCAGTCTGAGCGAACGATTCAGGTGTTTGGGATATGCTTCGTGCATGTGTGATAGAATCTGGTGGTCATTGGGATAAATCTTACCCTTAGCAGAGTTTTCATACAATAATAGCTATCACTCAAGTATTGATATGGCCCCATTTAAGGCACTGTATGGGAGGAGATGTAAGTCTCCCATTGGTTTGTTTGATGCATTTGAGGGTGAGACCTTGGGGTACCGATCTTTTGAGGGAATCCTTAGATAAATTAAAATTCATTCAGGAGAAGCTTCTAGCAGCTCTGAGTAGGCAGAAAGAATATGTAGATCGAAAGGTTAGGGACTTGGATTTTATGGAGGTGAACAAGTCTTGCTGAAGGTTTCACCCATGAAAGGTGTGATGCAGTTTGGTAAGCGAGGTAAACTTAGTCCGAGGTATATTGGTCCATTTGAAGTTCTGAAGCGCGTGGGGGATTTGGCCTATGAATTGGCATGGCCTCCAGGGTTGTCAGGAGTGCACCCGGTATTTCATGTGTCTATGCTGAAAAAATACCATGGTGATGGAAATTATATTATTCATTGGGATTCAAGTCTTGCTGATGAGAATTTTTCTTATGAGGAAGAGCCTATTTCTATTCTAGATAGGGAGGTCCGCAAGTTGAGATCAAAGGATTTGCATCTATCAAGGTTCAGTGGAAGGATCGGCCAGTTGAAGTCCAAATGGGAGAGTGAGTTCGATATGAAAGAAAGATATCCACATCTTTTTACAAATTCAGGTACTTTTGTCTCACCCTCCCCTTTTCTTCCTGTGATCGTTCGAGGACGAACGATGGGTAAATTGGTATCTATTGTAACAACTCATTTAGTCGGTTTGAGTAGTAGAATTATTTTTGATAAATACTTACTGGGTCGACGGACCACACGCGACAGATCATCATGGTCACGACGGACCGTCGTGGACTCCGTCGTCCCATACTTGTGCAATTTCTTCTGCTGCTTTCTTCACTACCCTCGACGGCAAGTATGACGAACCGTCATAGGCACAACGGTCCTTCGAGACTCCCCGTTCCAAAAGAACTTCAACTCTTGGAATCTAGGTACTGGGATTACTTCTCTGAACTTCGTGACGGACCTGCAAGACGGACCGTCATAGATACAACGGACCGTCACAAGCTGCGTAACCCCAATCTGGTACTGGGATTAATTCTCTGAACTTCGTGACCGACCTGCAGGATGGACCGTCATAGATTGCGACGAACCGTCACAATCTGCGTAACTCCACACTTGTTCGGACTTTCCGCAAATTTTAAATGGGTTTTTGGACTATTCATAATTATAATTATGAATTTAGTGGGGTAATTTCAATAATTTATTTAGTTGGGGGTTAAAGAAGGATAATAGTTGAAATAAATCGTGGGTTACTTTCATCATTTTTTATTATTTGATATATGATATTTAGGGTAAAAAGAATCTGGGAAAAAATAAAAAGAACAGTAGAGTCGAACGAACGAGAGAGCGTGAACGAAAAAGAAAGCAAGCGACTTAGACTTCAGATGAAAAGGTTCGTAGGCACTGAGGAAGGCAAAGGCATTGGAGAGGTAGCTTGCTTGATTTCGGTTCTTTGGTGGAGGTAGGTTATGGTTTATTTCTATGTGATAGATAAACTCTAAATAGCGATCGATATGTATTGAGTGATATTGTAAAGTCTCCTATATACTTGATTTTGTGGTTGAATGTTTGATTGTGTGGTTTGTGGTTGGCCTAATATAAGGAGACTGTTGGATTTCTAATCTTGAACCCTCTCTATTAAAATGACGCCTTGAATAAAGAAGGCTTGATGAAAATAATATAACAATGAATTGAAAGCGGTGATAATAAAGGATAAATTAATGAGATAATTGGATCGGAGTGTCAACGTTCCGACACGTATATTGTGGGATCGGAGTGTCCGTTCCGGCACGGTATTATTGGGGATCAGAGTGTCACGTTTCGACACGGTATATGGGATCGGAGTGTCACGTTCCGACACGATAATATTAAAGGAAAGGAATCTTGAATTATATTATAACTCAAATTCAAAGAACCTTTTTCCCAAATGAGTATGGTGTGGAGGCATGAGTCCTCATAGGTGTGCTTGGTATTGTTTTCAATGGTTAATGTATTTGTTGCTGCCACCTGTTAAGTATTGTAGTTGATTTTATATTATTATTCAGTATATATGTTTTTCTATTTTGAGTTGGCCGATGATCCTACTCAGTACGTGTTCCTTGTACTGACCCCTACTTGTATTTTCTTTCTTGTTTATTTTGTGGAGTGCAGCAAGCGTGCCATCGACTTCGACTCGCCCTCAGCTCTAGCCAGTCTTCAGCACATCAGAGTCCGGGGTGAGCTATTATTCCTAGCTCGTGCTGGATTCTCTCCTTCACGTCTTGATGTCTTTGAATTTCGTACATGGACCATATTTTTACTTATTTTGGTTTCTTAAAAATTCATAGACTTGGTAATTTGAGGATAGATGTTCTTGATGTGATGACTTCCAGATTTTGGGAATAGTAAGTGTTAAACTTTAGAAGGTTATTTACTTGGTTACATTAATAAGTTTTGGGATCTTCCGCATTATATTTTGTTAATTGTGGTTGAACTATAGGTAAATGTTGGGGTTTAGATTTGTTGGTTCGCTCACCTAGTAGGCTAAGGGTGGGTGCAACTCACGACTCGTTTTGGGTCGTGACAGAAAAAAACAATAAAGAAGAAGTCCAAGGTGAATAAGAGAAGATGAACGAATAACGAGAATAGAGAGGGTGAGGGTAAAAAATTGGCTTTATTTTCGACTCAGCGACACCTATTTTATTTTTTAATAATTTGTTGTTTCCCGTTAGTTTTGGTTTAAATTGATTGTTGAAGATTTATAATTGTCCAGTATGTAATACATAAAATAAGTGGTCATCATTGCTTCATGATTATTTAAAGGTGTAACTGACTTGCGAAATAAGATAAGGGTGAATTTATGAATTTTCCCATTAAAATATTATACCACACATGTATTATCAAACTAACAAGATTCTCTAACTGAAAAATATTTTATAATGTTTTGAGTTATTTTAAAAAAACCACAACAAATATGAAAATATCTGAATGTATATGAATTCATTAAAAATTATTATTTACAAAATTGATTTTATATTCAGTAATATGAAATAAATATTTTCTTTTTGTCCTTACGCTAAATTAAAATTTAATAATTGTAAAAAATAGTAACATTAATTAAAAAGTCCTATTTATTTATTAAGTATAGAATTTATTAGAAATTCAACTATTGCACATTAATTCTTTAGTCATAACATTGTAACATCTCTTAGTTATTATTAACTAGGGAATTTGGCCGCGCTTCGCGCGATCTTTGAAATAAATGATAAAGAATTACTTTTTAATTTATCATATGTTCTCAGTATACCCAAACATACTATTATCACTATGTTTTTTAATTATATATTAATTATGAAGATCATTTGAGATGACAATTGAAATAAGCTTAACAAATTTAACATCTATAATCTATTATAACGGTGTACCTTTTTTCTTGAGTATCTAAAAGTTATGTTGTGAAGTAACTGAAAATACTAATGAAACACGTCTACATGTCTTATTATTCTTTGTCATATTGATATGATATAACTTCTTTAAATATCTCATTTTTTAATCAATCTTGTTATTTTTTCAAATATACAATTTAGATGTGTTGTAACGACCTGTTTAGTTGTTTTGAGCAGTAGAGTTTATTTCTAGTAATAACTATCTGGGTCGACGGATCCCACGATGGACCGTCGAGGGGGTCTCGTTCCAAAACACTTAGATTCTGAAAATTTGGGTACTGAGCTCGACTCTCTGAACTTCATTACGGAATGGCAGGACGGACCGTCATTGGCACGACGGACCGTCACAAATCTTTCCACAGAATTAACTCTCTGAACTTTATGACGGACCTGCAGGACGGACCGTCACAGTCATGACGGACCGTCACAGTCATGACGGACCGTCACAGGCATGACGGACCCTGATTGAGTCAGATTTCTGTTAAGAGTTTTTAAGGGGCGTTTTGGACTATTCATGCATTATAATTATAAAGTTAGTGGGTTAATATTAATAATTCAATTACTTGGGGGTTAAAGGAGATACCTTGAATAAATAGTGGGTTATTTTTATCATCTTTTATACTTATTATATAACAATTAGGGTAAAAGAAAAAGGGTTTGAATAAGAAAAATAGAAATAACAGAGAGAGAAAGGGAGAACGAACGAGCGAGAGAAGAGAGAACGAAGAGAAAAGCAAAGACTTTGAGGAGTAGCTTGCGTGATCACCAATTCATCGGTGGAGGTAGGTTATGGTTTATGAAATTTCATAGTAAACTCTTAATAGTGAATGATATGTATTTGGTAGTATGGTAAAGTCTTCTATATGCTTAATTTTGTGCTTGCATGATGTGATTATGTAATTGTAATGGATTGGAAAGATGAGGCTGTGAATCTTAAATCTTAAATCCACTTTGTTAATGATGATGCCCGGGTATAAAAGAAGGCTGATGAACTAAAAGAATGAGACTAGGGGATCGGGTGTCACGAACCGACACGTAGAATTAGGGGATCGGAGTGTCACGTTCCGACACCGGGATAGTATGGGATCGGAGTGTCACGTTCCGACACCTGGATAGTGTGGGATCGGAGTGTCACGTTCTGACACCAGGAGTGTCACGTTCCGACACCAGGATAGTAGAGGATCGGAGTGTCACGTTCCGACACTAGGATAATAAAGAGAATGAATCTTGAATTATGTTAATATACTCAATTTGAAGAACCTAATTCCTAAATGAGTATGGTGTGGAGGCTTGAGTTCTCATAGGGGTGTTTTGGTGTTGTTGCAAATGATTCTTGACTTGTTGATTGTCACCTGTTAAGTATTGTGGTCGATTTTATGTTATTGTTCAATAGATATTGCTTTCAATTCTGTGTTGGCCGATGATACCTACTCAGTACGTGTTCCTTGTACTGACCCTTACTTGTAAATTGTTTTCTTGTTATTGTGGAGTGCAGCAAACGTGTCATCGACTTCGACTCGTCCGCAACTCTAGCCACTCTTCATCACGTCAGATTTCAGGGTGAGCTATTGTTCCTAGCTTGGCTTGGATCTTCTTCTTCACGTCTTGATGCCTTAAAGTTCGGGCATGGACTAGCTGTTAATTTATTTTAGCTTCCTAGATACTCTTAGATTTAGTAATTTGAGGATAGATGTTCTTGTGGTGATGACTTCCAGATTTTGGGAATAATAAGTATTAAATTTTAGAAGTTATTTATTGTTTTATTAAAGAGTTTTAAGTCTTCCGCATTATATTATGTTTATTATCGTTGAATTGTTGGGGTTTAGATTTGTTGGTTCGCTCACATAGTAGGATAAGTGTGGGTGCCACTCGCGGCTCGTTTTGGGTCGTGACAAACTTGGTATCAGAGCATTAGGTTCGTTGGTCTCATCACACAAGAACGATTCTAGTAGAGTCTTAAGGAACGGTAGGGGGACGCCTTTACTTTTCTTTTAGAGGCTATAGGACTTTAGGAAAATTCAATTCTTTCTTTCTTTCGTGCTATTACTTGGATCCAATTGGTATCTAGGTGATACAAATTGGTATCTGACATCCTTACCCTATTTCGCAGATGGTTAGAAATAGAGCAACAACTGTGTCAACACCAACACCGGCAAGACAGGATTCGTCTGATCCAGCCACTGGGGTTGTAGCTCGAAGAGAAGTAGTGGCAAGAGGCCGTGGTAGAAGTTGGGGAGGACGTCCTCTAGAGGTAGAGGACAAACACCTGGTCCAGCTAGTACTAGGGCGGTGACTCCTCCACCGACTGATGAGGTAGTAAGAGAGGGATGAAGAAGGGGAAAATGAGCAAGTGCAGAATGAGCAATTACCACCCCAACCTACCCCAGAGATGATTAACCAGGTTCTTGCTTATCTTAGTGGGTTATCTGATCAAGGCCAGACACCTCCAGTGTTTTCTGCACCATCACCTCAGGTTCCGGGAGTACAACATGCAGCTGCTATGGCTCCCCGCATGGATGCCTCATTGGAAATAGGCATGTTTCCTCGATTGACTCCAGGGCCTATAATGACTAGTGATCAACATGAAATTTTCACTAAATTCTTGATGTTGAAACCTCTAGTCTTCAAGGGTGCTGAATCTGAGGATGCCTATGATTTTCTGGTTGATGGCATGAGTTGCTACAAAAGATGGGCATAGTAGAACGATTTGGCGTTGAGTTTGTGACCTATCAGTTTCAAGGAAATGCCAAAATGTGGTGACGGTCGTATGTTGAGTGTAAACCAGCACAAGCACCCCCTATGACTTGGGCATCATTTTCTAGTTTATTTATGGAGAAGTATATACCCCGGACATAGAGGGATAGGAGGAGAGATGAGTTCCTGAGCCTAGAGCAAGGCAGGATGTCGGTTACTGCTAATGAGGCTAAGTTTCGTGCACTATCCAGGTTTGCCACCCAACTTTGCTTCAGTCTACAAGAGCGGATTCGCCGTTTTGTGAAGGGATTGAGGTCAGACTTGCAGATTCCAGCCTTACAGGTAGCTGCTGCAGCAAAATCCTTTCAAGAAGTGGTTGATTTTGTGATAGAGGTGGAGGGGGTGAAGCCAGACGATTTCACCATGGTCTCGACATCTAAGAAGTTTCGTAAGGGAGGCGACTTTAGTGGTTCTTACTCAAGGGGGCAGAGTTCGGGAGGTTACACAGCCAGGCCTATTCAGTCTTCACTGCAGGCTGTAGTTGGGGGTCCATCATAGACCAGTCAACATTCCTCTGAGTTTGGAGGTTATCCCCAGACTTCGTCGTTCTCACAGAGACCTATGCTTGAACCTAGAGAGTGTTATGGATGTGGGGAGACTGGACATATTAAGAGATATTGTCCAAAACAGAGTTACAGACCCCGAATAGTCAGAGGTAGAGGTGGTCATGGAAGAGGCCGCTATTCTGGAGGACGGGGTGGCCAAGGTAATGGAGGTCACCAAGTCAACCGGGGTGGCGGGCAAACTGGAGCTACTGCAGCGCAACATAGTAGGGGCAACGGGCAGACAGGTGATAGGGCCCATTGTTATGCTTTCCCTGGGAGGACTGAAGCGGAGACATTTGATGTTGTTATCACAGGTAATCTTTTGGTTCGTGATTGCATGGCTTCTGTATTATTTGACCTTGGATCCACATTTTCATATGTATCTTCCTCATTTGCTATTGGTCTTGATTTGCATTCTGAATTGCTTGACATTCCCATTCGGGTCTCTACTCCTGTGGGTGAGTCTGTGATAGTTGAGAAGGTGTATAGTTCTTGTCCTGTGACTTTTGTGGGGAAAAATACTCATGTAGACTTGATTATTCTAGAGATGGTTGATTTCGATGTAATTCTGGGTATGACTTGGCTTTCTCCAAATTTTTCAATCTTAGATTGTAATGCTAAAACTGTGACATTGGCCAAGCCTGGGACAGATCCGCTAGTGTGGGAAGGTAACTATACTTCCACCCCAGTTTGTATCATCTCCTTCCTTCGTGCTAAGAGAATGGTTAGTAAGGGTTGTTTAGCTTTCTTGGCGCATCTCAGAGATGATACCTCCCAAGTACCTTCGATTGAGTCTGTTTCGATAGTCCGTGAGTTTCTGGATGTGTTTCCTGCAGACCTTCCTGGTATGCCACCGGATAGGGACATTTATTTTGTATTGATCTGGAGCCGGGTACTCGCCCCATTTCCATACCCCCTTATAGAATGGCTCGAGCAGAGTTAAGGGAGTTAAAGCCCAACTTCAAGAGTTGTTGGGGAAAGGCTTATTAGACCAAGTGCATCCCCTTGGGGTTGCTCCTGTTTTATTTGTGAAGAAGAAGGATGGAAGTTTTAGGATGTGCATAGACTACAGGCACGGCAACTAATAAGGTAACTGTTAAGAACAAGTATCTCTTCCTCGCATTGATTATTTGTTCGATCAGTTGCAAGGTGTTTGTACCTCTCTCAAAATCGATTTGAGGTCTGGTATCATCAATTGAAAATACGGGCATCAGATGTGCCAAAGACTGATTTTCGAACCAGGTATGGGCATTATGAATTCTTAGTAATGTCTTTTGGACTTACGAATGCCCCTGCTTCTTTCATGAGCCTGATGAACGGGATTTTTAAGCCGTATTTGGATCTCTTTGTTATTGTATTTATTGACGATATACTGATATACTCAAAGAGCAGGAAAGAACATGAGGAACATTTGAGGATTGTGTAGGAAGTGTTGAGGGAGAAAAGGCTTTATGCCAAATTTTCCAAGTGTGAGTTTTGGCTAGATTCAGTGTCCTTCTTGGGGCACGTGGTTTCTAAGGATGGAGTGATGGTGGATCCTTCTAAGATCGTAGCAGTGAAGAGTTCGAAAAGACCTACAAATGTTACAGAGGTAAGGAGCTTTATTGGTTTAGCTAGCTACTACCGTCGATTTGTCAAGGGATTTTCTTCTGTTGCCTCCCAACTGACAAATTTGACTAAGCAGAATGTTCCATTTGTATGGTCGGATGAATGGGAAGAAAGCTTCCAGAATCTCAAGACCTTGCTGACTACTGCACCAATTCTTACCTTGCCAGTGGAAGGCAAGAATTTCATTGTTTATTGTGATGCATCTTATTCTGGGTTGGGTACAGTGCTAATGCAAGAGAGAAATGTGATAACTTATGCTTCAAGGAAATTAGAAGTGCATGAACGTAACTATCCGACCCACGATTTGGAGTTGGCTGCAGTGGTATTTGCATTAAAGCAATGGAGACACTATCTATATGGGGTTAAGTGTGAAGTCTATACAGATCATCGTATTTTACAATATGTTTTTACCAGAAGGATTTGAATTTGAGGCAAAGGAGGTGGATGGAACTACTGAAGGACTACGATGTTACTATATTGTATCACCCAGGAAAAGCTAATGTGGTGGCAGATGCTTTAAGTAGAAAAACAGGGAGCATGGGTAGTTTAGCCCACTTACAAGTTTCTAGACGCCCATTGGCTAGAGAGGTCCAAAACTTGGCTAACGACTTTATGAGACTGGAAATACTAGAGAAAGGAGGATTTTTGGCCTGTGTGGAGGCAAAATCTTCTTTTCTTGACAAGATTATGGGAAAACAGTTTGATGATGAGAAACTAAGCCGAATTCGGGATAAGGTGTTGCGAGGAGAGGCTAAAGAAGCAATAATTGATGAGGAAGGTGTTTTGAGGATTGAGGGAAGGGTATGTGTGCCCCGTGTTGATGATTTGATCCACACTATCCTTACAGAGGCTCATAATCCGGATATTCTATACACCCTGGTGCAACCAAGATGTACCGTGACCTAAAGCAACACTTTTGGTGGAGTAGAATGAAGCGTGACATTGTCGATTTTGTTATCAAATGCCCGAATTGTCAGCAAGTAAAATATGAACACCAGAGGCCCGGAGGAACACTTCAGAGAATGCCCATTCCTGAATGGAAGTGGGAAAGAATTGCAATGGACTTCGTGGTTGGTCTTCCAAAGACATTGGGTAAGTTTGATTCTATTTGGGTAATTGTGGACAGATTAACTAAGTCTGCTGCTAACTCATTCCGATCAAGGTGACTTACAATGCAGAGAAGTTAGCCAAACTCTATATCTCAGAAATTGTTCGATTGCATGGAGTTCCACTTTCATCATATCAGATAGAGGAACGCAGTTTACTTCTAAGTTTTGGAGAACATTGCATGCTGAATTAGGTACTAGTTAGACCTTAGTACTGCATTTCACCCTCAGACCGATGGTCAGTCTGAGCGAACGATTCAGGTGTTGGAAGATATGCTTCGTGCAGTGTGTGTGATAGAATTTGGTGGTCATTGGGATAACTTCTTACCCTTAGCAGAGTTCTCATACAATAATAGCTATCACTCAAGTATTGATATGGCCCCATTCGAAGTATTGTATGGGAGGAGATGTAGGTATCCCATTGGTTCGTTTGATGCATCGAGGTGAGGCCCTGGGGTACTGATCTTCTGAGGGAATCATTAGAGAAAGTGAAATTCATTCAAGAAAAGCTTTTAGCGGCGCAAAGTAGGCAAAAGGAATATGCAGATCGAAAGTTAGAGACTAGAGTTCATGGAGGGTGAACAAGTCTTGCAGAAGGTTTCACCCATGAAGGGGTGATGCGGTTTGGTAAAAGAGGTAAGCTAAGCCCAAGGTATATTGGACCATTTGAAGTACTTAAGCGAGTAGGGGAGGTGGCTTATGAATTAGCCTCGCCTCCAGGACTCTCAGGAGTGCACCCGGTATTTCATGTGTCTATGCTGAAAAGATACCATGGGGATGGAAACTACATTGTTCGTTGGGATTCAGTTCTTCTTGATGAGAATTTGTCTTATGAGAGGAGCCTGGTTGCCATTAAGATAGAGAAATCCGCACAGGTGTGATCAAGGAGATTGCATCATCAAAGTTCAATGGAAGAATCGACCAGTAAAGATTCCACTTGGGAGAAGGAGGTTGATATGCAAGAAAGATACCCACACCTGTTTACAGATTCAGGTACTCCTTTTCGCCCTTGTTTTCTTCTTGTGATCGTCGAGGACGAACGATGGTAAATTGGTATCTATTGTAATGACCTATTTAGTCGTTTTGAGCAGTAGAGTTTATTTCTGGTAATAACTGTCTGGGTCGACGGATCCCACGACGGACCGTCATGGGCATGACGGACCATCGAGGGGGTCTCGTTCCAAAACACTTAGATCTGAAAATTGGGTACTGAGATCGACTCTCTGAACTTCACGACCAATGGCAGGACGGACCGTCGTTGGCACGATGGACCGTCACAAATCTTTCCACAGAATAACTCTCTGAACTTTATGACGGACCTGCAGGACGGACCGTCACAGTCATGACGGACCGTCACAGGCTGTGTAACCCTGACTGAGTCGGATTTCTGTTAAGAGTTTTTAAGGGGCGTTTTGGACTATTCATGCTTATAATTATAAAGTTTGTGGGTTAATGTTAATAATTCAATTACTGGGGGTTAAAGGAGATAACCTTGAAATAAATAGTGGGTTATTTTTATCATCTTTTATACTTAATTATATGACAATTAGGGGTAAGAAAAAGGGTTGAATAAGAAAATTAGAAAGAACAGAGAGAGAAAGGGAGAAACGAACGAGCGAGAGAAAGAGAGAACGAAGAGGAAAGCAAAGACTTTGAGGAGTAGCTTGTGTGATCACGAATTCTTCAGTGGAGGTAGGTTATGGTTTATGCTATTTCATAGTAAACTCTTAATAGTGAATGATATGTATTGGGTAGTATGGTAAAGTCTTCTATATGCTTAATTGTGTGCTTGCATGATGGATTATGTAATTGTAATGGATTGGAAAGATGAGGCTGTGAATCTAAATCTTAAATCCACTTTGTTAATGATGATGCCTGGGTATAAAAGAAGGCTGATGAACTAAAAAATGAGACTAGGGGATCGGGTGTCACGAACCGACACGTAGAATTAGGGGATCGGAGTGTCACGTTCCGACACCAGGATAGTATGGATTGGAGTGTCACGTTCCGACACCAGGATAGTATGGGATCGGAGTGTCACGTTCCGACGCAAGGATAGTAGAGGATCGAAGTGTCACGTTCCGACACCAGGATAGTAGAGGATCGGAGTGTCACGTTCTGACACCAGGATAATAAAGAGAATGAATCTTGAATTATGTTAATATACTCAATTTGAAGAACCTAATCCTAAATGAGTATGGTGTGTGAGGCTTGAGTTCTCATGGGTGTTTTGGTGTTGTTGCCAAATGATTCTTGACTTGTTGATTGTCACCTGTTAAGTATTGTGGTCGATTTTATGTTATTGTTCAATATATATTGCTTTCTATTCGAGTTGGCCGATGATACCTACTCAGTACGTGTTCCTTGTACTGACCCCTACTTGTAAATTGTTTCTTTGTTATTGTGGAGTGCAGCAAACGTGCCATCGACTTCGACTCGTCCGCCAACTCAAGCCAGTCTTCATCACGTCAGATTTCAGGGTGAGCTATTGTTCTAGCTTGGACTGGATCTTCTTCTTCACGTCTTGATGCCTTAAAGTTCGGGCATGGACTAGCTGTTTATTTATTTTAGCTTCCTAGATACTCTTAGATTTAGTAATTTGAGGATAGATGTTCTTGTGGTGATGACTTCCAGATTTTGGGAATAATAAGTATTAAATTTTAGAAGTTATTTATTGGTTCTATTAATGAGTTTTAAGTCTTCCGCATTATATTCTGTTATTATGGTTGAAATGTTGGGGTTTAGATTGGTTGGTTCGCTCACATAGTAGGATAAGTGTGGGTGCCACTCGCGGCTCGTTTTGTATCGTGACATGTGTATGGTTTTTGCATAAATCATATCAATCGATATTTTAGATTTTTTAGTTGCAATTATATCAAAAGATAAATGTTATATTGCACTTGTTAAATACGACTTTTTAGAAAGTAATTAAAATGTTACGCTACTGATTATTAAGTCTTGATTTGTTCAACTTCGAATGAGAACATGTTTTTTGTATCAACTTGCTTACTGATTATTTTGATAATACGTATTAATTTCAAATGTACTCCTTACATTTTAAATCAATGATTACACCTTTTTTTCTATATTTAATACATAAACAACCGACGTGAGATATATATTCATAACTAAGTATATTAAAATAAAATTAAATTTAACATAAAGTTTTTATATAGTACTAAATTTTGTGATTTATTTTTATAACATATTAAAAATCAAATCAATTTATTTTATTCATTTGTATTCAATATTTAATTAAAATTTTCAAAATATACATTTAACAAAGATAAATTAATTTATCAAATGCATAATAAATATTTGTCCTATTTTTAAATTTCATAAAATATCTATATTAAATATTTGTATTCACAATTTTGTTTATTTTGATTTGATAATTATATTTTAATATACTTCAAAGGAGTTATAAAAATATGATTTTGATATTATAAAGAATATAAGTATCTAATATTAAAATTATATGTGAAGTGCAATGTAAATACAAGTAAACCAAGGCAAAAAGAACAGTTTTGACTCAAAAGTTTGCACATCATTAATTATGGGATCATATTTTCAATCATTAAATTTTGTTTCAATTACTTATTTCAATTCATCTAAAATAAAGAGTAAAAAAAAAAGTAAAAGTTGGGAAAAAAAACAGCAAATAAAATAATAAAAACACAAGTCATAATATTGGTTCATTAAATTTCAAGTCTTTTTTTCAATTGGTTATTTTTTATTTTGACAAAAATATATTTTTCATCATGGTCTTTTATTTTCTTTAAGGGAATAAGTACAACACAAATTGAAAACTTGTGACATTGTATTGCATAGTCTTAACCAAGTTATTTTAAAATTTATTTAATATTTTTAAAATTTTCTATTTTTTAATCTCCATTCTAATTCATGGTCCCCCTCTCTCTCTCGCTCTCTCTCTCTCTCTCTCTCTCTCTCATATATATAATATAATATATATATATATATATTATATATATTATATATATATATATAGAATATATATATATATCTATATAGATTATATATATATATATATCTATATATATATATAGATATATATATATATATATATCATAAGTTTACACATTTAAATTTGGGGGTTATAAAGAGTCATTTAAATTTGGGGTTTCAAAGAGTCATTTAAATTTGGGGTTATAAAGAGTCATTTAAATCAGCACATACACTTCAAGACATATTTGAGTTTGATTAGCCAAGTAGTTGTTCACAACCATCATGATCACAAGCTAAGATATCTTTATAATCTCTTGATATTGTAAAAGAATCATAGACTTTACCATCTTTTGCTCTTCTTGTACTCAAAGAGAAGGTTAGATTGGTCAAATGTTGTGAGTTTGACAAATCCATAGTCTTAATCTCTTAACACACTCCTTGTAGTGTTAATGGTGGTGAATCTATTCAAATGAGCCCCTCCTCCACCAACAACAACATGAATTGTTCCGTTCACTACGTCCGAATAGTGTGATGTCTCTTACTCTCTTGGTTCACACATTGGTTTTGTCCATACAACAATTTGCCAAACAACAAAATGAATGGTTTTCAAATGTATATATCTAAGTGAAATAGAAATAAAATGTATATATATACCAGGTAAATGGGGCAAACTCTTTCATAGTTATTAACGTGCCCAAAGAATGTCATATCAACCTTATAATTTTGCCAGAGCTTTTGCAAGTGCTCCCTTCCCATGACCTCTTCAAACAATCCTTCATCAACATACCATTCATTGGATGAGTAACCAAGAACATGATGAGCAGCAAAAATTAGCCAAGATTGTTTATGTCTATTGGATGACGCAAAGCATTGCTCGATAAGCTTGCATCGTTCTGATCCCTCTCTCCAGTCATGTTCAGTGACTGCTATACAGAAGTGGACATCCCATAATCAGCTGCATATATACCAGAACTTAGCTCTATTTTCTATGGGAATGTTCGTATAATGTTTCAGCTGGTACACCACATTCTCCACCCGAAGCTAGACCGTTGTATATTGATCCACTGTTCTCCCAGGTTCTTTCATGGTTACCACCAGAAAACAAATTGTGGAGAGTTAGAAGAACACTAACTGTGTCTGCATGTAAACGAAAACACAATGCATATGTGTAATATATACATTATCAAATAATCAGAAGCAATCGATCGATCTATCTACAATCAAAAAGGCATTTTTGAGTAGTATATATGAACATGCCTTGCAAAAATGAAATGCTATTAATTGGCTCTACTTGTGCTGTAAATTGATCCCATCGTGAGGTATATCTGTAATTTGCAGATGTCCAATAAGGAAAACCGCATCAATGTTACCAAGGTCATCAATAAGGGTGTCAGTTGTCATAAGTGAACCTGGCTGATAATCATTATATTCATTTGAACCATCGCGTTTTACTATATAAACAACAAAAAGAGTTCAGAGAATTTAACTCCAAATATCACGATAATAAGAACATATAGTACTAGTAGATTATACCTTCCCAATGTCTGAAAATATCACAGATTCGTTGTAATGACTCTTTGTTATTTAACCTGTATTATAAGGTTAGCCTAAAACGACAGAAACAGAATAAGATGAAACAGAAAATACATAAAATACAAGAAGTAATTCGAGTCCACAAAAACTACTGTGTGTCCTTAAGAAATTTAATCCCCTCACTGTACCCAAGGTTATAGATTAATTTCTCCCAAGACAAAACGGATTAAACCTGTTAAAGAAATAGTGGTACCTCAAATTTCTTTAACTTCATGGAACTTCAGAACAACAAAAAGTCACACAGACTCAGTCGATCCACACGTTGATTTATTTAAGAGAAAAATATATATGCAGAGAAGGAAAATTTCAGTGTTTGAAATATCGAAAATTGACTTTCTTTTATAGCCATTTTCAGCAAGAAACGTGTCTGTTCAGAGAAATCTGTTCAGACCCATTTTAATCAGAAAGTTGTGTCTTTTGGAAAAAATAACAACTTTTCAGAAAAATGCGTCTGTTAGGAAAATAATGGCTTTTCGGAAAGTAATGACTTTTCGGAAAGATTAACAACTTTTCGGATTGTTACCGTTACCAGCAAATTTATAAGAGAAAATATTAACAGGATTTATTCGATTTAATAAAAACTGATTAAATGAATTTAATCCAAAAAAGCCGAAGCTGAAGCCGAGCGACGACGACGGCGCGAGGGGGCATCTTCTTCTTAGCTCTTTAAGAAGTAATAGAAGTGTTTCCTTATATAAGGACAACAATTTCCCTTTCTTTTGCTGATATGGGAGAAATGACTCTTCATTTGCACTTTGCAAATGACTTTTCATTTTCCCTCCAAAATAGTTCCCTCACTTTTCATATTCTCTCTTTTCTTTTCCCATTCACACTTGCAAAACCCAACAATCCCCCACATGAATCGGGAAGGCTATTGTTAAAACATATGCATGAAATAACTTGTGTGTCTTGTAGGTAAAGGTTAATCGCATCTAGATAAGTAGGTTTTCCTTTAAACTTTTCGTAGTGAACATATATCGGATATATACTCGGTCAATCGGTAGATTTGATATCTTTGAACCTTCGAGCTTTGGTCTATACCTAGACAACATATGTAAGACAATCAACCCTTGAACTGTTCTTAGTTCTCATTGTTTTGTTCGTTACAGCCATGAACACATCTTAGATAGTAAGTGCTTAAAGAACTGGTCTTACCGGATTTTCCTTGAAACGACTTACACTTCACACTTACATAGGTGATTTTTAAATGTTTTATCCCATAGATACACCATTTGATATTCCCTGTATCAAACTTGAAACCATTAAAAAGTCCTTATGTCTTTATCCTGGTTACTAAACATTGTTTCATCATGAGAATGAACATAAAAAATAATAATTTTTCTTGACAATGTTGAACCGTCATCAATGACTTTGTTTTATCTCCTTGAACCTAGATCTTAGGATCTCCAGTCTTCTAGGTAGAGTTACCGCCACGACGACTTGTTCTCGGCCATAGTCCCATTCCCATCAATGATTTCTCAATTCCCTCTCTAGTTAGGCCTTTTGTAAGTGGATCCGACACATTATCTTTTGACTTCACATAGTCAATTGTGATAATTCCACTAGAGAGTAGTTGTCTCACAAAGTTATGTCTTCGTCTTATATGACAAGACTTGCCGTTATACATAATGCTTCCAGCCTTTCCTATTGCAGCTTGACTATCACAGTGTATGCATATAGGGGCCATTGGTTTGGGCCAAAAGGGAATATCTTCTAAGAAATTCCGGAGCCATTCAGCTTCTTCACCTGCCTTGTCTAAAGCAATGAATTCAGACTCCATTGTTGAGCGAGCAATACATGTTTGTTTGGATGATTTCCAAGATATTGCTCCTCCACCAATAGTAAAAACGTATCCACTTGTGGATTTTGTTTGAGTTGACCCAGTAATCCAATTTGCATCACTATATCCTTCAAGAATGGCTGGATATTTGTTGTAATGTAAAACATAGTTTTGAGTGTCATCTAAGTATCTCAAAACTCTATTCATTGCCAACCAATGACTTCGATTAGGATTACTTGTGTATCGACTCAGTTTACTGATAGCGCAAGCTATCTCTGGTCGTGTACAATTCATGACATACATTAAGCTCCCTAATGCGCTAGCATAGTGCAATTGAGACTGATTTTCACCTTTATTCTTTGCAAGATGATGGTTTACATCAATTGGAGTCTTTGCCCTTTTAAAATTCAAAAATTTGAATTTTCAAGTATCTTTTGAATATAATGAGTTTGAGACAATGCTAGACCGTTAGATGTTTTAAGAATTTTAATTCCTAATATCACATCAGCAACTCCTAAATCTTTCATATCAAACTTACTAGCAAGTATACGCTTTGTAGCTTTTATATTAGCTATGTCTTTGCTTATTATAAGCATGTCATCTACATATAGGCATAAAATGACTTCCTGATTTGGAGTATCTTTAATGTAAACACATTTATCACATTCATTGATCTTAAATCCATTTGACAACATGGTTTGATCAAATTTTGCATGCCATTATTTTGGTGCTTGTTTTAGTCCGTAAAGTGACTTAATAAGTTTGCACACTTTCTTTTTCTTTAACAGAAACTACAAAACTCTCAGGTTGTTCTATGTAAATTTCTTCTTCCAGCTCTCCATTTAAGAAGGCTATTTTCAAATCAATTTAATGAATTTCAAGACCGTATACTTCAGCTAGTGCAATTAACATCTGAATTGATGTAATCCTAGTCACTGGAGAATATGTGTCAAAATAATCAATACCTTCTTTTTGTCTAAAACCTTTGACAACAAGCCTTGCTTTATATTTGTCAATAGTTCCATCATCTTTCATCTTCCTTTTAAAGATCCATTTTGAACCCAAGAGTTTGTTCCCTTGAGGAAGATCAACCAACTCCCAAGTATGATTGCTTAAGATTGATTCAATTTCACTATTAACACCCTCCTTCCAAGAGGTTGAGTCGCTAGATAACATTGCTACCTTGAATGTTTGAGGCTCACTTTCAAGAAGAAATGTTACAAAATCTGATCCAAATGAAGTAGATGTCCTTTGACGTTTACTGCGTCTTGGACTTTCTTCATTGGGTTCATTCTCTTTTGGTTCTTCTCTGGGTTGTTTAGACCCCCCACTAGATGAATCAAGTCTAGTTTTATACGGATAGATATGTTCAAAAATTTCAGCACTATCTGATTCCATTACTGTATTATCATGAATATCCGGATGTTTGGACTTATGAACCGAAAATCGACATGCATTACTGTTTGTGACATATACAATAAATATACAATCCACAGTCTTAGGCCCTATTTTTACCCTTTTAGGTATAGGAACTTGGACTTTGGCTAGACAACCCCACACTTTGAAATATTTCAAGTTGGGTTTTCTACCTTTCATTTCTCATATGGAATTACATTTGTCTTTGAGTGAGGCACTCTGTTAAGTATTTGATTTGCTGTAAATATAGCTTCTCCCCACAAGTTCTGTGGTAAACCTGAACTTATAAGTAATTCATTCATCATTTCTTTTAAAGTTTGGTTTTTCTTTTCTGCAATTCCATTAGACTGAGGAGTGTAGGGAGCAGTAGTTTGATGGATTATTCCATTTTTTAAACATATTTCTGCAAATGAAGATTCATATTATCCACCTCTATCACTTCTGATCATTTGGATCTTTATATCTAACTGATTTTCAACTTCAGTTTTATATTGCTTAAATGCATCAATTGTTTCAAACTTACCATTTGGCAAATAGACATAATAATATCTAGTGCAATCGTCAAATAAAAGTTATGAAATACTTTTTCCCGCCACGTGATGGTGTTGACTTCATGTCACAAATATCAGTGTGAATCAATTTTAAAGGTTTTGAATTCCTTTCAACAGATTTATAAGTATGCTTAGCATACTTATATTCAACACAAATTTAACATTTTGATTTATTGCACTCAAATATTGGCAAAATATTTAAGTTAATCAGTTAACGCAAGGTTTTGTTGTTAACAAGTCCCAGACGTTCATGCCATAAACATTTAGACTCAAGCAAATAAGAGAAGCAAAATCTTTATTCATATCAACTGCAATTACATTGAGTTTGAAAAGGCCATCACTAAGGTAGCCTTTTCTTGCATACATATCATTCTTGCTTACTACTACTTTATCAGAAACAAATACACATTTGAATTCATTCTTGGTCAAAACTGGAATTGAAACTAAATTCTTTCTCAATTCTGGAACATATGAGACCGTATTCAAAGTCACCACCTTGCCTGATGTCATCTTTAATAGGACTTTGCCAGTTCTTTCCACCTTTGCAACAGCGGAGTTTGCCATAAACAACTTCTCATATGTAGGTGCTGGAGTATGTGATGCAAATAATTCTTTGTTGGCACAAACATGACACGAGGCACCAGAATCTATCCACCATTCTCTTGGATTTCCAACAAAATTACATTCTGAAAGCATTGCACAGAGATTGTTCATTTCTCCTTTGGATTCAGCCAAGTTTGCGTGATCCTTCTTTTTCTTGTCCTTCTTAGGACCCTGGCATTCAGTAGCCCTATGACCATGTTTACCATAGTTGAAGCAGTTTCCATTGAATTTCTTCTTAGGAGGATTGCTTTTTGGACCAGATGATTTCTTTCTTTTCTTTAATTTTTTCGGATCTTCTTCAACAAAATTTACTCCAGATATTGTTGAATTACCACGTGAACTCTTTTCTGCAGCCTTATTATGCTCTTCAACTCTCAACCTTACTATGAGATCTTCAACAATCATCTCCTTGCGTTTATTTTTCAAGTAGTTTTTGAAGTCTTTCCACAATGGAGTTAACTTTTCAATAATTGCAGCCACTTGAAAGGCATCATTCACAATCAATCCTACATTAAAGATTATGTGAGTATTAAGGAAAAACTTAATATTTCTAACATAGGCATTAAATAAATTTATACCTTCAGTAAGGAGATCATGGATTATGACCTACAATTCTTGAACTTGGGTGATGACGGTCTTACTGTCTATCATCTTATAGTCCAGAAATTTTGCCACAATGAATTTCTTCATTCCGACATCTTCTGTTTTGTACTTCTTTTCTAAAGCATCCCAGAGTTCTTTTGAGGTATTGACATTGCTGTACAGATTGTACAGATCATCTTGCAGGCTACTCAGAATATAATTTTTACACAAAAAATCTGAGTGTGTCCATGCTTCTGTTACCAAGAATCGTTCATCCGGCGGAGTTTCATCTGACATAACAATAACATTCTCAATAATGAACTTTTGCATACTCAACGTAGTGAGATAGAAGAAAATCTTTTGCTGCCATCTCTTAAAGTCGACTCCAGAAAACTTTGCAGGTTTCTCAGTCGACGCTAAGGCGGCATTTGAACGATTATGTGCAACCGATGTTGTTGCAGCACTTACTGTTGCAACACTTATTGTTCGAGCATTTGTTTGAGTTGAATTAGTCATTTTTCTTTTTTCTGTCACAAATGACAGATAACTTAAGAATTTGAAATACTAACAGTAAAGAACAAATCTTACACCAGACTGGTTTCCGATTAATGATGAAGTTTTTATGTTCTTAATCGTTAATCGAATGAATTTTAAAAATTCAAGTAGAGTAGAAAATCATAAAGGTTTTAATCTCCAGAAACCTCAAATATAGAAACTTGTTAAATTTCTTAAGATTGTTATTAAACCTCTATTATAAGGTTAGCCTAAAACGACAGAAACAAAATAGATTAAATAGAATATACATAAAATACAAGAAGTAATCCGAGTCGACAGAAACTACTGTGTGTCCTTAAGAAATTTAATCCCCTCACTGTACCCAAGGTTATGGATTAATTTCTCCCAAGATAAAAATGGATTAAACCTGTTTAAGAAATAGTGGTACCTCAAATTTCTTTATTTTCAGCGAACTTCAGAACAACAACAAGTCACACAGACTAGTCGATCGACACTTTAATTTATTTGAGAGAAAAATATATATGCAGAGATCCGAAGCCGAAGCCGCAGCCGAGCGAGCGACGATGGCGCCAGGGGGCATCTTCTTCTTAGCTCTTTAGGAAGTAATGAAACTGTTTCTCTATATAAGGACAACAATTTCTTTTACTTTTGCCGATATGAGAGAAATGACTTTTCATTTGCACTTTGCAAATGACTTTTCATTTTCCCTCTAAAATAGTTCCGTCACTTTTCATATTATCTCTTTTCTTTTCCCATTCACACTTGCTAAACCCAACACTCTTGTCTTGGAAATGGAGGAGATTTATATGAATATAGCTTGCTCATCATAACAACTGAATCATCGCTTAATAAGTGACCCAACTTGTATGTGTACCTGAAATCTCACAAATATGATCTAAAAACGGGTGTACATGTCGATGGAAGAAACAAAATTGTACCACCAGATAAATTTCACCACATTTGGCCATAACTCCTTGAGAAAACTTGTATGTATGAATCCAGGATCACTCCATCCCACAGCTCTAGCAGGAGATCCTACAAACGTGTACATAACGTTAATCAGTATGAATGCAAAACCAATACACCTCTGTTACCCAGTTCTTGTTGGGAATTAAACACACAACACACACAAATAATCTAGAGAAAAGAGAAACGGAACGCAAACGGGACACACAAGAATTTAACGTGGTTCGGTTTCCCTACTCCACAACTGTAACAGGAGGATTTTATTTCACTTGTGCTGCTTAAGAATTACAAATACAAGGATCATATTTATAGGAAAACCAAATGGTTAACCTAGGGTTTCAGTAATGGGTCGGGCCGGCTCACAAGCCTCCACAAAGCCCAACAATCTCCCACTTGGAGGCTTGAAGAATTTCAACTGTCATCCACTTAGAACACTTGTAGTCTAGTAATCTTTTTCAACTCTCTCCTTCTACAGCGGCCTTCTCATCAGTCAACTGAAAGGCCCCGTGAAGCTCCCCGAAGCTTCAACACATCAGTGACGGCTGAAACTGCCCTTGACTCGTCCTCGGTCCCTACCGGCTCCCATTTGAGACACGAACTGCCGAATCCTAGAACTCCCTGAGAACAAACACTCTACATACTCAGCAAGATATTTTCTGGAGACGTATCAACAGCTGGAATACTGGTTCTCTTGACCCACTGTCTTCTAGGAGCCTTGGCTGAAGCACGGCCAGTGCTCCCACTGCCACAAACGCCTCTGACTGGTCTTCCTGAACCTTTCCTTGCTCGTTCATCCTGAATCTGACCTGTGGCTCTGGGTTTCTTTCTTGCAAAGACAACCTTCTTCTGCTCACGAGATTCTGTAAACCGGACTTTGTTTTTCTTCAGAACTGGGACGGTCACTCCCTCAGACGGTAATCCGACAATATACAACGATCCTCTTTTTGTTCCACGAGCCATGACAAGATTGCCCCTCACGACCTTCCACTGCCCATTTCCGAACTTCACATGATGTCCCTGTTCATCCAACTGCCTAACAGAAATAAAACTTTTCGTCAAGCTTGGAACAACTCTGACATCCTTCAAGGTCCAGAAACCGACTGGCGTCTTCAGCACCATGTCACCCATGCCCGTAACATCAAGAGCTCTATCGTCTGCAAGCTTCCTTTCCAAAGTCTCCAATAACCAGATTCTGCAATGCTTCACTGCTGTGGGTAGCGTGAAAAGAAGCACCAGAATCCATGACCCAGGAATCCACATTGCTCTCCGCGCGCAACAGATAAAACAAATCCTCGTCGGCGCTGTCTTTTGCAATGTTGACTTATTTGTCTTTCTGGCATTGATTCCTGAAATGCCCCACCTCCTTGCAGTTCCAACATGTTACACCTGAGCCATCCCGAGCCTTCGACTGACTCCTTCTTCGGTCCTGCTCCCACTACCTCTGTTATTTCCTCTGCCTCTGACGACGTTTAGCATATCACTTGATGATTCTCCAGAACTCCTTCTTCTGACATCCTCGCCAAGAACGAGATCACGAATCTTCTCAAAGGTGAATCCATTAGGTCCCACTGAACTGGCAACTGCTGTAACCGTTCCGGACCAACTGTCAGGCAATGATGATAGCAGTAGTAAAGCTTGAACTTCATCATCGAACTTAATGCCAACTGACAAAAGTCTGGCTAAGAACGAATTCAATGAGTTGATGTGCTCGGTAACTGAACTGCCTTCCTTCATCTTTGTGTTCACCAACTCTCTAATCAGAAAAAATTTTGTTTGCTGCAGATGGTTCTCGTACATGTTAGACAAGGCTTCCAAGATGCCTTTCGCTGTCTTCTCCTTAAGAATGTTGAACGCAACATTCTTGGTCAACGAGAGTCGAATAACTGACATAGCTTTCCAATCCAAAACTGCCCACTCTGCATCAGACAATTTTCCTTGCTTGTCACCCAACACTACGTCCAAATCTTTCTGAACCAGCAAATCTTCAATCTGCATCTTCCACCAACTGAAATCTGTACCATCAAACTTCTCAATTCGGAACTTCCCATCTTCTGTCATCTCAAAGGACTAAATGAGATACTCGGTACAACTAATTTCAGATCTTGGTAATTTCGTCAGAAATATTGCACCACAAAAAAACCGCACCTTCGGCAATTCTCTTAACGGCGTTTTCAGACAGCGGGCGGCGATTTGGACGATGCTCACGATCTGGACGCTCGCGGCAGGATCTGAGGCTCCTCGACGCGGCGGCCAACGGAACGGCGCGACGGACAGCACACGGACGACGGCTGTTCGCACCCTGCGCGGTTCTCCTAGCCGGCTGCTGCTTGAGGCTACCCACACGGTAACGGCGGCTCTCCTCCCTGCACACAGTTCTTCACACAAGAACCCTAGGTGACAATTTCTCACAGTTTGTGTTACAGTGTTGTTGAAACCTCGCTCTGATACCAATTGTTGGGAATAAAACACAACACACACAAATAATCTAGAGAAAAGAGAAACGGAATGCAAACGGGACACACAAGAATTTAACGTGGTTCGGTTTCCCTACTCCACAACTGTAACAGGAGGATTTTATTTCACTTGTGCTGCTTAAGAATTACAAATACAAGGATCATATTTATAGGAAAACCAAATGGTTAACCTAGGGTTTCAGTAATGGGTCGGGCAGGCTCACAAGCCTCCACAAAGCCCAACAGTTCTGTGCTTATAAACACGTGACATACCACACATGCTGTTCTGATGAAATGTCACTGTCCCTGCTGGAGAGGTTGTTGCACTTGTCCCTTCCATACCTATACGATGAAATGGAACAACTTCATCAATGTTGTAACCACTTGTCCATCTAACAGTCATCTAGTAGAAGAAAGTCATTAGTTAATTTGGTATTGGAACTAAACACCATAAAACATTACTAGATGCATATAGCAAAAGAAAAACTTACTATATCCCATGACTTCCCGAGAGCAAGACGTGGATAAAGAGGTGATTTTGGATTGGAAAATGTGACATATTTTGAGATAGATATCAATTAATTAGACTGTAAAAATACATAAATTTGTTGGTCCATATTCATGTCTCATCAAAGTTACTAATACAAACAGAAATCATAATAATCATTGGCATGAACTAAACTAACCTACAAAGCTCAACTAATTTAACTTAGACAATTATGGTTTAAGCTTCATGGCTAATGTATCCAATTATAGCTAGCCATGACTCTCGAGTAATTTAAGTTGAAAGGAAAAAATGAGTTTATATTCTATTCTATAGAGACTGAGAGATTGTTTTCGAAAGAATCTCGCTCAAGTAAAATATCAAAAAAAAAGTTCCTTTCTTCGAAATAATTATAATAAGGAAAGCATTAAAAAAATAACATGATAACTTAAGCACAAAAAACAACATATAGTGATAACATTTTGAAAACCACCTGAGAAGAAGGCAAATGAATGGAGCTCCAGATTGTTTTTTTTATTGGTTTGTGGAGGACAAATGGATTCACCGCAAATCATCAAATAATTTAAAACAAAATCATTTACGATATGAGTGATGACTGACGAGTAAAAGCAACAATTATCTAATTAATTTATGGGGTGGATGGAGATATTTGATTAGTATAGAAAGGAAAAATAAATATTGTTCCGAGAATATTTAGGTATAATTTTAGCAAATAGTATAAAACTTGGACGCAAGTCCCCCGTCCCGGCCTTGGCTTCAACACTGACCTCAAAATAGTCTGATCTCAGGTCTAGGTCAGGAATTGGGTCTTAAATCCGCCTCGAACGGCCTTGACTTCAACACTGACCTCAAAATAGTCTGATCTCAGGTCTAGATCAGGAATTGAGTCTTAAATCCGTCTTTCGAGTCAAAGTGGTAAAATAATCTAAAGGAAGTTTTGCAAAATGTTTTATTTGCTTTAAATAGGAAAATATTTTTTTAAAAATTGACGGAAAATAAATTTATAAAATTATTTAAATTAATCAAACATCAACAATATAATAAGACAAAGTTTGTTAGATATTTGAGGAGATTTTAAAAAATATTTGAGGGTTTATTTTAAACCAACTTAAGCACAAAAAATAATTTTTTTGTCATTTTCTCTGTTTTTCAATTGAGTGGGTGGGTGTGTCATATATATTACAAATATTATAAACGTGAGTAGTGTGAAATTATGTCATTCTATCATCCTTTCACTTTGGTTATTATTATAGTTATATATAGTACAACTTATATACTAATATATTTATAGTATAATTATAAATAAATGATATCTTGGCACTAAATTGTAAAAGAGATTATATACTTGAACTTTGCAGGAGAAAAAACTCCAACCCGGTCATCTTCTGAAGGCTTTGAATTCTTTAGATTTATTGTAACTCATTCAAAATCTTCACTCAATCATATATCAAAAATTCAAACTAAAATATCAACGAAATCAAGTGTTAACAAGCAATCTAAGGTGCAGGGATTGGAAATCGACATCACATAGGGATAATTGTGATGCTCTATAGTGATGAACATTCATGAATACACTAAGTCATATTCATTGACGCTAATCGTCTTTCGATTTCAAAGCATTTATGCCTAAAATCTCCTATCGGCTCATTTAAATGTCAATTCTAAACAACCCAAAACCTTACTCACTTCTTTCCATTTCAAGAATATGGCAAATAGATCCAACTCATAACCTCTTTTTCAAGCAAGTTACAGACAACAAACCTAAATTACTAGTATTGAATTAGTTACCCGCTCCAATCAATCTCTTTCGAGCATCAACCGGAGATCCGATGTAGGAATTAAGTTTGCAACCTTGATCCTTGAGTTAAACCCATGGTAGTTAGACCAAATACATGCATTAACAACAACAAATCAAAACAGAGCATAACACAATACTCACTGTCTTAAATCAACACTCAACCTCATTTTAGAACCTTTAGATCTTCACTCATGTTTATCTTGGTATGGATTGGTTGCATTCTTTTATACTTCTATTGATTGTTAACTCGAGTGGTCAAGTTTCAGTTTCCAAATGAGTCTATCCTAGAGCTGAAAATAGGAAGTTTTATGCCGAAAGGTTGGTTTGTTTCTTGTCTTAAAGCTAGAAAGATGATTTTCAAGGATTGCAATCATACCATCTACTAAGTGTGAGGGATTTGGATTCTGAAATTCGTAATCTTGAGTCGTTCCCCTGTTGTCAATGGGTTCCCAAAAGTGTTTGATGATGGTGTTACTCCCTAAAGTAAAATAGACTTTGATATTGACCTTCTCTCATAAATGCAACCTATATCTATTTCTCCTTATCGAATAACTTACGCAAAACTCAAGATGTTAAAGGAGAAATTGAGAATTTGTTGGCTAAGGGTTTCATCCAACCTAGTATGTCTCCACGGTTTACTCTAGTTCTATTTGTTCGAAAGAAAGACGATTCACTCCGTACGTGTATTGAATATCGCCAATTAAACAAGGTTACATTAAGAATAAGTATATTCTTCCAACGATAAATTATTTTCTTGATCAACAACAAGGAACTAGTTACTTCTCTTATAGACCCCTGGTCGGGTAATCACCAATTTAGAATGAAAAATGATGAAACTGTAAAGACGATTATTTAAACTCGGTATGGTCATTATGGGTTTTTGGTGAGATCCTTTGGCTTGACCAATGCTCTGGCTATGTTTATGGATTAAATGAATAAATTGTTTAGACAATACCTAAATATGTATTTCATTGTGTTTATTGATGATATATTGATTTATTCAAGGAGTGAAGACAGGTATACCAATCATTTAAGGATTGTGTTTTAAGTTCTCAAGGACCACCAACTCTTTGCAATGTTTAGCAAATGCATATTTTAGTTGAGATTCATGGCCTTTCATGGATATTGTTTTGGTAAGGGTATTATGGTAGATCCTAGGAAGATGGATGAGGTTAAGAGTTGGCCTAGAACTTTATGCCCTTCGGATATAAGAAGTTTCCTGGGTTTGGATGGTTACTGCAGAAGATTTATAAAGGGTTTTCTTTGATTGTCTCTCCATTGACGGGTTGGATGGTTACTTCAGAATTTTTTTAAAGGGTTTTCTTTGATTGTCTCTCCATTAATGAGACTTACTCAAAAGAAAGTTAATTTCATATGGTTGGAAGCGTGTGTGCAGAGTTTTTAAGAACTTTAAATATAGACTTACTTTTACTTTAATGTTGACTTTATCGAAAGGAACCTATGGATTTGTTGTTTATTGTGATGCTTCAAGAATTTGATTAGCGTGTGTCCTTATGCAAAATGGGAAAGTCATCGCCTATGCCTCAAGGAAACATAAGGCGCAAGAAAAGAACTATGCTACCCATGATTTAGAATTAGCGGCAATTTTCTTTGTCTTAAAGATTTAGAGGCATTACTTATATGTTTTTCATGTTGATGTGTTTACCGACAACAAAAGTTTGCAATATGTGTTTAAATAGAAAGATCTGAAATTTTCCTCAGAGGAGTGGTTTGAGTTATTAAAATATTATGACATGAGTGTTCTCTATCAAATCAATGTTGAATTTAGAGTCCTATAATCTATCGGGTTCCTAAATTCTCAAATTTGCAAGTTAGAACTCCATGGAAGTTATGATTTTTACACAATCTCATGGGTTCTTTTCAATTACGATCTAGTTGGTTGTTTTCAATCTTTTTATCTATGAGTTGAGATTAATTACGTGCTTATAAGTTGAATTTTCATGAACCCATCCATGATCTATGATTTCTGAAATTGATCTAATGATGAAGCCTTTGAAAGATGAAAGATGAATTTATGAAGATATGCATATTTCTTTATCAAATTGATGTAAATGTTTTAAGGATGCTTTGAGAGTGAAGTATAAATGTTGTTGTGTTGTGAAATAATTTCTCACATACTACTGAGACATTAATGTGAAAGGATTTTGAATTCACAAGTTTGAAAGGTTTTTTCACCTAAGATAAATGAAGATTAAGGAGAATTCTACTAATAAGACAAGTAGAGATTACCCATATCTTATAATGATAAAATAATTTAACTGATCTTGGGCGTATTTATATGCCTAATAACCAATTTATATATATATATATATGTATATATATATATATAATATATATATATATATATATATATATATATATATATATATATATATATATATATATTTATAAAGAGAGAGAGAGAGAGAGAGAGGGAGAGAGAGAGAGAGCAGAGTTTGGGAGATTTTGCGAGTCTGGTTTTTGTATTAAGAATCTTTTGATTCATCTACTTCTAACCAATATGATTAGATGTTTCAGGTTGGAAAACAAAGGAAAATGAGCCAAAATAGGACACCTGGATAGAGGTCGAAAAATAGAAGACAAAGTTGCGGAGAAAACAAACCAATAAGCTGGAATATGCACTACGAAGGAGCACATCCGCGTCGCAGAGCCAATCCTTCCATGATAAAAAAAAATAATTTAACTTAACAGAGGAATCTGCGTTGGGAGGGCATCACGGAGACATTCCATTTCAATGCAATTTTAGGCGAGGGAATAGGTCCACGACGAGCAAATTTGGTCATGTGTTATAGTTGTGGGGACTAAAAATAGTTTAAGTGTGTCATTTTATATGGGATCATTCCAAAAATATGGGAGCTCGACATTTAAGGTGATTTTGTTACATTTTTTAGGGTTTTCTTTCTACTTCTTCATCTTGGTAAAGTCTTGTATGATTCAAAACATTATTTCTTTATATCTTATGATTTGTGCTTGCATTCTGGTTTTACTATTTTAATGTTTGATCAACATTAGAATAAACTTGTAGTCCACTCTTCAACTTAGAAGATGAATAGATAGAAAGAGCAAAGAATGTGAGAAGTATGATCATTCTAAGGTAAAGTCTAGGTTTTTTGTATATAGGATAGCCTTATACTTATATACAACACTTGGTTGTTATGCAAGATAAATGCTTAATTCTCCGTCGTTCGTTCTTACCTAACTCCGCTCAACAATGTAGTTAAGTTTTCAATGATAGTAGACGATTAGAATTCGAAAGATCGTGATCGTAAAATGAACCTTGTTAACCCAAAATGAGGTTAACTTGTTTAATACTAGAATAAAGAAATATTATACCGGAAATCGATCTATGCTACATCCCTAAGCTATCTTTCCTAATTGTGAAATTTCCTTGTTTGAAATCGTTTAGTTAAAGTAATTGATTTGTGTTAGTGTCTAATTAGTAGTATAAACATTCTAAAAGTAATTGCCGCCTGAGAAAATTTAGTTTGGACATAATAGATTTGATAATTGTTGATTTGAAGTCCTTTAGGTACGAACATCCGGCTTGAAAGAGTAGTTAAACTTCTTGAATGACCACGTGCACTTGCTTGTGCTTTTGGACGCAACAAGTTTTTGGCGCCACTATTGGGGACTTTTAAATTGGTAGATATCTAATTTTTGAGTGTCTAAATTGATTCTAAAAGTGTTGAGAACTTGATCTTTGCTCCCCATTTTGCAGGATGTGTTAGGTCTTCACACCGGAAGACGACCAGAATTTGGTAGAGCCTCTGTCTAAACTGAGATTTTTTTTTCATTAACGGAGAAGGTGAAGAAGATGCAACCTTCCTATTCCTCATGTGGTGAGGGAACCAAAGACTCAAAAAGAAGGGGTTTATCAGACCCATCGGCAGTTATGGCAGAAATGAAAGTGAGGAATATGGCAATCCCAAGAACCACCAATGTTACAGCAAGTATTCAGAAGCCCGCACTAGGTTGGAGGTTTGAATTGAAGCAAAACATGGTGTAATTATTGATGGGTTGTTCACTACTCTATCTCATGAGGATCCACGAGTGCATATTTAGAATTTACTCGAGATTAATGACATATACACTCCAGCTAGAATGAAATTTGATTATATGAGGCTCACATCATTCCCTTTTTCTCTTTTGGGGAAGCAAAACGATGGCTAAACTCTGAGCCCAAAAATTCCATATCAACTTGGGATGATCTTGCACGAAAATCAATGATAAGGTTTATTCCGTCCGATAAAACAACCAAGTTGAGAAGCGACATATTAAGCTTTCGACATATAAAAGGGGAAAACTTATACCAAGCTTGGGATAGGTTTAAGTCCCTGCTATTAATTTGTCCACATCCCCATCAAGCTAACGAAGTGTTGGTCCACACCTTCATTGAAGGGTTGGAACCAAGCACAAAAATTTTACTTGATTATGCTGCAGGTGGAAAAGCTTTGGAGAAGACATATGCAGAGTTGTTTACATTGCTTAAACAGATTTCAAAAGGTGACCCCGAGTGGAATGGCAGAGGAGCTAAACTGGTCGTACAGAAGACTTCTGAAATGTTGGAAATGGATGTAGTGATAACTTTTTCTGCACATATTGCATCAATACAAAATATGATGACTACTCATTTCAGCAACATATCACTAGGACAACAACAAGCTCAAGTTAATATGGTACATCAATCACAAGTTTTGTGTGATGTATGTGTAGGTGGAGATCATAGTGTTCAGATATGTGGAACGAACCCATAATATGTTCATTTTGTAGGTAATGCTTAGATGAGGAAATCACCACAACTATAGAAACACTTATAGTTCGAGTTGGAAAAACCACCCAAACTTTTCATGGGGTGGCAATTAAAACCAACATCAAGGAAAGAACCAATACAGACCACAAAGTAGTGGACTACAGTACCATCAGCAAACCCATGGAAATCAACAAAACCATGGTACTCAACAGGCCGCCAATCAAGGTTATATAAGTGTGGACGACATGCTAAAATAAATCATGGAGGATCAAGCTAAATTGTGAATTTAGGTTTTGTAATCTGCTCTAGTTTCTTATTTAGGTCTCTAATTGGAATTTTGAATTTTCTCAAAATTCATCAAAAATGGCAAATGAAAACATGAATAGTCTTTCTATATATGATTCATACCCAATGCTCAACGTTATGGTGAGATGCAAACACGAAATTTTGATGAATTTGCAAACTTGTTGGTCAAAATTAAATTCGTGAATAAGATTTTGGTCTTGCCCATGCTATGGTGTATATGTTTTTTCTCTTATATTCTTTTTACACTTTATTTTGAGCGATGCTATTGTCCTATTTTGGATAATTTTTTGTCTAAAAATTGCAAATTTTTTTGATGAAGGGACAAAGAAAAAGTGGATCCAAGATCAAGGTTTATCCTTCCAAGATTGGTGAACAAAATCAATGAGTTGGAGCACGAATTATGTATTAGACAGGTTCATATTGACAACTTGAAGAACTATAATTTGTTATTAGAGAGGAGACTCAATAAAAGGTTGAAATGGTGTAGGTTCAATAGGAAGATACTTTTGTTTATTTTGATTTGTATTGTTGTTATGTTCATCAACAACCAGTAGTTCAAATGCTGCATTTGATATGTTGGTGTTATGAATTGTCAATTTATGTGTGTCATTTTGTATCTATGATGTCAGTTGAAGCTTCAATTAATATGCAACACTTCATCAACAACTAACAACCTAGTCATCCATTTATACTTCAGCATAGACAACACAACACCATTTGTAAAACAGATAACCAACACAACATATTTAAGCACACCTGAATAGCCAATACAGTTCGATAGACAACACAACAACCATTTTAATACACAACATCACCATTAATTCATAAGGGCCTCACATAAGGCAAAATTTACCAAAATAACGCCTCACACAAGGCAGAATTTACCAAAATAAGTCATGTACATAAGGTCTCACATAAGGCAAAATTTACCGACAAAAATCCAAAATAGCAAGCCGTTAACTTAAAAGTGTTTAAATACATCAACATCACTACAATTTCATGGCATCTTTGACTGTGAAGAAGTGTCATTTTGACTTCAATTACTTCCCATTGTCTACGTTCTTTGCTTCTCTCTAAGCTCATGAATCTTGCTTGTAGAGAATGCCGTTTTACCATTCTATTTCATCTTAGTTATATTACTTGGTGTATAACCAATGTCACCAGTTACATCAGATGATTTTGTCATTCTTGCTTGTCTAGTAGAGTAGATTTTACTACTTGGCATGCCAGGATATAGTAAAATTAGGACTATATCAATATATAAAATGTTTAATTAAACAAAATTAGGATTATACTTCAATGTTGAAGCTGTTAAAATAAATCAAAGACTCACATTGATGACTTTAAAGCCATTTGCAGCTTGGAACACACCCAGTCCCATGACTCTTGGTCTTTTCTCTGGAGATGTGTTTCTGTTGACCCTACCTCTTCCTCTTTTAGTATTACCAACTATTGAAGATGATGCATGATAAGTAGAAGGAGCAAAAGAGGATGCAGGAAAATTAGTAGGTGCAATAGGTAAGGGAGGTGAACTAGGTGCTACTGATGATGGTCATGTGTATAGAATCCAAGATCCATGAATTAAAACACTCAGACATGTTGTTGTCTACAGAGTCACACTTTACATCAGTGTTGAAGTAAACTTTGCACCAAAAATTAATATTGTAGTACATTAAGTTATTCGTCATTTTTTATGCACCTAACAACTTCATCTTCTGTACGTTGTTCCTAAATTGAGACTCAAATGTAATCTTAGCTCTGTTCCAGAATTGTTGTCTTCTTGAAGACCCCTCCAATCCTTAGCCTAATTAGTTAATATATGCCTAGCACACATTCTATGAAAACACTTAGGTAGTACATTAGTAATTGCTACTAACATTCCCTACAATAGATGATGATTAGGTCACAATTACATATATAAATTGAAAAATTACAAAATGTAAGTTCACATACCTTTTGCATGTCTGTAATCAAGGTGAGACCTTCACAATCTCCATGTCCCAAATCATCCTTTATGCAATTAACAAACATAGTCCATCAAAACAAATGTATAAAGTCTGAAATATTGATTTTCCTTCTGCTTCAGGTTCATCAATGTTTACAACACAACAAGTCCTGGATTGGTCCTCAACAATTTATCCTTGTGGTCAAGTATCCTTCCAAATTCCACAACATGATCACCCGTTCTATATTTCAGCACTTTAGCTCTTGCTCAGCTAACATAGTAGTCTTGCCAACATGAAGTTTTAAACTTTTTCCTAATCAACTCGTGCAACTTGAAGACTCTTATGTTTGGTTGCTTAGTTATTCTTTCTCTAAAGGGTTCAGATAAAAACTTTGCATTTCACAAGTAATTTTTAGTTGTCTTGTTGCAAGTATGCTTGGATTTTAAGTTTTATCATGAAATTATTTGTTGTCTTGTCAAGACAACCATACAAAAGCCGTGGACAACCATCTTCATCTAACTCTTAACTTTCTTTGGCTCATTCACCCACCTACACTTGAACCCTCCTTCTAACTGCATATTTAGTTACTGCTTGTCTAAATGCTTCACATCTTTAAACACCATGTCCAACTGCCACACAACTTTCTTTGCAGTACGATCATGAATGATTTTTTGAGGTTTTGAACTCTTCTTTCTTGAAACTTTACCCTTCTTGATCTACCTGATTCATGTTCATCATCCTTACAACACTCGTCTTCCTCTAACTCAAAACTACCGTCATCAGAACTTGAAAAGTAAGGCTCATCACTTTCTAGCCTTTCTTCATGACTTACTTACATGTTCTAGTTTTATCAAACCTAGATCTAGTTCGGCTTTATCTACAAATACCTCTTCCATGTCAATTGCTACTATTTCCCTTCTTTTCCTCCTTTGAAAACTTCTCCTTCCATCTCTCAACTCCCTAAACTCCTCATGTACATCACTACCATAGTCTTCCTCATCATCATCTCCAATTAATTCAACTTCACACTCACACTATCCTCAATTGAATAATTAGTATCCTCTACTTCTTCTTTTGATAAATCAGGTCCAGCAGGACTAACATCTATTTCATCATTAGTAACACCATCTGCAGCAGTAGCAGTAGGAACGAGGTGTGGTAATGAAAGAAGGTTTGGTAGTAAAAGGATCTGAGGTTGAAAAAGTAGCAACATGATTCTCACTATTAAATGTTTTTCACCTACCCCAAAGTTAAAGTTTTCACTTTTACAAGGCCTTGTATTAAAAGTAGCACCAAATTCTCCCATATCCACATGACTACCATTTTCTATTAACATGGGCCCCACAATTGCCTCATCAACCAAATGCCTAACAAATACCTCCACTTCATCCCCATTTTCCAAGGAACACAGCATGTCTAAAATATTGTTATAATTATCAACATCTACCAAAACGCCATAGTAAGGTGTTTTAATACTAAAGGTGAAAGTTGTACTATATCCCAATTATCTAATATAGTATTTCAACTCAAAATATGACATTCTAAATACATCAGCATCTAAAAAATTTGTAACTTTTCTACCATTATATATTGGTTCTCCACTACTTAATCTAACATCCTTCCATGGTACCACCTGAAAAGTAAACCCACTCATCACTTACCTGAAGGCAATAAAAAATAGAGTAATAATTATAGACATACTTTAATCTGAGAGCAATATGAAGAATAGAACAATACTTAAAAATGAACAGTATAGTACACAGTAGCAAACGACAAAATACAACATAGTACTTAGCTTCACTATAAACATAATCTATGAATATAAAGACAACACAATACAAAACTAGAAGCTTCTCTATGAACATAATACTAAGAAGAACATAAATACAATACTCAATGACATAATACTAAGACGATCAGAATACAAAATTACGCGACTTAAATGAGAAAAAAAACCAAATTTCATGAAAAATTTGGTATAATCTGATCTAAATGAACACCTAACACTATCATGTAAGCCACACACAAGATTTCACACAATATTGGTCTTAATTTCACGAATTAACAGAAACCCTAGTGAATAAATCACAAACTAAAAATTGAGGAATAAAGAACTAACCTTTTACAATTTCAGTTGATACAGAGTTATCATCCTATACCTAATGTGCTAATGACATGATTATAGAACAATTCAGTCTACTATGTCCTTATCTAAGGTTGATGATTAAGAATGACTTGAAGGCATTTAAAAATGGGACTTTAGCTTAGCACGAAGTGAACTAGTTATGAGAGGTGTCCCTTCCCAATGTGGGAAGAATGGTTCCAATGGTTCTCATGAGATGGAGACTACAATGAATTTCTATTATATCTCCTAGTTCTTGAACTATATTTCCCCAATAGGAATACTAGCTAGTGGATCCACCTAGATTGCTATTTATTTCTACCTTTGCAAGTTGAGCACCTCCTTTCGTTTTAAGGTTTCATGACACCAGATTCCATGTTTAACTCACATGTTCTATTGTCAGTTAAGGTAATTTTTTCGAAAGAAAATGAAAACACGAAGTTGAACACAACTAAGGTGACTTAAGGGATTCTTGTTAGCGTGGGTAGGGGTATGAGACTCTACCTATGCACTGCACAAGTTGACTGTGATGGAGTCTTAGAAGGTTGTTCTTGTGTTATTATGAACTTATGATATCATTAAAAGTATAAATGTTGAGTCTTATGATATTGGTATTATATAATGTTGGCTTCACTTGATGAACGTGATATTGGTCTAAATTGATATATACGATAATGACTACACATAATGGTTGGTTTATGAAACAAAGCTTTAATTATGGTTCCTTTCCTTTTTTATTTGATTGTTTTGGGTTATGGGACTTCACATGAGCATTTCACTTTTAGGTTTTGTATGGGATTGTTTGTAAGGGTCTTGTCTGGTGATGATATGAACTATTGGACATGAAATATAAAGATGGATTTATGATGATGTTATTCTTGTTTACGAACTTGTCTAAGGTTGCTAATCCTTAACTTGTATATTCTCTCTTGTGTGTGAATAACAGCTTTCAAATGACTTATAATGTCTCTAAAAGATATGGTCTATTTTTCATGAATGTTTTCAAATATTTTTATGTAGATATGTTTCCATTTTTAGTACAAGTGGATGTACAAACCCATATTCTTCATATTTCTAGTAATATGTAGGTTCGGGCAGTTGAGATGCTTAGAGGCCATTTGCAAGAAGAATTAGACTTTTCTCCAAGTTATTAGTGAGTCCTCGGTGATTTTGAAGATGGTGCCACCTATATAGCTTAGTAGGATTAATATGTCTAAAGACATTTCTTTCTTTCCTTTATCATTTGAGAATATTGTTGTATGCCTATAATGGCATATCGTACTTGTAATGGCTATGTCTAAATGTTGTACTCTCTTTTTGATGGGTGATATGTGAGACATGATATTAGACTCTTATATAATTTGTTTATGATAATCGAGAAATCTATGTATACTTCCTAAATGAAAAGTCTATGTAAAATCTCTATACGATATGTTAGAAGTCTAAGTACACTTCACTATGTAAAACTTTAAATTTACAATTTTTTACCTATGGAATGTAACAATGAATTTTAAGGGTTAGTCTAAGTCTTCTTCGAGGATGAATACGCTGGTTACGTCTAAGGGGTGCTCCCTGTTGTGACAAAATGTACTTCAAAGGCTAAGTCAATTAGTTAATGTATATCACAACTACAAGACCCGATATTTTATATGTGGTAATCATTCTATCGAGGTTCATGCATTGTGCTAGTGACGTGCATCTAAAAAGAGACATTAAAGGTACCATTAATTATGGTCTCAAGTTTTAAAAAAAATTGGAACTGAAACTACTTGGTTATTATGATAGTGATTGGACTGGATCCACATATTACATACAGCAAACATTTGGATAGTGTTTCAATCTTGGTTCAGGAATGTTTTCATGGTTCTCAAAGAAGTAGGACATTGTGGCTTAATCCACTGCAGAGTCGCTATTTGTGTCTACAACAGCAGTTGAGAATTTGACTTGTTGATCTTCACATGAATCAAACAAAGTGAACTGGACCATTTTTTGATAACCAATCCGCGAAAGCACATTCTACTCCAACAAATCCGCGAAAACACTTCAACATCAATCTTTTCTTCTTAGGGAAGTGTAAAATAATGTTGACACAATTCTACTCTATTGCAACACTGAAGAGCTGGTAGCTGATATGTTTCCCCAACAATTATCAGGCAATAAATTTCAACTTCTCTAGCAAAAACCTACAGTTCGCAACTCTTAAAGCAAGGAACATTGTTAGAAATATGCATCTAGTCTGCAATAGTCCATGTTCTCTTAATTGTAGGTTAGTTATTCACTGCTTAGTAGTAAATTAGTTTCTACTTATCCTTAGTTTATATTATTATCCTTTGGATTGGTTGGCTTGTAAAATCTATAAATTAGTTTGTTTTATAATGAAGTAAGTAGTTTTCATTTCAAAAAATATTTACTTTATTATAAAATAGATTAATTTATAGAGTTTACAAACCAACCAACTCCTATGGATAATATTAGAAACTAACTAGGGATAAGACAAAAACTAATTAACTGCTAAGCAGTAAATAAGTATCCTACAATACATAGAACTTGGATTGTTGTAATCCTTATGCATATTTCTAACAAGAACTTCTTGAACACAAACTATCCCTACCTTCTCACAAAAAAATCCTTTTTAAGCATATTGATGTTTGAATATCCAACTCAAGGATGAATGCGAGCCAAGTGAAGGTAAAATAAGAAGAACTGAGACTCGAATCTTAAAGTTTAACGAAAATAAGGAACCCCTCATTTTGAAATAACAAAATAAAGTGTGTTTTTATTTGTCATCAACTTAAGAATAACCTTGAGAAATGAAAATGAAAATGAGAAGTGATTGAAATAAAAGGGAGTTCAAAATAAATTGAGTGAACAATCAAGGTTTGAGTTCTCAAATGAGAAAGAAGCAAAATAACTTGAGAAAAGGTGATGATAATTGAAACAATTCTTTTAGAAGAGTGTAAGTCACTAATCCAAATTGACCATGCCATAATCCTCAACTTTAGTACAATTCTAAACGACACTTGATATCTTACATGAACCAAGTTATTTGATGATTGCAAAATATTGGAAAATTTATGGGACAATGCGTGCATGTATTTTTATTTTGAGAGAGTTGGAGTTCCATTAATTCGTATTACCTTTGTTGATTTTCTTTGTGAGAGAAATGAATCATTATTTATGTGAGAGCACTTGAATGCTTTTCAGAAGACGTTCTTTGATTAGATTAGAAGCTAAAGTAAGCATGATCTTGTTGTAAGGCTAGTTAGTCCTCATTTGATTTTTTTTTATCATACTTTAGGGTAACATTCTATATTTAGAGTAGTCTTGCGATGGAGCATGCGTGTTAAATATCTTTGAATACTGTTGTAGGCACCTCTTTTATGCTTATTGTGTTCTTTATTTACTTGAGGACAAGTAAAAGTTTACTTTGGGGTATTGATAAGTGGTAGATTTGCACTAATTTAATGTCTATTAACTAAACAATTTGTGCTCTAAATGCCTAAATTTGTCCTTTTCTAATAAAATATTGATTATTTGCACCTATGAAAGAAATTGGAGAAGACGTGGACTAAATCTTGAATGAATGTCAAGAAATGCAAAATAAACACTGTTGATCACCGAGCATGTAGGGAAGATCACTGACTAAGAAGAACCTCACACAATCTTATAGTTCATAGCACTTTTGTCTACCAAAGAGGGTCGGTGAACTCAACCTGAAAGAGCTATACGTTGCATGACAAAGGCGGTCTTGAAGCACATTGCAAAATCTGACAGTGTCAAAGGAAAACACTTAGTGCACGATTATATAAGGTGGCATTAGTTGATGCGCCAAAGAGATAGACTCACTCAAGTTCGTCGATAGAGGTTTAACCAACTAAAGCGTAGAACATCACATAGCTGAACAGAGGATCAACTGGCGACTCTTCCAGTGAGTTATATTGAACCCTACAACTAGATAGACAAGATTGTAGAAATCAGAAGTTTTAGGTACCACCAACGGACCGTACGGTGGCCCACCTTAACGACCCAAAGTACAACCATAACCATTTTTTTAGTCCTCGAAGAAAACTATGAAAAGCCCCTAGCATACGTCACAACACATCATATTTCAAAATTGCGGATAAATTTAAACCTTTTATATATTGAGGTTTACATACACCTCTCACATACTACATATGGAGTTTACTTTAAACTCCTCATGTATAAACCTTACTTAGGATTCTCTCTTAGAAAACCATAATAATGCTTAGGAATTTATCCTAATAATTTATATCAAATTAAAACCATCTAAACGAATTCAAACATGCAAGCATAGCCCTTTAAAAATTTATAGTTTCCACTTAGGGCTTACATTAACAACTTCAACAATAGGAGAGAAAAGAATGACTTTAGACAATACAAATACGACTAAGGTAGAGTATGTGGTGCCATCCTCAAACTAGAGGACCTATCAAAACTTGGAGAGTCTAATTCAAGTCTTCCTGCTTTACCCACAAGAAACCTCAACGACCCGAATATACAATGTTTGGAAAAAAGAAGAAATATGGGTTGGTGCAAAACACACGTACTTAATATGGTCCCTATGTATAAAATCATAATGCATGAGAAAAGCACCATTTATTCAAAACTATGCATAACATCCAACAACTCAATATACACATATAAGGAACTTCATAAGTCAACCCTACACATAAGCAACTCAAGCAACACTTGTGTAATGCAAATAATAAAGCCCCATAACCCTATCCAAAGCTATGTATCACCTTAAGCAAACCACTTCATACTTATAACATATTCTCATAATTTTCATAACATGTTTCATACATCAATACTATTCATCGCTTAGAAACATAATCATAATTATATCCATAAAAGAATACTACTAGAACCATACTTTAGGATCTCACATGTGCAATGTGTAGGAGAAGTCTTATACCATTCATCACACTATGTAGTAGCCTTTAAGACGACCCTAATAAGAGTTCACATGCATATTTGTTCATTTACTTTTACATCAGGGAAAGAAGTACAATAACCGACATAAGACTATGTGATCTAGATCGAATCTGGTGTTCTACTCCCACATCAAAAAGAGAGGGTTAACACTCGCCTAAGGTGCGACCATTCGTACATAGGTATCTAGGTGGATCCACTAATCTAGAGTCCTATGTGGACACATAGTTAAGGGTCAAGGAGATTGTTACTAGAAACCTTGACTTACTATATGTGGAGGTTTTCATCTCATGATAAATCACATATTTTTGGAATCCCGACTCACCAATGTGAGGAAACCCATGAGGGAGGCCAGACTTACTAAACGTGAGACCTCCAATTCATTTACATGCCCTTTAGGTGCTAAGCAATTATTCCCTTTAGTAACTATCTTATTTTATCATACAAGTTCACATTAGTCTCTTCTATACCCCTATGTACACATCTTATCATATTAGCTCATAGGTCATCATAAGTGAGAATTATCCTTTCCCTTTAGAGACCACTTAACAAGTGAGTAAACCTTTCACTTAATACTTTATTATAATCATGAGAAACTATTTTAATCATATAATATTTGTATCATAACAATACATACATAATTCAAGTCTAACTCAATGTCATAGGGTTAGGGATGATTAACAAAATCACAACCACCCATTAGACATAGAAGCATTACTATTTTAGTACCTCATAATTCACAATTAAATCCTAGTAGAACAATCAACATACCTACTTTCCTTATTCAAGAACCTTCATACTTCCATTACCAAGAATACATAAAAATTTACATAAAAAAAATACATTCAACAAGTAATTATATATTTAACAACAACGTATTCAATCTACTTGTTCATCATCTTCCCAAATCACCCTAGTAATTCAAGGTGTTCATGATCTTGAGAAAAAGACATGGATCTAATGAAAACTCATAAAAATCATCAATTAACCGTTAATATATGCTTAAAAACATAAAATATTATTCTATCATAATTCATCATAATTAATTAAAAATTTCTTTCTTCAAAGAAGAGCCATGCGAGAAGAAAAACCCTAGTTTTGGGGGAATTGGAAATCATCTTTTCGAGGGACTCTTGTGGAAAAAAATTGTAAGAGTGAAAGAAATCATACCTTAGAGATTATAAATCCATGAAATTTGGTTAGAAACTTGAAGACTTGACCTTCTTCTAGGAGCTCTAATGGTCTTTAATGGAGGTTTGGAGAAAGAGAGAATTTGGGAGGGATGAGAGTGATTTTTTATTTTAAATTTGGAGCTTTGATTTGGGTATTAAAAGTGACTTAAAAATAACCAAAAACGTTATATATTAATATCTTAAATTACCAAAATATCTCTCAATTAATTGGGTATTTTTGTGATGGCAAATTTATTTAAAAACGATGCGAACGGATCTGGGAAGTGGTTGCGCATCCGAGGCCAATTCCATTTTTTCCCCTAAAACTTAGGTCGAGGAAGAGAGAATTATGGAGGACCATGTTGCAAGTAAAATTTTTTCCTACTGAGTGTTGAGAGTGCGACAGGTCACAACCCCCAGATCTATGTTGCACGCAGGATGCTTTTGTAGCCTTGTCGCGAAAAGTTCGGGTCCTTCTCAAGGACCCTTCGGGTCCTTCTCAAGGACCCTTCGGGTGGTCCTTTGGAAGTCGTTACTAGACTTTGGGACCCTTTATACTATTTTACCTATTTAAAGTCTTTTTACAAGTTTTAGACTTCATATGCCACTCCCAAAACTTCCCTACAGATAGGGAGCCTACTAGTTCAATTCAAGTAGTTTCCGGACATCAAGGTCATTCTTTGACGTTGTGACTCTAACACTTCCTAATTATGTTTTCTACTATTGTTTTAGGTCGAAAACATCATTATTCAATATATGAGGCTCGGATATAGGTCATGTAAATTACGGGGTGTTACAATATCCCCTCCCTAGAAACATTCGTCCCCAAATGACACCTTAAACCTTGGATTAGGAAAGAGGAACAGACTCAAGACTAGCAGCCCACAACAAGCAATATCATAATCAGTGATAAATCATAGGAGGAATTCTCAACTACTTTAAACACATAAACATAGAATTAACTAAAAGGAACATAATCCACAACTCATCACACATAAGAGCTCATAATTTATCTCACAGAATGAGGAACTACCTTCTCCATTTAAACATGAGCTCCACATGAACAATTTTAATGAGTTGTCATTCTAATTTATTATTAATTCAACCCCAAAACATGCATACCCAACACAATTCTCATGAAAGCCATATGGCACACTTCATATTTAAGTGTAGTTAATCATGAGAAGCATATTTCAGAGAAACTCAATTCAGGCATGAATTTCTACAAGAACATGCACATATTAGATAAACATAATAAGTTCAACATTACTCATAGGCTTTGTTTATGATAAATTTACCAACCTTAACTTTGACTAGGAGTAGGGGGTAAAAGATGAGGATAATGGGTCTTTATGTAAGCCTCGCCCTTCCATGATGCACCCTCAACAAGGTGGTTCCTCCAAAGAACTTTTAAGGAGACAACCTACTTTTTCCTCAATTTCTAAACTTGGAGATCCAAGATCTCAATCGGGACCACTTCATAAGAAAGATCCTCTTTTACCCCTAAACCTTCTAGAGGGTGAAGCAACACCAGATCACCTATACACTTCTTGATCATAGACACATGGAACACCAGATGAACCGAGGCTAATTCATTTTGAAACTCCAACTCATATGCCACTTCCCCTACCCTATTCAAAATCTTATAAGGTACCACATAATGGTGACTAAGTTTTCTCTTCTTTCCAAACCACATCACCCCTTTCATGGGTGAAATTTTTAAATAGACCCAATCTCCTACTTTGAATTCAAGGTCTCTCTTTCTATTGTCGACATAAGATTTTTGCCAACTATAAGCCATTTTTAAACTCTCTCTTATGATTCGAACCTTCTTTGTGGAATCATACACTATTTAGTGGCCAAGAAGAGCAAACTCGTACACTTCAAACCATTCAATCAGGGACTGGTACATCCTACTATAAAGTTCTTTAAAAGGTGCCCTACCAGTATTCGCATGGTAGCAATTGTTGTTGGAGAACTCTATCAAATGTAGGTGATCATCGCAATTCACTTCGAAATCAACCACACTAGACCTCAACATGTCTTCTAGAGTTTGGATGGTGCGCTCTTCTTGTCCACCAATTTTGGGTTGGAAAGCGGTGCTAAAAACATGAGAAGTGATGATGATGATTGCATCAATGCTTTTAGAAGGGTGTAAGTCACTAATCAAAATTGACCATGACTTAACCCTCAACTTTAGTACAAGCCTAAACAACCCTTGATATCTTATTTGAACTAAGTTATTTGATGATTGGAAAATATTGGAAAATTTATGGGACAATTTGTGCATGTATTTTTATTTTGACAAAGTTGATATAGGATTAATTCATATTACCTTTGTTGATTCGCTTTGTGAGAGCAATGAATCATTATTTATGTGAGAGCACATAAATGCATTTTCTGATGTATGTTCTTTGATTAGATTAGAAGATAAAGTAAGCATGATCTTGTTGTAAGACTACTTAGTCCTCATTTGAATTTTTTAAATCATAATTTAGGGTAACATTCTTGATTGGGATTAGTCTTGCAATGGAGCTTGCATGTTAAATCTCTTTGAATACTGTTGTAGGCACCTGTTTAGAGCATATTGTGCTCTTGATTTACTTGAGGACAAGCAAAAATTTACGTTAGGGTATTGATGAGTGGTAGATTTGCACTAATTTAATGTCCATTAACTAAATAATTTGTGGTATTAATGCTTAACTTTGTCCTTTCTAATAAAATATTGATTATTTGCACTTATGAAGGAAATCAGAGAAGACGTGGACTAAATCTTGAAAGAATGTCAAGAAATTCAAAAGAAGTGCAAAACAAACATTATTGATCACTGATCATGTAGGAAAGATAGTTGACTAAGAAGGACCTCGCACAATCTTATAGTGCATAACACTTTTGTCTACCAAAGAGGGTCGGTGAACTCAACCTGAAAGAGCTATATGTTGAATGAGAAAGGTTGCCTGAAGCACATTGAAAAATATGATAGTGTGCAATTAAAAGATTTATTGCACGAAGATATAAGGTGGCATTAGTTGATGTGCCAAAAAGGTGGACTCACTCGAGTACGTTGATAAAGGTTCAACAAACTATAGCGTAGAACATCACATAACTGAATTGAGGATCAAAGGGCGATTCATTAATTGCGCTATATAGCACCCTATGTCCTAGATAGAAAAAATTGTACAAATCAAAAGTTTTAAGAGCCACCAACAGGCACCACCCAAGAACCGTACGGTGGCCCACTTTAACAACCTAAAGTAAACACTAGTCGTTACCGATTTTTTTGTCCTTGAAGAGAACTATCACAAGCCCGTAGAATACGTCATAGAACATCACGTAAAAATTGCGGATAAATTTAAACCTTTTATATATTCAGGTTAACACACGCCTCTCAAATACTACATATATAGTTTACATTAAACTCCTCACATATGAACTTTACATAGGCTTCTATCTTAGACAACCATAACAATGCATAGGAATTTATCCTAATACTTCGTTTCAAATTAAAACCATCTATACGAATTCAAACAGCCGAGCACATCCATTTACAAATTCACAGTTTCCACTTAGGGTGTACATCAACAACTTCAACAATAGGAGAGAAAAGAATGTCTTTAGACAATACGAGTATGACTAAGGTATAGAATGTGGACCTACCAAAAATTGGAGAGTCTAATCCAAATCTTCTTGCTTTAGCCTCAACATATCTCAATGGACCGAACATACAACGTTTGGGAAAAAAAAGAAATATGGGTTGGTACAAAACATACGTACTTAGTATAGTCCATATGCATAAAATCATTAATGCATGAGAAAAGGCACCATTTAGTCAAAACCAAGCATAACATCCAATAACTCAATGTTCACATATATGGAACATCATAAGTCAACCCTACATATAAGCAACTCAGGCAACACTTGTGCAATGCCTATAATAAAACCCCATAACCCTTTCCAAAGCTATGTATCACCATAAGCAACCCACTTCATACTTGTAACATATTCTCATAATTTTCATAACATGCTTAATACATCAATACTATTCATAGCATAGAAACATAATCATAATTATATCCATAAAATAACACTACTAGAACCATCCTCTAGGATCCCACATGTGCAATGTGTAATAGAAGTCTCATACACTTCCTTACACTATGTAGTAGCCTTTAAGACGGCCTTTATAAGATTTCACATGCATACCTTTTCATTTACTTTTAAATTATGGAAACAAGTGCATTAACCGACATAAGACCATGTGAGCTACACAAAATCTTATGTTCTACTACCACGCCGAAAAGAGAGTGTTAACACTTGCCTAAGGTGCAACTATTCGTACATAGGTATCTAGGTGTATCTACTAAGCTTGAGTCCTATGTTTACACATAGTTAAGGGTCAATGAGATTGTTACTAGAAACCTTAACATAGTTAATGTGGAGGTTTTCATCTTATGATACAACACATATTTTTGGAATCTGAACACACTAACCTGAGGAAATCCATGTGGTAGGTCGGACTTACTAAACGTAAGACATCCAACACATTTACATGCCCTTTTGGTGCTAAGCAATTATTCCCTTTAGTAATCATCTTATTTTATCATACAAGTTCTTATTAGTCTCTTCTACACCCCTATGTAAACATCTTATCATATTAGTTCATAAGTCATCATAAGTGAGAACAATCCTTTCCCTTTAGAGACCACTTAACAAGTGAGTAAACCTTTCACTTAATACTTATTATAATCATGAGAAACTATTTTAATCATATAATATTCGTATCATAACAATACATACATAATTCATGTCTAATTCAATGTCATATGGTTAGGGATGAGGAATACTTAGTATCAAAATCACAACCACACATTTGATATAGAAGCATCACTATCCCTGTACCTCATAACTCACAATTAAATCCAATAAGAACCAATTAACATACCTTCTTTCCCTCTTCAAGAAACTTCATACTTCCATTACCAAGAAAACATAAAAAATTACATAAACAAGGTAAATTGAAGAAGCATTTATTTATTTAACAATACTGTTGTGTATCCACTTGTATATCTCCTAGTTCTTGAACTATGTTTCTCCATAGGCATACTAGCTAGTGGATCCACGTAATGGCTATGCTTCATGTTTTGGTAGCACCTTGGCAAGTAGTCTGCCTTCTTTTGGTGTAGGGTTCTGTGACACCGGATTCCACACTACCTCATGTGGTCTATGTCGGTTAGAGAAAGATGTTCCTAAAAGGTAAAACAAATTAGTGGTCTTGAACTCTAACATAGATAACCTAAGGGGTCTATCTCAGTGAAGGTAGGGGTATGGGACTCTACCATAACATTTTACTAGTTAGCCTTGAGGGGAGCCTTAGGAGGAGGTTCTTATGTATGTTTTTGTTATGATAATTTATGATGTATATATGATGACGACGACACACTGTTGATACTATACGTTGATTAGTTCATTTATGAATATTCCTTGGGTAATAATGTTAATATAAGATGAAATGTGAACCTCAATGTATGATATGTAAGGTTGGACATTGGTGATGTTTTCTTGTTGAGGATAATTATGGGGCTTTGCTTGGTCATTGCACTTTTTGACTTAATAAGGACTTGTGTCTAGTTGTCTTGCTTATTATTATATGTTTTACCCTTATTCATTCTTGTAATATTATTCCTTGATGTTAGGGTTGTAGTAAATTATGGTTTCAAGTATGTTGGGGTAAGTATTACTTGTTAAGATAGTAAGAATGTTTGTTTGGTTGATGTGACTTACTTGACTTTGTATTAGGTCCCAAAAGGGGTAAAATGGCATGTTGACTAAAAAGTCCCTTTTATTAGGTTATTCTTGTGTATGTGCATAAGTGCCAATGCTCAGTACATGTGGAGTACTAACCCCATTTCTTCCCTTTTCCCAAAGATTTGAGGTTCTGATTATTAAAGAGGTTGGAAGTAAGCATTGTTGAAGGCTTGGATTCTTCCTTTCATCCAAGTGGGATAGGTACTCAACTTTCGAGGGCAATGTAATCCCCTATCTTACGGATTTTGTTATGAGTTTATTGACTCTTCATTCCTCTCTTTTTAATAGAATATTGTACTTTCGTATGACCTGCAAATACACTTGTTGAATTGATGTAAGGGCTATGCCCATATTGTGATATTCGTTTAGATGGTATGAGATGAGACAATCATTGAGACTGTTTCTATATTTTACGTTTATGTATAGCAATAAAAGTAGAAGACTATGTAGCCTTCCCATACGAAGGGTCTATGTATACTCGATATGAATATATATTATGTGTATGTAGAGGTTTATGTAAACCTCCACGTAGTGATGATGGAAGTTTTAATTTTTTCTTCGTTTTCCAACCTATGAATGTAATGACATAAAACTAAGAGTCTAGCCTTAGTCCTTGAAAAGAACGACGACACCGGTTACGTCTGGGGGTAAGCCCGAATGTGACACCATGAGGAAGATACCATGCATGAAACTCATTTTCTCATTCAACAAAACTTCAACAAAAACATGTATATCATAAGGACAATGTGTGGAATTCATTTTTAAGAAAAGACTCCTACCCCAATAAACTTATTAAGAACTATTTGTTTTAGGATTGAACAAACATATAAACAAAGGTTAAGCGTACCTCACTCAAAACAACCATACCTTTCACCATATTCCCCCACTTAGGAGAAACCCATTCTAAGGTCAACATAACATCTAATACAAGGAAATCCCTCAAGGCACCTTAAACCTTAATAATGCTTTCACACCATAGTCAATCACATTGCAACTAACAACTCTCAAAGGTCTAACCACTACATCCCCCTTACTAGGAGAAATTCACCTTTACTCTTTCAAATCTAATCACCTTTGTTTCTATGTTTGGGTCTTAAACAACTTCAAACTATCTCAACAACCATTCCTTCACCTTTCTAACAATATACATTAACATTCTTTCCAACTACACTAGCTTTAAAAGGTTACTAAACCAACCTAAGGTCATCAACACAATCTTTCACACCTCATCTAACAAGTCACATCTCATCTTTTCTCTGCCTCAACAAAATCTTCATGAAGTTACCCTCAAAGGACAAACACATAAAGGAAACAATGAAAATACACCATATACAAATCTCTTAGTTACGATTAGATGAATGAAGATGTGAAACTTTTCCTAGAACCCAAGAGCCTCCTATTCATAATGTGGCGCGCTTCGCATTATGAACAATGCTCTACTAGATGTTGTTCATGAGACAACTAAGACACTCCCAAACCTTATGCTATGACAACAACTTTGTAATGACCCGCAAGTACACCCTAGAAGTTAAAGCATCCTTGTGTCGTAACACGGGAAAAAATGAGACATCAAGAAGTCTCATCAAAGCCAATCGTATCATTCATTGAAAAATAAACATTCTAAAATGAGTAAGAATTTAAAACTTTCTTCACACATGAATAACTCTTTCCATAATCATTACACAAGAAGAAGACTTTCTTTTAAAACATTAAACCTTTACAACATCTCATTGAACCATTTAAATTTCGGAGTATACAATACTTGGGAATAAGCCCATATATGACATAATACAAACTAAGACATAAAGGAACATCTGGATATTGTCGTCGAATCGATAAGGACTCACCAATACTTCATGTTCAACAGTTAGAAACCTATACATTTTCCATGGCATATCAAGACTTCCAATTCCCTATACTTTAATCAAAAATGGAAAAGAAGGGGTAAGCACATTAATGGAATAAGTATGGAAGCCATCCAAAAACCATTAAAAAGGACATTTAGTAAATAACATGCTTTACATGTAGTTTGATTAAAACATCATATTATAAGAATAAGAACAACATTTAACATCTTAGGAACACATAAGAAATCATTTAAGCAATTATTAACATTTTTAGATCAACTCCACAGTAAGTAAGTTCAGTATCCTTCACTGTACAGTGAAGTCCATTCCCTTCACATAGAGCACCTCCTAGCATGCAATCCTCTCACTAAAAGATATCCTATGACTCACTTATGAAAGACAAAAAGAGATTGCGCATACACCCTCTTTAGGCACACCTAAATGATCATTAAGACCACCTATAAATAGATACACACCAAGCACATAAACACATGAACATGAGATCCTCCTACCAAAAGTGATTCTAAAAACCACTTAAGTGAGTTGTGAAGCGACTGCCCATACAATCCCTTACACACACACTTAACAGATCCTATAGACTACATAAGGTAGAATCATTCTCAATTAATACATCAAGACATAGATAATATGACATTCTCCTTCCAAAGGCAACAAAAGACTTACTTCAATAAGTCAAGAAATAATGTCCATGATTGACCTCTTCAAGATTTCCTATGTAATCCTCAAGACTACCTAAAGGTTAGATCATGTCTACATAATCAACCATTTTCCCTAACTAAAGTCATTATTAAGACATACCTAGGTAAGATACGAAGTGACAATTCCTATGCCCCCTTCACACATTAACTAGAAAACCATTAACTACTCTTGATAAGTACTTATTCATTATACATACTTTCTTAATTTACGTCATTACATTAATTAGTTCATTTAGGACTCATTCATCACATAAGGACATTCAAGTAATGGTCTTGGATAAGACTAGGGACTCTAACTAACACCTTCAAATCCTATTGTGCAATGTCTAGATATCGTCCCATATAACCACCTAAACCTTATAAAACATCCTCATTGCTAGTAGGTATACCATATGATGAAAATAGGAAATAACCGACATAGACCGTGAATGGTAGCAAAGCATTGAATCTGGAGTTCTAACCTACTACGATGAGGGTGTTCTACTTGACAATGGTAGAACTTGGACAGATCCCATGTAGTCACATGGTTAAGGAATATAAAGAGCATGCTTTGTACTCTTGTCCCATCCTTTAACTAGAGCTACTTCCCATACCATACTCACTCGGTGCTAGCCTTTTTTCTCATAGAGTAATTTTACATTAAAGGTTCATATAAAGGGGTTTCATATCAAGTTCATAACCCAATCACATTTACTCTACCAAAGAGGTCCACTAGGGATACCTTACAATGCGGCAATAAGCTTATAATGACTTTCCTAAGGATGATATGATTGTTCTAGCCAACCAACCTTGAGTTTGTCATTCCCTTACTTGAAGGATACCATTACGGCCTTAGACTTCAACATTCATAACCTTACCACTAGGTTCAAGGTTTCACATAAAGGACCCTCTTAACATCAGTTAAGGTTTCATGTCAAGCATACATACAATACTAAGAGTCTTTAGGATCCTAAGTAAAGACATATCATATACTCATTCATACATGCATCAAGTAAGGGACAGAAGTCAACCAAGACAAGACACAACATACTTCACTTTAACACATATTACATGTAATTCTAGAAGCACATAAAAATAACCATTATCTTCTTTAAGTTATCTTATACACTTCCATATCATCATAAATATGACCATCATAGACTCAAATATTTAAGTAGGAATAGCCATGCATCAACCCTAATACTATACACATAAAGACATCATCATAGTCTAACATGATCACCTAAATAGCACCAAAAGAATAATACATATACTTCCACCAATTACTTATCATGTAGATAAATATTATCCAACTTCACATAATCAACTACATAAATCATCATAATACTTCAAGTAGTGCCGACAAGTCCATGCTCATCATAATACATAAAGTAAGGCTCACAAGGCCACATCATTTCACATAGCACCGCTACCATAACTGGACGATATGAATCATCATTGTAATACAAAAGCTATGCATAATATTAAGAGAGTTAGGGAAGCATACCATCCATTCCATCTCACCACTTCAATCCAAATTTAAATCATCCAATTCAATACCAATAGGCCCTTACCCATGCCTATGAACATCAATTCAATACATAAACTATAATATTCAATGAATCATTGTCAATTCAAATATAGACTTATCAATATAAGATAACCTAGATATCAATTTAATACAATTATTACATCAATAAATAGCCCATCAAAAACTACACTAGAAATCATAAGCATTAAGTAAACATCAATTCAATAAGCTTAATATTCAATGGATCTAAGAATATACAATACTCAATTGAACAGATTGAAAAAGCCTATGAATAAATTAACCATAATCGATACATAAATCAAGAGCCCATACCAATCTACACATGAATTCATTAACATCAAAGGATTATCAAATAACCCATAATTTAGTAAAATTGAGAGTTTTGAGAAGGTAAAGGGTTCATGGATAATTTCATTGGAAAACATCAATTTACCTCAATAATATCATATCTTAATTTATGAAAACCTTTCATGCAAAGAACCTGAGAATTAGAGTAGAAATTGGACTTTTTCATTTTTTGAAATCTTTGAAAATCAACTTTGGAATTTACTCTAACGTGATAGCAAACCTTAGATGAAGAACTCTAATACCTTACTAGAAGAATCCAATAATAATTGAAGAAGAAACTCCATTGGAGATTCAGCAGCAAGCTCTATCTTCACCTTAAGCTCTCATGGGGTTTTTAAAGAAACTTTTGGACGGAATGAGCTTTGATTTGAGTGATAGGGTTATAATGAGAGTTTTATGACTTATATACTCTTAAAATATTCATAAACAACCAAAATAACTGTCCTCCTTTTTTTTATAGGACTTGGTGTGAATTTCCCATATACCCCCAAGCCTTAACAAAAAGCTGACAGAAAACCACAACACCATCAATGCCCAGCATCGACATTCTGTGGGTGAGACCACGCCCTGTCGCTAAGGTCTCGTTGGTTGCTCCTAAAAATCCTCAACCCGAAGACTTGCAGGCTCCATCAACTCCCCAAGTTGACGAACCATCGCTCCATCGATTGGCCGTCGTTTGGGTCGTCGATTGGCACTGCATGCAAGCCATGCAATGCCATGCAGCTTCAAGTCTCGAGTTGGGTCATCATCTAAGGCCCCTTGTGGGTCTTACATGGAGTCATACCTGGACGTTTCCAACCCAAATATGTTTGTATAAAATTATAGGACCTACCACATCAATTTCATCCAAAAAAATACCCTAAACTCGACGAAACATGCATAGACACACAAGGTCATTCCAATGCAAACTTTTTGAATGTCATGGACGTTCTTGGACGTTTGACCTCCAAACATCAAGAAACATGACAAACTACCGATAAAAATCATAATAACTCATACAATTACCTCATTAACTCATCAAACACAATTAGGCACATAACCACATATGAGGCAAATAAGTGACTTAGTCGTCAAACGTCTTAGTCGTCACTTGATGTTTTGCTTCCAATGCACCTACACTTCGATAGTATATCAATACTACATTTTTGACCATTTTAGGACCTTATTCCATAATTAAAACTATGCTAGTCTCTAGCTTTACCTACTTCATTTCAGGGTTGTTATGATCTCGCCCACATGGACAACATTCGTTCTCAAATGACACCTTGCCACTTTCCGAACATTTCCAAGAATAAGAGATTTAATTAGAAGCTCATGAACATACCATATAAAAAATTAAACAACACAAAATTAGGAGGAATATCAACTTCACATAATTAAGAGAATCACAACACGACAAGAAACTAGACTCAATTATACAACTTATTATGTCATAAAACTCACATCCTTCATTCTAAATAACAAAAACTCATTTTATGCTCATTATTATGCTCATATACATCAAATCTAACCATATTACAAAAATTTTCCATCAAAGAATGATTAGTAAATTTTTACAACAACCTTACAGTGAGCAGAAATCCCTGGCAACTTTACAGTGAACATGGATCACAATCTAACAATGTAACACTTAAGAAGTTCCTTATAAATTCTCAACAAATCAATCTCATATAACCATTTACAAATTCTCACTATTAATCTTTATGAAACAATTACAAACCTACAATATATGCACATGAACCATGAGGAAGATTCCATTCATAAAAACTCATTTTCTTATTTAACAAAACTTCAACCAAAACATCTATTTCATAAGTAAAATGTTTGGAATTCATTTTTAACGAAAGACTACTACCACAATCAAGTTACTAAAGAACTCTTGGTTTTAGGCTTGAACAAACACATAAACAAAGGTTAAGGGAACCTCGCTCCCGACAACCATACCTTTCACCATACTCCCACACTTAAGAGAAACCCACTCTACGATCAACATAACATTTACGACAAGGAACTTCCTCAAGGCACCTCAAACCTGACTAATTCTTTTTCCACCCAAAGTCGACTCATGAAATTTTTAAAACTCTAAAATGTCTAACCACTACATCCCCCTTACGAAGAGAAACTCACCTTTAATCTTCCAAATATCATCACCTTCCTTTCTATGGTTGAGTCTTAAAAAACTTCAAATTATCTCAACAACCACTCCTTCAACTTTCTAACAATACAACTTACCATTCATTCCGTCTGCACTACCCTTCAAAGGCAACTAAACCAACTTAAGGTCATCAACACCATCTTTCACACCTCATCTAATAAGTCACATCTCATATTTTCTCATTCTCAACCCAATTTTCATAAATTCACCCTTTAGGGACAAACACCTAAAGGAAACAGGGAAAGACACCTTATACAAACTCTTAGGCACGATTAGATGAATGAAGAAGTAAAATGTAACAATCTGAAATCAAATATGCAAAGTAACATACTAAGGACCCTCGAACCATCAACCCTAGTACCCTAGTAATTCGCGCATGGACCACATCCCAACGGATGCACTCAACCCGTGAGGGTGAGGCTTCCCGCCAAGGTGTTGGGTCCAAGGTCTTAAGGCTCCATTCATGTGGAACCAGGTTTCTTGGGACTGTGTAATCCCCTATCCAACCAACTTTGCGAATTGTTTGATCTAAGTGGCACCAGGTTGGGACAAATTAGGACCCCGAATACGAGTTTATACCCGAGTGGGTCCAAATCGGACTTGAAAGGGGTAACTTTACGATTGGAGGGTCTAGGGATAAAATGTCTTTTCCAGGACAATATAGTAATTACCTTAAAGAATTAATTTATTATTAAATAATTTAATTGAGGATCGGTTGGGGTCGGGTCGACCAAAAATGACCCGTTTCCGCGAAATGGCTCCACCCTGGTTCGAACCTTGGTGGGAGCATCGATTTAATGGTTTAATTTGGTTATTTGGAATCTGATTTTGTAGGGGAAAAATGTTCCTTTCACGTATAATTAATTGAATCAAATTTTTATAGTTCAGAAGAGTCCTAGTTTGACTAAGTCCTTACTAAGCCTAAACTACTTTCACGTTTCACTGTCTCACGTCTATCTCACTTCACGATCATTCTATCTTCTTTCATTCACGTTCTCTCTGCCAAAATAACTTCAAGAACAGAAAAACTGACCAATGTTCTTCACACTTGAAGAACACGTAACGAAAGATAAAAACCAACAACTAGTCAGTCACGTTAGGCAACGAGAGGGTTGTCTGTCAAATTGGGGTTGTGGTTTTCGTTGTTGGAAGTGAATTTGGAGGACAAACTTTGGGCAATAGGTCAAGGTTAAAATGTCAAAAAGGTATCAGTTCTCTTATTGGTTGGTCCCTTTCCCAAGAGACCCCTTAAGGTTCAGTATATTCAGATCTTAAAACTAGGGTTGTTCCCCGTTGCATATCCTTGTCACTAGCTCCCAATGATTCGGAGGTTGGGTATGTTTTCGGGTAGATATTACGCGTGTGTTATGTTTTTGTAATGAATATCTTCATGAATGTGTGTTTGAAATCGTATGAATGACAACCTATGTGCTTCGGAACTACATGTACGTGTGTGCAATGTGAACCGTGATTATGTGCTCTCGGGTTTAAGGCTCTAAAATGTAATGTTATGGTCGTATCTTACGTGAACAAACTTATGTAAATCATGATGTTCATATGAAATGTAGTGTGTCTGAATTGTGTGAGAAACTCTTGGATAAGCAAATCCATGAAAATGCACCTAAAACATTCTAAATGAACTATGAAATTTCCCTAAGAACTAACGTGTAATATGATGAAAAAGATGCTGAAAAACTACAAAATCTCAAGCAACAGGTTGATGGATTTTGGTCACATCGAAGTAGTTCAAAATGTTGTGAAAAATGATTAAAACAAGTGATATCACGGAGGATTGAACTCGTAACCTCACCATGTCAAAAACCCTCAAAATAAGTGAGTTAATAATAATGTGGTGAGGATTCAAGCCTAATCTTTGATGGAAAATAGAATTATGAAAATAAGAAATTAGAGTAGTGGGATTCGAACCCACAACCGCTCGGTCAGACTAAGGAATAAAATGAAGAGAAATATTGAGTGTTGTAAGAATCGAACCCACGACCTCTAGGCGGAAAAAAGGGAATTTAAAAAGAAAAATAAAGTGAGGTTGTGGGGATTTGATCCTACACCCTCACGGTTAACTTAGAAATGTCAAGAACAAAAGAAAATAAAATAAATGAGGTTGTGGGGGATCGATCCCACAACCTCTCGGTGCCAATATAAGAGAATGAGAAATAAATAAAAATAAGAAAAAAGGAGATGAAGACGTGGAGCTCGATCTCCGGTCCCAAGTCGTGTGGACCGAAAAAAATGTAAGTGTTGTCCGAGGAATTCGAAATCAGGTTCCCCTGACCAAACTCCGTATTGATACATGACATACGTGAATAAAGTTTCAAAAAATAATGTTGCCTACATAGATCGAAACCGAGATCTTGGCATACATACCACATGCATAAGTCTTGTATCACATAATCTTCGGAAGATATGAATGACCTAAACGAGCTATGAATGAAGCCTCATGGTTTTTGTGTATAGACCCATAAGTCTAGCATATTATTAGAAGTAAGTGAACCTAAGATGTATGTAATGAAATGATGAAATGAAAAATGAAATGATGAAACACTAGAAGGGTTAAGTAAGAGTGTGAAACACACTAATTGGCCAAGTGCATTAGTATATGATGAAATGAACATTCACGTAATAAGGGGTGAGTAACTATGAAGAGCAAATGTTCTAAAGTTAATGAATGTGGTGACAATATGATAAGAGTCTAATGTAAAAGATGAGAGCAATCTCAAAATCCTGAGTGAATGTTACCAAAACGTACTCACCTATGAGAGTGTATGAAGAGACCAGTATCTATGAACACTCTTATGAAAGTATTGAGAATAATACACTTGATACTAATGATGATATCAGAAATAATCTATTGAGCTATGATGTTCTCATACTAGAAGCCATCTTCCATTACGTATGAGTTTAATGTAATGGAACTTTATACTAAGCACCGATAGACTACCTATGAGTGGTGATGCAAGCTTTTGGGAAGGGCGGAGGTTCACGTAACTCTATTGAGATGAGACTCTACGACATGACGGGTATTGTCTCCTAATATCTCCTAGTCTTCGAACCTATACTGCCAATATAGGGATCTGACGGGGTTCAATTCTAATATACGCTAGCATGAATTTGGGTCACTTTGGCCAGTGATTCCACCTCTTTTCGGTGTGGGGAACACAGTAGATTTAATGATCCTCACATGATCTATGTCGGTTAAAGTTAAAGTTCCCAATGACTGAATGAGGTCAACCTCAATTGATGCACATAATGAAATAAATGATACAAAAGGTGTTTGGATAGGATGATCAAGAGGTTAGCTATACTTAAGTAATGACACTAGCTCATTCTTGATCATTGAACAGCGAATCCAATGAATGTCTTAAACTACATCCTAGGTATAGGTTGTGTTTACACTAGCCTACAAACGAAATGAAATGAAGTACGTATGAATGAATGAAGCACTCTGTGTTTGCTAATGAAGTATCCCTAGTTGAGGTCCCATATGTTGAGCCCTCACTTTAGGAAGTCTTAATGTAAAGTCCATGATTCGAAGGTCTCATGGTATATGAATGAATGATGTGAAAGATGTTATGTGCTATATGCAAAAAGATATGTGCTATGTGTAGGATGTTATGTGTTGTGTGTAATATGATAAGTATGATGATCCATGTTACTCTCATGGAATGACTTTCCAAAACCTTATTTGGAAAGCTCACCAACTTTCCTACTCCAAATTTGGATAGCTCGATAACTTTCCTAATCCAATCTTGGAAAGTCCACTAACTTGACTTTACATAATGATGTTGTTAGGAAATAGTTGTTCTTACTCATGCATGTCCTTGGTGTGTGCTTTCATATACCCATACTTAGTACAAGTGTGTACTAATCCTATACAATTCTACAATTTTAGGTGCAAGCAGAAGTGGACGCTAGAGCTTACAGGTTGACGTTACATCTATCCAAATGTGGAGCTTTCATCCGTACTTGGTAGACCCTCATGCTTTCGAGGATGTATACCGTTATTATCTAGCTTATATGTAGGTTATAGATAGTGGAGCATGTTCCACTAGTCTTTCTTTCCACTTTTATTCAGACTTTGTAACGGTGCTGTTTTGTCAAAAAAACATTTAATAAAATTATGAACCGATTCTTTCATTTGGTCATCTCTTTATTAGATGGTTGATTTGTGAACGTCTATGATGTTAAGTAGTATGTAAACATGTATGTTAAGAAACAAAAGGTTTCAAATTTTTCCGCGAAAATTAACCTAGATTAAGTAAGGATGACGTATACAGGCTTGTCTGCGACCTATGAGAAGTCAACGACGTCGGTTTCGTCTGGTGTCTAGATTTCAATCGTGACATAAAACTTTTCCTAGAACCCAAATAGCCTCCTATTCAGAATGTGACGCACTTCACATTATGAACAATAGTCTACTAGATTTTTTTCATGAGAGAACTAAGACACATTTAAAACTTATGCTCTGATACCGACTCTGTAACGACCCATAAGTACACCCTAGAAGTTACAGCATCCTTGTGCCGCCACACGGAAAATGAGACTTCATGAAGCCTCATCAAAGACACTCGTATCATTCATTGAATAATAAACATTCTAAAATGAGTAAGAATTTATAACTTTCTTCACAAACAAAGAGCTCTTTCCATAATCAATTCACAAGCGGAAGACTTCCATTTAAATCATTAAAACCTTTACAACATCTCATTGAACCATCAAAACTTTGGGGAATACAATACTTGAGACTAAGCTCATACAAGACATAAAATAAAGACTAAGACATAAAGGAACATGTGTATATTGTTCTCGAATAAATTAGGACTCACCAATACTTAATCTTCAAACCTTAGAAACCTATACATCTTCCATGGAATATCAAGACTTCCAATTTCCTACACTTAAGTAAAAAAGGGAAAAGAAGGGTTATCACATTAGATGCACTAAGTATGGAAGTCATGCAAAAACCACGAAAAAGGGACATCTAGTAAATAACATGCTTTTCATGAATTTTGATTAAAACGTCATACTATAACCATAAGAACAACATTTAACATCTTAGGAACACATAAGAAATCATTTAAGCAATTATTCACATTTTTATATCAACATCAAAGTAAGTAAATTCACTGTTATAGTGGAGTTCCTTCACTGTACAATGAAGTCTATTCCCTTTCACATAGAGCACCTCCTAGCATGCAATCCTGTCACTAAAAGCTATCTTATGACTCACTTAAGTAAGACAAAGAGAGACCGCCCATACACCCTTTCTAGGAACACCTAAATGATCCTTAATACCACCTATAATGAGATACACACCAAGCACATAAACACATGAACATGAGATTCTCCTACCAAAGGTGATTCTAAGTCTCACTTGAGTGAGTTGTGAAGCGACCGCCAATACAATCCGTTAAACACACACATAAGATATTCTTAGACTACGTAAGATATAATTGACCTCTTTAAGATTACCTAAGTAATACTTAACACTACCTAAGGGTAGATCATGTCTACATAACCATCTTCCCTAATAGATTCATTATTAAGACTTACCTAGGAAAGAGACGAAGTGACCATTACTATGCCCCCTTCACAACTTACCTAGAAAACCCTTAACTACTCTAGATAAGTACTTATTCATTTACCATACTTTTTTAACTTACGTTATTACATTCGTTAGTACATTTAAGACTCATGCAGCACATAAGGACATTCAAGTAATGGTCTTGGACAAGACCTAAGGACTCTAACTAACACCTTCAAAGCCAATTGTAAAATGTCTAGATAGTGTCTGTACCATCACCTAAGCCTCATAGATTTTCTCTAATGCTAGTAGGTATACCATATAATGAAAATAGGCAATAACCGACATAGACCATGGTAGCAAAGAATTAAATTCGGAGTTCTAACCTATTGCGATGAGGGTGTTCTACATTCCAATGATTGAACTTGGACACATACCATGTAGGCACATGGTTACAGAAAATTAAGGTGTGCTTTGTACTCTAGTCTTATCCTTTAACTAGATCTACTAACCTTACCATAGTCATTCAGAGCTAGCCTTTGTTATCATTGAGTAATTTACATTAAATATTCATATAAAGACGTTCCATATAAAGTTCATAACCCAATCACATTTACCCTACCAAAGAGGACCACAAGGGCTACGTTACTATGGCGACAATAAGCTCATAATGACTTTCCTAAGGATGATATGATGTTGTTCCAACCAATCAACCTTAAGTACATCATTTTTTTACTTGAAGGATACCATTAAAACTTTTGACTTCAACATTCATAACTTTACGACTAGGTTTAAGGTTTCACATAAAGGACCGTCTTAACATCATTTAAGGTATCATGTCAAGCATACATACAATACTAAGAGGCTTTAGGATCCTAAATAAAGACATATCATATTCTCATTAATACATGCATCAAGTAAGGGATACAAGTCAACCAAGACAAGACACAACATACTTCACTTTAACACATATTACATGTCATTCTATAAGCACATAAAAATAACCATTATCTTCTTTAAGTCATCTTATACACTACCATATCATCATAAATATGACCATCATAGACTCATATATTTAAGTAGGAATAACCATGCATCAACCCTAAGACTATACACATAAAGACATCATCATAGTCTAACATGATCACCTAAATAGCATTAAAAGAAGAATACATATACTTCCACATTACTTATCATGTAGATAGATATTATCCAACTTCACATAATCAAATACATAAATCATCATAATATTTCAAGTAGTGCCAAAAAGTCCATGCTCATCATAATACATAAAGTAAGGTTGACAAGGCCACATCAATTCACATAGCACCACTACCATAAGTGGACCATACCAATCATCATTGTAATACAAAATCTATCCATAATATTAAGAGAGTTACCATCCATTCCATCTCACCACTTCAATCAAAATTTAGATCATCCTATTAAATACCAATAGGCTCTTACCCATGGCAGTGAACATCAATTCAATACATAAACAATAATACTCAAGAAATCTAGGTCAATTGAAATTAGATTTATCAATCTAAGACAACCTATTTATCAATTCAATACAAGTATTACATCAATCGATTGCCCATCGAAAACTACACTAGAATTCATAAGCATTAAGTCAACATTAATTCAATAAGGTTACTATTCAATAAATCTAAGAATATACAATACTCAAAGGATCAAATTGACACAGTCTATAAACCAATTATCATAATCTAATACATAAATTAAGAGCCCATAACAATGTACACATGAATTCATTAATATGAAAGAATGATCACATAACCCATATTTTAGTCGAATTGAGCGATTTGAGAAGGTCAAGGGTTCATGGATAATTTTATTGGAAAACATCAATTATACCTTAATAATATAAGAGCACCATCGACTCCCAGCATCGACGGTCCGTTGGTGAGACCACAGCCCGTTGATGGGATCTCGTTGGTTGCTCTTGCAACTCCTCAACCTACAGACGTGCAGGCTTTATCGATGCCCCAAGTCGACGAGCCATTGTTCCATCGATTGTTCGTTGTTTGAGTCGTCGTGTGTCACTCTATGCAAGCTACCATGCAGCTTCAAGTCTTGAGTTGTGGTCCTCCTCTAGGGCCCCTTATGGGTCCTATGTGGAGTCGTACTCAGAGTTCAAACCAAAATGTGTTCGTATATGATTTTTGGACCTGCCGCATAATTTTCATCCAAAAAAAATACGTAAAACTTGACAAAACATGCATAGACACACAAGGTTATTTCAAGTCAAACCTTCCGAATGTAATGGACTTTCTTTGATGCTTGACCTCCAAACTTTACAAAACATGACCCACTACATATAAACACCATTATAACTCATATTATGACGTAATCAACTCATGAAAGATAAAATTAGGCACATAACCACATATGAGGCACATAGGTGACTTATTCATCGAACGTCTTGGTCATCCTTTGACGTTTAACTTCCAATGAACCTAACCTTTTAGACACTTCCTCAATACTACATTTAGAAAATTTTAGGACCTTATACCATCATTACAACCATGTTAGGATCTAGCTTTACCTAAGTCATTTGAGGGGTGTTATAACTTGTAGGAAGAAGCACTATAGGTAATGTCTAATGGGTACCTGAAGTTTCTTTGGTTGTGGTAAGGATGAACACAAGGTGAGGTATTGTCCTACTATCGCGCATATAGGAAAGAAACATAAGAAAGTTCCTCCAAGTGTTACGGAGATGATATTCCAAAGAAGACTCGCTTCTATGCACTTCGGGATAGGAGATGAAAGTCAGATGATGAGGATGATGTTGGTAAGTGATAGACGCTCTCTTTTAGTTGTTATGAGTTCCTTTTAAGTTAGGGAGTATAATGAGTAGTATAATTTTGATTGATTGTTTCATTTCTCCTATTCAACCCAAGCTTGAGAGTTAGAATGTCATAGTAGCATGTTGCATTGTGTGTAGAAGTTTTGTTGGAATTGAATTTCGTTAATTCCTTGCATTTTACATTTCATTAAGTTATATTTGTTTTTTGAATTGAGTTATGTGGTTTTATCTCTCATATTGGCATGCTTTTATCATCAATTGCCCAAAAGATGCATTTTAGGATATTTTTGTATAATTCACTTTGTTGCCTGGCAGCTTATTGTGAAGAATTTCTAATTTTCATATTCCTTAACCATGTGGCTACATGGGATGTGTCCTATTTCTTGAATTGGTTCGTAGAACAAACCTCTGTCGGTGTAGGTTCGTGACTCCAGTTTCCATGCATAACTAATATGGTCTATGTCGATTATTGCCTATTCTCATCATATGGGATACCTACTAGTGTTGGAGAAGTTCTATGAAGTTTAGGTGATGGTATGGGACGTTATCGATACATTGCACGATTAGGATTTGAATATGTTAGTAAGTTAGTCCCTAGGTCTTCTCCAAGACCATTACATGAATGTCCTCATATATTGAATGACACTTAAATGAAATAATAAAGATAATAAATTAAATAAGAAATCATGTAATGAATAAATACTTATCTTGAGTAGTCTTCTCCAAGACCATTAGTTGAATGTCCTCGAATATTGTATGACTCTTAAATGAACTAATGAAGATAATAAATTAAATTAGAAAGCATGTAATGAATAAGTACTTATCTAGAGTAGTTTAAGGGTTGCCTAGTTAAAGTGTGAATGGGGCATAAAGGATGGTCTATTCATGTCTTACCTACGGATGTCTTCAGAATAACTCTAGATAGGAAGTTTGTTGATAAATAGGCATGATCTAAACTTAGGTAGTCTTAAGAATTATTTCGGTAGTTTTGAAGAGTGTTCATGGGCATTCTTTTCTTGAATTACTTTAATAAGTCTTTTGATAACCTTTGTGACGAGAATGTCCTACTATATAAATATGCTATGTTGTGTACTGAGAATGATATTGTATGTGAAGGGATTGTATGTGCGGTTGCTTCATAACTCACTCAAGTGATCCTTCGAATCACCTTTGGTAGGAGGATCAAATGGTTGGGTAATTTGTAGGTGTTATTGATGCTATAATGCAAGGTGAAATCTTTATTGGGAGTTACAGTGACGTTACAATAAGGATCACTGTAACCTTACTGTAATGTTACTGTAATATCATCTTAATTTGATATAAATTGAGTCTGACTTATGTTGTGTTCGAAATGCAATGTTTGGTTCTTAACTGTGATTCTAATACTTGTAATGTGATATTTTAATAAAAAAGAGTATATTTCTCATAAATGTCCATTTCTCATGATTTTATGCATTAAGCCATACTTAGTACATGTGTTTGTACTAGTTCCATACTCTTTTTTATCTCTAAAAGTGTGGTTAGCAGGTGAGAGGTATCATGGAGCAAGCTTGGAATCTAGTAATTGTTCAAGCAAAGTTGAAGTATATCCTCACTTTATTCGAGGTCATAATTGTGTTTAGATCTCTTTTATTTAAGTATTGTCATAGACTAAGTGATACTATATTTTGTATTGTATGGGTCATGTCCCAAATATTCTTAAGTCTAAGATTGACATATGTTGAGACTTAGTATTTTTGTATGGATTTTATTTGAAAGATGTTTTAACATGTTTCGTGTGAATAGTTTTGATTCCGCACTACTTTTTATACATGTATGCAATGAATGATGACAAGGGCTTGTACAAGACCTCTAAGAAGTTAATTACGTTGTGTCAAACTCTGAGAATTCCAAATATTCTAGGGTGTGACATCATGACTGGGAAACAGTGATGCTTTGTATGTGTATACTTGACGTTGAAGTGTGAATTTTTTTAGTTGACTATTTGAAAATTATAATATGTTATGTTGATGATTCTATAGAAGTGTGTAGGGTGACTTTCAAATCTACATAGTTGACTTTATGTGCTACATGAATGATATTGAAAATGTAATAAGGTGATAATGAAGCGTGTCTTATTTAGGTAGACCTATGTCCTTTACTTGATAAATGAAGAATGTGAGTATGAATCCTTGACTTAGTAGGATAAATCACCTTTGTCATGAATATTATATAATTATATATATATATATATATAATATATATATATATATATATATATATATATATATATATATATATATATAATATGAATGGAATATGATCTTGAATTAGTAAAGAAGGTCACTTATGTGGAACCTTTTAGAAAGAAAGTTATGATATCATTGAAGTTGAAAGTCGTAATGGTATCCTTCTTGTGTGAATGGTTGACTTAGGGTTGGTTGGATGGAACGAAATGAAATAATCCTTAGGAAAGTCAATGAGGTATCTTAATAACCATTATAGGTTGCTCTAGTATTTCCTCTTTGGTAAGGTGTTGTACGATTTGGTTATGTACAAGATATGGTACCTCTTGATATGCTCCTTTATTAAATTACTCTATCAGAACAAAGGCTAGAACTGAGTGAGTATGCTTGGGGAGTACCTCTTGCTATATGATGAGGCTAGTCTACAAATAAACCTTGATATTCCTTAACCATGTTCCTAAATGGTTTGTGTCCTAATTCTACCATTGGCAAGTAGAACACCCTTTATCAGAGTAGGGTTGACTACGGATTCCATGCCTCGCTAGTATGGTCTATTTTGGTTATTCCTATTTTGATCATGTGGGATACATGCTAGTTTTGGAGAAGTTTTATGAAATTTATGTAGTGGAATGGGAAGCTATCTAGACATTACACGACTAGGCTTTGAAGATGTAAGTATGTGAGTTCCCTAAGCCTTCACGAAGGCCATAATGTGTATGTACTTAAATTGTTAATGTATGATAAATGGTTTAATGAACTTAATGAATTAAGTACTATGTTAATGAAAAGGTAATTATCGAGAATAGGTTTAAGGATTGCTTAGATAGGCTTGTAGAGGGTGTATGGGCATTCTCATCATGTCTTATTTAGGTGAGTCTTAGAGTAATTCTAGGTAGGCATTTGAATGTATGAAATGGGAATAATAATATCTTAGTATCTAAAGGATCACTTTGGTGTGTGTGAAGGGATTGTAGGGGGGGGGGGGGGGTCGCTTCATAACTCGCTCAAGTGAGCCTTAGAATCACCTTTGGTAGGACGGTCTCATGGTTATCTTAATTGAAGTGATGTTAATGTATATTGATTGAATGTGACAATATGTGCTTGTGGTGAATCAATGTAATCGCTTATACTTGTTTTATGAAGTTTTACTCATAGAGCATGTTTTATACAAATGTCCTTTCATCATGATTTTATTGCATTATGTCATACTTAGCACATTCTAAAGTACTAATTCCATATAGTTTATCTATCTATAAAGGTGTAGATGGCATTTGAGAGGAGTCTCGAAGTGAAGCTTGGAATAGTGATAATTCAAGCAAGTGTTGGTATGTCCTCACTAGATTCGAGGACATCTTGATGTTTAGATATCCTTATTGAAGTATTGTAATAGACTTAGCGACTTTTCTATATGTTGAATAAGGGGCCGTGTCCCAAAATATTCGTATGTCTAAGATGGAGACTTTGAGAGTTAGTCTTTCATTATATTTTTCTATAAAAGAGATATTATGAAGTATTTCTATTTTATGTGAAAAGTTTTAGTTTCGCACTACTTTTCATACATCTAAGTAATGAATGATGTCAAACAGCTCGTACAAGATCTCCGAGAGGTCAAGTACGCCATGTTGCGATCCGAGAATACCATGCTTTCTAAGGTTTCCTCTAGGGTGTGACAAAGGTATGGTCATCTATGCTCAGTTAATTCTATTATCATGAGATATGGTATGAACATCAGTTCATTTCCTTCTCCTCATCATTCTCACTTTTGCTCATAGGTCACCCCATTATTAACATTCCATGGAATACCGGGCGCTCCATTTTCTTTGAACTTTCACAACTTCATTTAAAAAATTGTAATTCTTCCTTCCTTTTTCATCTTTTTTTTTATATGGAGGGGTTCCCTCTTTCTCAAAACAATGGGTAAATGGTACACCTTTGCACTTCGTGGTTAACCTTCTCTTTTCACCACACCCCTAACATGGGCTTTTGGACTAAGTTTAATATTCACACAAACCATATATAATGAGGGTTAAAGGTTTAGGGATAAAAAAAAGGGCGCAATTTGATCAAGTCTCTTCCAAGGAGAGGTTAAGTCTCAAAAGATTTCAACAGATGTTACATACTCACAAGGTAGGCACAAAAGAGGTATAATGTCAAATTGTTTCACTCTTTAAAATTGTTGCGTAAGATCATTTCAAGAGCTTGCATCACTTAGTCAACCGGACTAACGTGGTAAATGTAGGTATCATAACACATGGTTCATGGTATGCTCATCACACAAACAATTTACACCAATGGAAAACAAGACTCCACACTTTTGCTAGTGTGCAATGTTCATAAGAAGAGACTTAATTTGATGATTTGATAGTTCCAAGGCGATGCTAAAAGTTCACATATTTACTATGCAACATAATTTGTTCTCATTGTAACCACACATTCATATTTGTTCGATTATGAGTACTATACAAGTCATCAGATTGATCAATACCGATACTCAAATTCGCAAGAGAACAACTATATTCAAACACAATCAAGAAGTGGCTGAATTTTTCAAAAGGGTCTAAAAAATTTACAATTAAAATAAGGAGGCACAAGATTAAACATAGAGAAAATACAATGCCAAACCATAATCTATATATGCACAGAACCTTAATCACAAAAGTGGAGACTTACCCCCACAACAAAACAAAAACTATTTTTCCTTAAATGCAAGAAAAATATCAAAAAGTCAAATAAAAATAAGATAGAGAGAGGGGTATGGGAATCCTATCTAAAAAGTTGGTCTATCTTTTTGGGAATCAGTGTTCGATGTGACACTCAGAATTTGTTAATCAGTGCCCAGACGGACCTGAGAAGTACCTGGTCCACTAGGGATATATCTCCCAAAGAAGCTTGTAAAACTGAATCTACCATTCAGTCTCTGTAAGGTCATATGTAACACTTCGCAAGTACACAACCTAATCGAGAGTCTCACATGAATAACAAAGACATAGAAAACTGTTTAAGGCCTAAAATAATCTTTGAAACATTTAGGATGTGTAAGAGTCAAAATGTTAAGCACAATCTATGATGTCCTGTAAATTGTGAAATGTGCACTAATATACCTTTGCATGTTTAATGGAACTTTAAGAGTTGGAAATTAATTAAAAATTATAGAAAGTTGTTAAAATGAGATAAGAGTGTGCTTAAGGTAGAAACTTCCAAGTAACATTCCCCAAGGACAACTCTCATTGTCCTTAGAGAGGACCCTTGCATTTGACCAAAAGTTGTCAAATTGATAGTGGCCAAACAACGGATCAAATGATGAGCCGTCGATGGGTCAATGGCCCATCTATGGTGATAGTTGGTCCAGCCTTAGCCAAATTCAACGACTGATCTGAAAAAAAACTTCTTCATCCAAACGACACCTTTCAGTTATTGTCGTCGATGGGACCTACAGACTGTATGTCAGAGTCTCATAGGTCAGGGCATGTTTTCACTATCAGAATTTTAAGTGAGTGATTTTATTAGTCAGTTACTTCGATTGTTAATTACAGTTTAGGGTTGTTTAATTTAGTTAGTTAAGGGACTATATAATACCTAACCCTCATTAAGAGAACCTAACACTCCTTATTTGCCAACTCAAAATCTCTCAACCTTTTTTTTTATTTCTCTCTTTCCCCAAAGAACACCATTGAAGATAAGGTTCAAGTTCATTAGGGAAGAAAGATTTAAAATTTTGCTCCATCAAAATTCAAGGATTGTTAAGGTATGGGAACTCTTCACTCTTGGGATATCGTTCCCCAAGAGGCTCCTTCAAATTGATTTAAAAAGATGTCAAAAACATAAGTTTCCTTCTTATTCTGAATTCATCTCTCAAAGTGAATTTTTAGTGGTTTTCTTTAATTATTAATGATATAATATGGTTTTTATATTATTGTAGTATCTTTTTATCACTACCTTAGTTTGTGATGAATTGGATCCTTTATCCTAACCCTAATTATGAATTGAACTTAAAGTTTAATAGGGTTGATATAATTGGTTATGCTATTGCTTAGTTCACTATTTAATGATGATTATGAGTGAGTTACCATATAAAAATGATGAATTGAGTCTGATATTTTTGATGAAGGATATGGAGGCTATTTGGTAAGACATTGTGATTCTCTACTTTTATCATCAATATTAATGGATTGTAATTGGTGATGACGTGATGCAATTGAAGTATTATATGTATTTAAATCAGGAAGATATGATGCGATGACTATGATGACAGGATATGATTATATTGAATCCTAGATCATTGTGAAGCTACGTTAATTCAAGTTTGAAGGTTATTTCTGTTGTGTGCCTTAGAACATAAGAAGATGATATGTTTATCTCACTAATCATGGTTTGTGATGAAAGGAAGTTCTCATCCTATTCCTAATGAACTAAATGATATACTATACAAGGGTTTTAGTCTACTATGACCTAATTTAAGTTATGGATTTTAAAGAATGAATTAATTAAATTCAAATATGGACTTTAGCTTAGCACCGGGTTAACTTGACAATGAGATTTGTTGTCTACCCTAGAAGGGAGATTCACCAAACATTCTTATGAGATGAGGTCTCCAATTGATAATGGGCATGAAGAGGGTTCAAGACATATCTCGTAGTTCATTAACTATGTTGCCTCCATAGGAAGACTAGCTAGTGGATGCACCTAGAATTATATGTTAATGTTTTTGCCCTACCTTGGTAAGTAGACCACCTTATTTAGGTGTAGGGTTTAATGACAATGGATTCCATGTTTAGATCATATTGTTATTGTTTGTTAAGGTGATTGTTCCTGATAGTAAAATAAAATTTAAAAAGTGAACTCTAACTAGGGTGACTTACGAGGTTTTTTTTAGTGTAGAGAGGGGTATGGGACTCTATCTATGCATTGCACTGGTTGACTTTGAGAGAAATTGTAACACCTCTAAAACGACATAAGGTGAAACTAGAGACTAACACTTGTTTACTGATTTTTTGATGTCCTAAAATAGGTTATAATGATGTTAGGAGGCAGTGATTAAAGTTTGGTGAATTTTGGAGGTTAAACGTCCAAGAACACTCATGAGGTTCGAAGGTTTACCTTGAAACATGCTTATGTGCCTTTGTTATTTTTGTCGAGTTTTACGTGTTCGTTTTGGTTGAAATTGATGTGAGGGGTCTAACATGTGTATACTATATTTGGGTTGGAAACATCTGGGAAAAAAACTCCTCAAGAACCAACCAAGGGGTCCTTGAGGAGGACCCTACTCAATAGCCAAAGCTGTCAAAACTAGCCCACCAACAAAGGCAATTGACAGCCACTAGGCTTGTCGACGCCCCGTTGATGAGGGGCGTAGGTTGAGAATTAAATATTTATATTTAGATCCCATGTGATTTCCTCTTATCCACTCGATGGTTTTAGGCACGGAGCATTGATGGACCAACGATACGTCGATGGGTGGGCGTCCATCGGCACATGTATATCAACAAGTGTCTCAGCCAAGTGAAGGGTATTTTAGAGTTTTCACCTATATTTAAAAAAATTAATTGGAAGGTTCCTTAAGTCTATTTATGTAACAACCGAAATCTAGACCCCAGACGAGACCGGTGTCGTTGACCTCTCATAGGTCTCAAACAAGCCTGCATACGTCATCCTTACTTCATCTAGGTTAATTTTAGAGGAAAATTTGAAACTTTTTGTTTCTTAACATTCATGTATACATATTACTTAACATCAGAGGTGTTCACAAATTAACCATCTAATAAAGAGATAATCAAATGAAAGAATCAGTTCATAATTTTACTAAACATATTTTTTCAAAAACGACACCAATATAAAGTCTGAAAAAAGTGGAAAGAAACACTAGTGGAACATGCTCACTAGATATAACCTACATCTAAGCTAGATAATAATGGTATACATCCTCGAAAGCATGAGTGCCTACCAAGTCCGGATGAAAGCTCCACGTACGGATAGCTGCAACTCAACCTGTAAGCTCTAGCGTCCACCTAAAATTTTAGAATTGTATGGGATTAGTAAACACTTGTAAAAAGTATGGATATATGAAAACACACACCAAGGACATGCATGAGTAAGAACATCTCTTTCCTAACAACATGATTATGGAACGTCAAGTCAGTGGACTTGTCAAGATGGGATAAGGAAAGTTAGTGATCTTTCCAAATTTGGATTAGGAAAGTTGGTGAACTTACCAAATTTCTATTAGGAAAGTCATTCCATCACATAAAAATGAATCACCATAATTATCATATTGCACACAACACATAACATCTTACACATAGCACATATCATTTTTCATATAGTACATAATACCTTTCATATCATTAATAATTCATAAACCATGAGACCTTAGAATTATGGACTTGACATTAAGACTTCCCAAAATGAGGGCTCAAAATAGTAGACCTCAACTAGGGAGCCCTTATTAGGAAATACAAAGTCAGCTTCATTCATTCATACTTCATTTCTTTTCGTTCGTAGGCTAGTGTGAACACCAACAATACCTAGGATGTAGTTTAAGACTTTTTATTAGGTTCTCTAAGGCCTCATGAATGATCTTTGGACCCAAAATGAATGACTCTCCAACCTCGAGCCACCCAACTGGAGACCTACATCTCCTACCATAAAAAGCCTCAAACGGTGCGATCCCAATGCTAGAGTGATAGCTATTATTATACGAGAACTCTATCAAAGGCAGATGGTCGTCCCAACTACCTCCGAAGTCAATCACACACGCTGTAAACATGTCCTCCAATGTATGAATGGTTCACTCTGCCTGCCCATCATATTGAGGATACAAGGTAGTACTAAGTTTCACCTGTGTGCCTATGCTCTTCTGGAAAGATCTCCAGAAATGTGAAGTGAACTGAGCTCCTCTATCTGAAATGATAGACAAAGGAATCCCATGTCATATCATAATCTCATCAATGTAAAGTCTGGCATAATCCTCGAATCTGTAAGTAGACTTCACAGGGATAAAGTGGGCAGACTTAGTCATCCTGTCCACAATAACCTATATGGAGTCATGTTGTTTCCTGGTCATCGGAAAACCAACCACGAAGTACATATTAATGGACTGCCATTTTCAAGTCAGAACCTTGATAATCTGACTAAGACCGCCAGGCTTAAGATGTTCTTCCTTAACTTGTTGACAATTAGGAGACTTGGCTACATATTATGCAATGTCCTTCTTCATGTCATCCCACTAATTAATCTGCTAAAGATTAGGATACATATTGGTGGATCCAGGATGTATGGAATATCTGAAACCATGGGCCTTTGCAATTATCCAGGTCCGCAAATCATCCACATCTAGTACACACACCCTGTCCTGGTACCTAAGTATGCCATCATCTCCCAAAGCAAATAACTCATTCATCTTAACCAACACTGAGTCGTTCTTCTCCATCAATACAGGATCAAGATATTGACCCTCCTTGACTTCAACTACTAAGGATAATTTAGAACTAGGATGAATTGAAACACCCCACAAGTAGAGTCAACTAACCGCACACCCAGTCTGGACAGTCTGTGAATATCTTTAACCAACTCCTTCTTCTCATCCTCAATGTGGTCTGTACTTCCCATGCTAATCCTACTCAAAGCATCATCTACATCATTAGCCTTACGTGGATGGTAGTGGACATTCATTTCATAGTCCTTCAATAGCTCCAACCACCTCCGCTGACGTAGGTTCAACTCCCACTGTTTGAACACATACTGGAGACTTTTGTGGTATGTAAAAATATCCACATGCACTCCATACAAGTAGTGCCTCCACAATTTCAGTGCAAACACCACAGATGCCAACTCCAGGTGATGAGTGGGATAATTCTTTTCATGAACCTTGAGTTGTCTGGACGCATAAGCTATCACCTTACCACCCTTCATAAGAACACAACCCAAACAAACCCTAGATACATCACAACAAATAGTGTAATTATCGCCACACTTAGGCAAACTAAGCATCGGGGTTGAAGTGAATCCATCCTTGAGCTACTGGAAACTCTTTTCACAAGTCTCCATTTATTCAAACATGGCCTTCTTCTTAGTCAAAGATGTGAGTGAGGCAGCAATGGACGCAAAACCCTCCAGGAACATGCGCTAGTAACCAGCCAATCCCAGAAAGCTATGGATATCAGTGGGAGTAAGAGATTTTGGCCAATTCTTGACAGAATCAGTCTTCGTGGGATCTACCTCCATACCTTTATCGGACACAACATGACCCAAGAAGGTCATTGATCTAACCCAGAATTCACACTTGCTGAATTTTGCATACAACTGATGTTGTCTAAGTACCTGCAAGGTTAGTCTCAAATCTTGTTCATGCTCTTCCTTGGTCTTATAGTAGATGAGAATGTCATCAATGAATACTATGATGAAAGAGCCAGGTGACCATAACGGGTACGAACGGTTGTCTTTGGGATATCTCCATCCCTAACCCTAAGCTGATGGTACCATGAACGAAGATCAATCTTTGAGAAGAAAATAGAACCTTGAAGTTGATCGAACAAGTCATTTATTATGGGAAGTGAATACTTATTCTTGATAGTGACTTTGTTGAGCTATTTATAATTGGTACATATTCTAAGGGTTCTATCTTTCTTTATTCACAAATAACACTGGAGCGCCCCAAGGGGATATGCTTGGCTGAATGAAACCCCTATCAGTGAGATCTTTTACTTTCAGTTTCAACTCTTTGAGTTCACTTGAAGCCATATTGTTAAGAGGAATTGAAATTGGTTTAGTATCAGGTTCTAACTCGATACCAAAGTCAATCTCTCGATGGGGAGGAACTCTATGCAAATAATCAAGAAATATATCTTGGAACACATTCACTACATGCACTTAGTCTATGGAAGGAATATCATATTCTAAATTGCTTACACTCACAAGATTACAGAATAACCCCTAGGACATCATATTATTGGTGTTAATGTTCAAAATCAAGTGATTAGGATGACTAAAGTTGTATCCCTCCTAGACTAGCTCTTCTTCATTAGGAAAATGAAATCTTACAACCCTACTACGAAAATATATACAAGAATAACAACTATGAAGCCATTCCACACCAAAAATAAAATCAAAATCATGCAATGGTAACTCAACCAAGTCTGCACACATAGTCTTACCATATACAACTATTGGGCAATCCTTGTATACTCTATCAGTTCTTACATTCTCTCCTAAAGGTGCACTAAGCACTTCAGGATCATGCAGAACTTTAGACAGTATCTAAAAAGTGAGAGCAAGCCAAGGAGTTACAAAGGGAAGCGTAGAACCTCGATCAAGTAAAACATAAACAGAAGTTGAGAATACTTGCAACATACTTGGGACCATATCAGTGGACTTCTCCTGCTCCTCTCTGCCCTTAAGGGTGTAGAACATGTTCCTCTTAGGAGGCTCGACTATTGTTGCACCCTATTGAGTTGGCCTAGGTTGAGCATTACCTCCAAGATGACCCTTATTTTGCGGGCTGTTTCTAGCCATGTTCCCACTCTTACCGTATCCGAAGCAGGCATTAGTGCCCTGTTTTCACTCTCCACTGTGATCACGGCCATACTTAGCACTGTTCTTTCTGGGACGCTACATATCACCTCCATTTCCCTTCTTGTGATCGGGTCTGCCTCCTCTAGGTGTTGTACTCCCCTAAAAGTTAGAGTTCCCATAACTCTATTTCCCCTTTTTTAATCTGGGTTGTTCACGGACGCCAAAATTATTTCTGTTGTCTCCAATACTAGGACCTGCCGGATCTTGAGTCTTAGGCCTCCTAGCATCACGAACGCCTCTCTTCTTCTGGCTATCCTCTACCTACTAGACATACACCATCAACCTGGAGAGGTCCATGTTATTGTGGAGCATCACAAACCTACACTCCTCCTCCAAATCTCTGTGGATTCTTGTGAGGAACGTTCTCATCTCATCCTTGTTGTCAGATAAAAGGGAAGTATCATACCTATACAGTTAAACAAACTTCACGGAATAATCCATGAGTGTATGGATCCCTGCTTAAGGTTGATAAAATCCTCAACCCTCGCCTCCCTCATCCCTCTGGGAAAGAATCTCTCCATAAAGGTTGTCTTAAATAGCTACCAAGTGACCGGAACTCCTCCCAAAACTCGGCTATCGTGCCACATCTTGCACCAAGTATGTGTAACAACCTTGAGTTTATAGGAAGTTAACTCTGCTTTCTCTCTGTGGACCCCATAGTCACCAAAATCTTATGCACCTCATCCACAAACTCTTGAAGATCCTCCGAAGACTTAGAATCTTTAAAAATAGGAGGATTCATCCTTGTAAAGTCTCTCAGCCTATCAGCCATACTGCGAACCGGGGGGTTCTCCCTCTGAACATTTTGTTGGTTGACCTGGTCAGTCATGGCCTTGTCCTTCATTGTGATGGCATGTACCATCTAGTCCAGAGATGCCTGCCTCATAGCATCAGTCAACCCAACAGGGTTAACCGTCATAGCCACTCCTTCAGCTAGAGCTTGGGGTGGAACCTGATTTCCCCTAGCAGCTCCTCCTCCTCTCATTTGACCAATTATTCTCCTAGTATTCATTCTCTTAAAACAACAAGGATTGATGTTAGACACTTTCATAAGAACAAGAAAATCAGACATTATAAAAGGCATGGTAAGATCATAAGAAGGGAAATTTTCCTACGCATCATGCACTCTCTAATTCAGGATAGTGGTGCAATTCACTACCGTTACTTACAAAACTACTCGATATGGTTGATGTGAACTTAATATATTTGGAATTAAACCTGGCTATGATACAAAATTTGTCACAAACGGAATCTACACCCCAGAGGAGACCAGTGTCGTTAACCTCTCAGAGGTCGCAGAAAAGCCTTCATACGTCATCCTTACTTCATCTAGGTTAATTTTAACGGAAAACTTGAAACTTTTTATTTCTTAACATACATGCATCCATAATAATTAACATCATAGGCGTTCACAAATCAACCATCTAATAAAGAGATAATCAAATGAAAGAATTAGTTCATAATTTTATTAAAATTGTTTTTGCCAAAACGACATCAATACAAAGTTTGAACAAAAGTGGAAAGAAACACTAGTGGAACATGCTCCACTAGCTATATCCTACATCTAAGCTATATAATAACGGTAGACATCATCGAAAGCATGAGGGCCTACCAAGTCCAGATGAAATCTCCACGTTCGGATAGCTGCAACGTCAACCTGTAAGCTCTAGCGTCCACCTGTGCCTTCACCTAAAATTGTAGAATTGTATGGGATTAGTAAACACTTGTAATAAGTATGGGTATATGCAAGCACAAACCAAGGGCATGCATGACTAAGAACAGCTCTTTCCTAACAACATGATTATGGAAAGTCAAGTCAGTGGACTTGCCAAGATGAGATTAGGAAAGTTAGTGAGCTTTCCAAATTTGGATTAGGAAAGTTGGTGATCTTTCAAAATTTCAATTCGGAAAGTCATGCCATCATAGTAACATTCATCATCATACTTATCATATTTCCACAACACATAACATCTTACACATAGCATATATCATTTTACATGTATCACATAAGATCTTTCATATCATTCATTCATATACCATGATACCTTATAATCATGTAATTTACATTAAGACTTCCTAAAATAAGGGCTAAACATATGGGACCTCAACTAGGGATACTTGATTAGCAAACACAGAGTCTTCTTCATTCATTCATTCGTAATTCATTTCATTTCGTTCATAGGCTAGTGTGAACACCAGCTATACTAGGATGTACTTTAAGACTTTCATCGAGTTCGTTGTGCAATGATCAAGAATGATTTACCTAAGTCTAGCTCACCTCTTGATCATCCTATCCTAAAACCTTTGGTATCATTCATTTAATTATGTGCATCATTTGAGGTTGTCCTCATTCATTCATTGGGAAATTTAACTTTAACCGACATAGATCATGTAAGTGTCATGAAATCCAGTGTCTACCCACACCGGAAAGAGGTGGAATCAGTACCCAAACTGACCTAAAGAATGCTAGCGTATATGGGAATAAACACAGCCAGATCCCTATATTGGCAATATTGGTTCGAAGACTAGGAGATATAAGGAGACCCATAACCGACATGCCGGACAGTCTCATCTCATGAGAGATACGTGAACCTCCTCCCTTCTGAAAGAAGGCATCACCGCTCATGGCTAGTCTATCGATGCTCCATATAAAGTTCAATTACATTCAACTCAAACGTCATGGAAACTGTCTTCTAGTATGAGGACATCGTAGCTCAATAGATGATTTCTCATCTAATCATTAGTATTAAGTGTATTATTCACAATACTTTCATTAGAGTGTTCATAGAGACTTGTATCTTCATTAACTTTATACTGTCATAGGTGTGTGCATTTTGGTACATTCATTTAGGCTCATTTGAGATCACTCTCATTTTTTACATTAACCTCTTATCGTATTTTCACCACATTCATTAACTTTAGCATATTTGATATTCTTAGTTACTACCCTCTTATTACGTGAATCTTCATTTCATCATATGCCAATGCACTTGGCCATTTGGTGTGTTTCACACTCTTACTTAACCCTTCTAGGGTTTCATCATTTCATTGTTCATTTAATCATTTCATTACATAGATCTTAGGTTCACTTACTTCTAAGCGTATGACAGACTTATGGGTCTATACACACAAGTCATGAGGCTTCATTCATAGTTCGTTTAAGTGATTCATATCTTCCTAAGATTATGGGATACAAGAATTATGCATCATGTATGTATGCCAGATCTCGGTTTCGATATATGTAGGAAAAATTATTCTTTAATATTTGTTCATGTATGACTTATGTATCAATATGGAATTTGGGCAACCGAACCCGATTTTCAATTCCTTGGAGAACACTTACATTTTCTTTTCTTTTTTTTATTTTCGGTCCACACGACATGGGACCCGATATCGAGCCCCAATGTCTTCATCTCTTCTTTTCTTATTTTTCTTTCTTTCTCATTTGCTTGTCTGGGATCGAGAGGTTGCGCGATCGATCCCCTACAGCCTCATTTATTTTATTTTCTTTTGTTCTTGACTTTTTTGAGTTGACCGTGAGGGTGTGGGATCGAATCCCCATAGCCTCACTTTATTTTTCTTTAAATTCCTTTTTTCCACCTAGAGGTTGTGGGTTACATTCCCACATGCTTCAACATTTCTTTTCTTTTTATTCCTTAGTCTGACCGAGAGGTTGTGGGTTCGAATCCCACTCCTCTCATTTCTTATTTTCATAATTCCATCCAAGATCAGAGTTCGAATACCCCTCACCACATTATTTTTAACTCACTTATTTTCAGGGTTTTCAACACGGTGGGGTCACAGGCTCAATCCTCCATGACCTCACTTGTTTTAATTCATTTTTCACAACATTTTGAACTACTTCAATGTTACCAAAATCCATCAACTTGTAGCTGGAAATTTTGTGGTTTTTCAGCATCTCTTTTATCACATTACACGTAAGTTCTATGGGAAATTTCATAGTTCATTTAGAATGGTTTAGGTGTATTTTGATGGATTCGTTTAGCCAAGAGTTTCTCACTCAATTAAGACAGAATACACTTCATATGAGCATCACGATTTACATAAGTTTGTGCATGTAAGAATACAACCATAAATTACATTTTAGAGCCTTAAACCCTAGAGCACATATTCACGGTTCACATTGCACACACGTACACATAATTTCGGATCACATAGGTAGTGATTCATATGATTTGAAACACACTTTCATGAACATATTAACCACAAAAACAGAAGAAACTCTGAATATCTACCAACAAACATACCCAACATACGAATCTTTGGGATCTAGTGACAGGGACAAGCAACGGGGAACAACCCTAGTTTTTGGATTTGAATATACTGAACCTTAAGGGGTCTCTTGGAAAGGGACCAAGAGAGAAGAGAACACTTACGTTTTTGATGTTTAAACCTTGACCTGCTTCCCAAATTCTCTCCTCCAAATTCACGTCCAACACGAAAACCTCAAACCCAATTCGACGGACAGTTCTCTCTTTGCCTAACGTGATTGATTAGTTGTTTGTTTTTATCTTTAGTCCTAAGTTATTCAAGTGTGAAGAACTTTGGCCATTTTTTCTGTTCTTGAAGTTATTTGGCAGAGAGAACATGAATGAGAGAAGAGAGAATGATCGTGAAGTTAAAAAGACGTGAGAGAGTGAAACGTGAAAGTAGTTTAGGCTTAAGTAAGGACATAGTCAAATTAGGATTCTCGTTAACTTTCAAAATTCGATTCAATAAATTATAGGTGAAAGGGCCATTTTTCCCTTAAAAAATCAGATTTTATATCACCAAATTAAACCATTAAATTGATACTCCCCCCAAGGCTCGATCCCGGGTGGAGTCGTTTAACGGAAATGGGTCATTTTGGGTTGACCCGACCTAAACCGATCCTTCAATTGAAATATTTTATAATAAATTAATTCCTTAGGGTAATTACTATATTACCCTTGTCCTGGAAAATATCTTTTTACCCCTATACCCTCCAAACGTAAAGTTACCCCTTTCAAGTCCGATTCGGACCCACTCTGGTGTAAACTCGTATTCGGGGTCCTAAACTTGCCCAACCTTGTCCCACCTAGCTCAACCAACTCAATAAGTTTGTTGGATAAGATAGTGCATAGGCCCAGGGACCCAGTTCCACACGCATGGAGTCATGGGACCTTGGTCCCCACACCTTGACTGTAAGCCTCACCCCCACGGTTGAGTGCATCCGGTGGGGTGTGGTCCATGTGGGTACCCCTAGGGTACTAGGGTGGATTGTTCTAGAGTCCTCAGTACGTTACTTAGCATATTTGATTTTGGGTTTTACAATTTAAGAAATTTTAAGTGGTTTTATATGTCTAAAACACATAGATGAATTCACTTTTAAAAATCAAAACCCCAAGACCTCTAAAGAACTATCCAGAACACCATTAAAGCTTGAAGGGAGATTGAACCTTCAAGGTTGAATTCTAAATCAATGATTCTAAATTTTAGTGGTCTAGCATAAATTAAGGTATGATTTTCATCCTTGAATCAGTTTTCCTCAAGGATCCAATCTTCGAAGTGGTTTTCCAGGGCTTTCTTAATAGATGAACTTTTAACTTGTAATCTAACCATGGGTTCTTGCATAAAATGTTTTGTATCATTGTATTGTGATTAATTTATTTCAGTATTATGAAATTAACCTAAGATCATCATGAACTCATGCAAACCATGAATTCCATATTTTGACCATTTTATGGGTTATGTGATCACGTCTCTATACTATAGAGTTCTTGTGTAGTTTTCTTTGGCTTTGAATTATGAAAGAATTACGTTAGAATCATATGTACGCTGTCCTAATTGATGATTTTACATTGATTTACTTGTAATTTATTGTATATTATGATTATTAGATTGGATTGGTGATCATGACCATTGGTAAGGGCCTTTGAGTATTGTGTTGGGTTATTTGGCTATGGATTTAAGTAGTGATATTGGATAGGTGGTATTCTTCCCTTACTATATATATATTTTATTGTATAATTCTTATAATATGATGAATATTTTTATGATCCACTTATGGTTGTGGGGTTTATGTGATATACTTGTGAATTATGTGGCCTCATTGGCATTACTTTATGAATTGTGAAATAATGTTGTCTCCTCGGCATTACTATATGTATTATGATTTTATCATGTTATAACTTTATTATGTGATTATTTTGAATGTCTTGATGACTTAAATGTATATGTGAAGTCTAAGCATGAGTTCTCCTAGTTAATGATATGTGTCTCTAGTAGGCTATAGTGAAGTTCTTATGTGTATTACTTGATATTAAAGTATGCTTCTTCTTGATGACTTATCTGAGACTTATGATAATTTATATTGAAGATGTGATAGAAGTGTGTAGGGTGACTTGTAAGTCTATCTAATTGTCCCTGTGTGCTTTTTGAATGATATGCTATATGTGACAAGGTAAAGTATATATGTTTCTTGTTTGTGTAAACTTATGTCCCTTACTTAATACATGGAGAATGCGAATATGGATCCTTTACTTAGTAAGCTAAATCTCTTAATCTTGTATGTTTTATTAACAAGTGACCCTGAACATAGATAAGGAGGTCGTTTCTATGAAACCTTTTGGAAGGAAGGTTATGATATCTTTGAAGTTGAAAGTCGTAAGGGTATCCTTCTTATGTTAATGGTGGACCTAAGTTTGATTGTATAGAACGGCATGAAATCATCCTTAGAAAAGTCAATGACCCTCTTAACCAATGTAAGGTGTTATGATTTGGTTGTGAACTATATAAAGAACCTCTTCATATACTGGTTTATGTGAATTACTCTATGAGACCTTTAATTATCAATCATAGCTTAATTTTGGTCATAGGGTCTACCACTTGTATAATCATCACTTTTGGTATCTCAATAAGAATTGTATGTGTATAAGTCCTTTTATCACAATTGATATAAGTGAGGTTAACACATTAGCATTTCATAGCATATTAAGGCACATTGATAGTTTTCACCATCCTTATATCGCATACACCTAAATCAACCTCACACATAGTCAAGATATTATTATTTATTTCTTTTGTCCTCCAATATTTCATAATAAAACATACCACAATATTTGTGTAGTAATCACAGTATATGACCAAAGTGATCATTTATATCAAAAAGTTTCTTTTCAATATAAAACTGAACACAAGTCACATTCTTTTCAAGAAATGAACTGTAACCATTTGTACATGCTCCATATGTTTTTGTCAAAAACTCATTGTCATTCCATGATATTATCAAATTTATGTGACTCACCTCAACATCACTTTAAGAGGTCAAATGTATCAAATGTACTATCACTTTGTATTCCTTTATTTCGATGGGGGACTTATAAAACTTTTCAAATATAGGTTTCACCAACAAAAAAGTTCCCAATAACTTCTCTGCCCACTTTAATGAATAAAAAATATCTTCACATTTGAAGGATAGTCTTACGAAACAATGTGTCAAATAACCTTTCATACCACTTTAATGGACAAACCTTCATATTTGAAGGATCATCTTAAGAACCCATAATGTTCTTCGTTTTAATTATCACAATGATGACCATTAACATTTTACTACACCCATATCCATACATTCAATCACTTTTCATTTTTTAAACATTTTATGCACTGCTGCCACATTCATATAAAGGAATGGATCAAATTACTTGGACATATTTCATGACTTTCAGTCAAAAGTGTACAACTTTATTTTAGTCATAATTATATCATTACTACAGTGCATTAGGACATAAACCCAATGTCTTATCAATATAAAGACGCCCTTGGTCATAAATCAATAGGACTTTAACCCAACTTCTTATTATCATGGTGTACCCAGACTTTACTCGATGTCATACTCACTTGGTGCGGTGAAACTTGAATTCACCGTCTTACCCTCAATCTATGTCTTAATAAATCAAATGCATTACAAAAAATTAAATATTGAATACCATAAATATAATCTTAATTTGACTTAAAATTGAGTAAAGATGAAGAAAACTAATTAATTAGAACAACATGTTGAAACCAATACTAATCCTAAGTTAAAATAAATTAAACATTTCAATAGTCACTCTGAACATTGTTATGAAAATTAACATAATTTACTGACCATTTTAAAATAACCACAAAATAAACTTTGTTAGTACAGATGATATATTAATAACTCAATATGTAAATGTATATATAAAGAAAATTCAAGAGGTGCAAAAGTAAGCAATAATGATAACCCAATCAATATGTATATTCCCATGACTCAATATTTTATATTTTAATAAAACAAGATCATAAAGAAAATTTTCATTACATATTATGAACCGACAAAACTATTTTTACTTTTTCAATATATAAGTGATCAAATTGCAAGACTCATATAATATTGAAAGAGTAAGAAAACTAATGAAGCATAATCAGAAGTAAAATATAAAATAGCTTATTTAGTACTATACCTTGTTTCTGAGAGAAAAATAAAAATAAATAGTTTTCGCTTCTTTATATTAACTTTGTTTCAATCATTCAATAGTTGAACAATTGTGCTAATAAGTTGTTGTAAAACAACAGCAAAATAAGACAAGAAATATTGAAGATGAAAGTAATCACGACTCACACCTATACCCTAGAAGTCAGGGTATTTATAGGTCATGACACAGCGTACTTGACCTCTTGGAGGTCTTGTAAAAGCTCTTTCACATCATTCATCGCATATACATATATGAAAATTAGTGTGGAACTAAAACTTTTCACATAACATTTTAATAGTCTTTCAAAATATCTTTTATATAACCAAATAAAATACTATGTCTCGTGTCATCAAATCTAGACTCACGAATACTTGGGACACGGCCCATACAATCGAAATATAATACTATATGTCTATTACAATACATTAATAAAAGAACTTTAAAGAAACCTATGCCCTTGAGTCAAATGAGGACATACTTCAACTTACTTAAACGATACTCTAATCCAAGCTTCCAATAGCACCTTCACTTATGAATTACTTTAGATATAAATAAAGATATGGGATTAGTAAAATCTCATGTACTAAGTATGGCTTAATGCAATAAAATAATGATAACAAACATTTAATGGAAATATGCTCTTTTTGATCAAAGACTCATAGTATAAGCATAAAGGCGACATATAACACCTTAGAAACACATAAAACTTCACATAAGCTTTTAACCATATTTTTAGGAACATTACAGTGAACTCACAAATGTAATAGTGAACTGCCATAAGATTTACAGTGAATCCAATTAAACATGAAACCTTCTCACTAGGAGATATCGTTTTACTCACTTAAGTAAGACAATGTAATACCACCTATACACCCTCTCTAAGAATACCTAAATGATCCTAAAGACTACTTATAATGAGATGAACACACTTACAATACACAAAAAAAACATAACATGTATAATATGACATACACTTCACCAGAGTTATCAAAAGTTTTACTTAAATAATTCTAGAACAGAACGCCCATATACCCTCGTCAATATTACCTATATAATCCTTAAGACTTCCTAAGATTATATCATGTCTACTTTATAAACCAACATTCCTACCTAGGGTCATTATCAATATTTCCATAGTTAAGACATGAAGATATCATATTTTATACCCCCTTCACACTTTAACTAGGAAATCTTTAGAGTTACTCTAGATTACGTATTCATCATTCACATGTTTCCTAACATAGGTCATTAATTCATTAGTTCATTAAGAGACATTCATAACAAAAAGAACATTCAAGTTATGGTCTTGGAGAAGACCTAGGGACTCATAACTAACATCTTCAAAGACTAAAGGTGCAATGTCTATGGAGTGTCCCATACCACCACCTAAACGTCATAGACTTCTCAAACACTAGTCGATATCCCATTTTATGAGAATAGGAAATAAACAACATAGACCATGTTAGCTAAACATCGAATTCAAAGTTGTAGCCTACTCCAACAATGGTGTTTAACTTGACAATGATAGACGTTGGACACATCGCATGTAGGCACATGGTTAAGAAATATGATGGGTTTCTTTGTTCTCTAATGTCATCTTATATAGAGCAGATTATCATACCATACTCACTAGGTTCTAGCCTTTGTTCTCATAGAGTAAATAATATAAAGGATCACATGAAGGGGTTCAATATCTAGTTCATAACCCAATTACCTTCACCCTACCAAAAAGGTACCCAAGGGCTACCTTACAATGGAAAAGAGGATAGACTTTCTTAAGAATAATTTCATGTTGTTTCAGCCAATCATTCCTAAGGCCATCACTCAAACAAGAAGAATACCATTTCGACTTTTTACTTCAAGCTTGTCTTAACCTTATTTCTCAAAGGTTCCACATAAGTTTACCTTCTCACTATGTTCAACGCCACATATCATTCATTCATACAAGACTAAGAGGCTTTAGCATCCTAAGTAAAGAATTCATATAAACATTCCATACGTATCAAGCAAAGAACACAGGTCCACAAAACAAGACATATACATACTTCACTTTACCACATATATCATATCATATTCAAGTAGCACATAGGCACAACCTTAATCATGTTTAAGTCACCCTATACACTACTATAAAATCATCAATGTAATTATCAAAACCCACATAGTAAAGTAGGAAGAATAATGCATCAACTCTAAGACTACACACACATAAGGGAATTGAAATAGTAACACATAATACCGCCATCATAAGTGGACCATACCAATCAAAACATAATTCAATATTTACATTATATGAAATAAGGAGAATCAGGGAAGCGTACCACCAATCTATTCTCTACACTTCAATCCATAGCTAATTCGTCCATTACAATAACAATAGGCCCTTACACATGGCCATGATCATCAATTCAATACATAAGTCATAATACCCAATGAATCTAAGTCAATTAAATATAGATTTATATATATCATATATCCTATACATCAATTCAATACAATTCTTACATCATTCAAAAGCCCATAGAAAACTACATTAGAATTCATAAGCATCAAGACAAGATCATCACATCCAAAATATAGCCAATTTGAAGATATTATGTTTGCATGGGTTGATGAATATTTAGGTTGAATCGCCTAATTAACAGAAATTCAATAATAAATAAATTATCTAAAAAATATTTTATGCAAAGACCCATGGCTAGAACTCAATTTTGAAGATTTCACGATTTGTATCATATTTGAAATTCATTGGAATTGACTCCTTGAAGAAGGAAATTTCAAGGATTAAGAACCATTACTAAATTTTAAAGAAAATAACACAATATTGATGGAGAAAAACTTGGAAAATCTATCTTCTTCCTTGTTTTTTCAAAACTTCATCAATGGAGGTTTTTGGAGTGAAACAATGGAGATATTTTATTTTGTACTTGAGGGTTATAATTTGAAGGGTGAATTGGGATTAAAAAGGTCTAATAACCGTCAATAACTAGCCCCTAAAATACCAAAAGACGCCTGAACATATAGGACCTTTTAACCAACTCAAACTCAACATAAATTTCCTGAATTATCGTCAGAGAACAAGTCAGCGACGCAGAGCTGTTCCCACATGATTTTTTAATTTAATCCCAAACCATTGGAGTCCTCCATTTGTCCACAACGCAGAGCAACTTTCTTGATTTTGTTGGACCAAATCGTCAATGCAGACTGGCTCCCACTAAGTGTAATTGGTGCTTCCTTGGGCAGCTTGCTAACCCTAGGCTTGGGTTTTCCTCTAGGACCCTTTCGTCGGTGCTCATGGAGTTTTACCTAGATGTTTCCACATAGATTACTCTCATATACATGTTAGTAACCACTCACATCAATTTCAACTCAAAAAAGCACATAAAACTTGAGGAAACACGTTACGACACACAAGCACGTTTTAAGGCAAAACTTTCAAATGTCTTGAATGTTTGACCTCCAAAGTTCATGAAATTTGACACACTGCCTAATATACAATAATTACTCATATAATGACGTCATAAGATCATAATACACACATATCATAACATTAACACACATAAAATATATAGGTGACTACTCGTCGTACGTCTTGGTCGTCCCTTGACGTTTGACTTCTAATTTACCCAAATCATTAGACACTGCATCATTTTGATAATATGAAACATTTTAGGACCTTAGAATTTTATGAAAAAAAATGCTAGGGTCTAGTTTCAACTAAGTCATTTTAAAGGTGTCACATTTTCCCCCACTTGGACAACATTCGTCCTCAAATACAGTTACCACTCTCCGAACACTTCCAAGAGTAGAGACTCAACTAAAATATCATAAACATTCTACATAAAAAATTATAAAATACACAATTTTGGAGAAATATCCATTTCACATCATCAAGAGACTCAAAACACACAAGAAGATAGAAACCCATTCCACAACTCATTATTCCATAAAACCACACATTCTTCATTCCAACTAGCAATGAAATCCTTTTTTACATTCATTGTCATGCTCATATACATCAAATTTATCCAATGATAACAATTTTCAACCAAATTACAATTTAGTCAATTTTTCAAAAAAAATTACAGTGAACTAAATTCCCTAGCAGTTAACATGCTTTAAATTTTCAAAAAATGCAACATTTAGGCAATATATGACCCAAACATGCTAATATGCCATATAAAATCATATAAACACAATTTACAACATAATCATAACTTCATGAAATGGGGAATGCAATGAATCAATGAAATTCAATTCCAACAAGACTTCTAAACACAATGTGACAAGCAACATACTACTATGGCCATCTAGCTCTTTAACTAACCATACTCCCCCACTTAGATAGAACTCATAACACTAAAGAGATAAATACAAAGATTTGTCATCATCATAGTCATCATCTGGCTTTGATCCTCTAGTTCGGAGTGCATAGAAACAATTCTTCTTTGGAGCATCACCACCCGGAGCACTAGGAGGAACTTTCTTACCCTCTTTTTCTAGAAGCAATTGAAGGAAAATCTCTCACTTTGTGTCAATCTTTACAACAGCCAAAACAACTCCTGGTACCCAATAGGTATTTCCCATAATGTCTTTTCCCACAATCAAAACATGTAGGCTTGCCCTCTTGAAAACAACTACCTTTGTCAAGTTTAACCCTAGCTCTCATAGGTTCATCATGAATTGAGAACTTCTTCTTGGGTCTACGTCGACTTTGATCACTTCTCTTTAAGTTTCTAGCAATCCTACCAAGTTTATACTAATGAATAATTGATCATACACCATGAGTCTAGCAAAAATCATATCATCATGGAGCATGGTGGTACGACATTCTTCTTTCCTAGGTCAGCGACCCGTGAAAGGAAAAACATACGGACTCATCTCTCTTCGTCAATAAGAGTGGGGCAAGATAAGACA
>JAKWJD010001758.1:32970750-33089713 GCA_027705065.1 Solanum peruvianum
TTCCCAATAGAGTTACTATTGTTGATATGGTAAAACTTGACAAGTTTGATTTTGATATCATCTTCGGTATGGATTCGCTTCATGATTGTTTTGCTTCATAGATTGTAGAATAAGGGTAATAAAGTTCCAATTCCCAAATGAACCCATTTTAGAGTTGAAGGGAATTTATATGCCAAGGGTTCAAATAATTTCTTGCTCGAAGGCTTGTGGGTTTATAGCCAATAGTTTTTTATACCATGTTGTGAGGGTTAATTATCTAGAATGTGAAACTTTTTCGATTGAGTGAGTCCTAGAATTGAGGGAATTCCCAGAGGTTCTTTTAATTACCTTCCAGGAGTTCCTCTGAATGGGAAGTTGACTTTGGCATTGACTTGTTTCCGGCTACGAATCCCATTTCAATTACTCCATATCGGATGTCTCCAATTAATTTAAAGAGTTGAAGGTCAAACTCAAATATTTACGAGAAAAAAGTTTCATTTAACCTATTATTTATCCATGGGGTACTCATATCTTGTTTGTCAAGAAGAAAGATGGGTCCCTTAGAATGTGCATTGATTATCGCCAACTCAATAAGGTCACCATAAAGAACAAGTTTCCTCTCCCTTGGACTGATGATCTCTTTGATCAACTCCAATGTTTTAGTTACTTTTTCATGATTGACCTAAGGTCGGGATATCACAAGCTTAGTGTAAGAGGTAAAGATGTTCCCAAAATAGCTTACCGAACTATATATGTTCACTATGAATTTCTAGTTATGTCTTTAGGGTTAACAAATGCCCCAGCAACGTTTATGCGATTAATGAATAGAATTTTCTGAGATTACCTTTAGTCATTTGTAATTGTGTTCAATGGTGATATTTTGATATACTCCAAAAATGAAAATGAGCATAAGAGTAATGTGAAGTTGGCCTTGCATGTCCTCAAAGAACAACAACTTTATGCAAAATATCGCAAGTGTGAATGTTTGTTGAGGTCGTTTGATTTTCTTGGCAATATTATCTATGGTTATTGTGTAGAGGTTAATTCGAATAAGATGGATGTGGTTAGAAATTGGCCTAGATCATTGACTCGTACCGATATAATAAGAAACATAGGTCTAGCTATGTACTAAAGAATGTTTGTTAATGATTTTTTGTTCATTGCTTCGCCTTTGAAAACATCGACCCAAAGGAAGGTGATGTTTGAGTGGTCATCAGCTTGTGAAAAAGTTTTTCAAGATAAGCTTACCTCCGCTCTGGTGTTGACCTTACCGGAGGGTAATTAAGGCTTTGTAGTGTATTGTGATGCTTCCCGAGTGGGTTTGGGATGTGTCCTGTTGAAACATGGCAAGGTGATATCATATGGATCTAGGCAACTCAAAGTTGATGAGAAAAATTATCCGACTCATTACCTTGAATTATAAGCTATAGATTTTGCGTTGAAAATATGGATAAATTACTTGTAGGGTGTGCAGGTTGATGTGTTTATTGACCATAAAGTCTTTAATATGTGTTTATACAAAAGGAGTTAAACCTCTGACATAAAAGATGTTTAGTTCTTTTGATGGTTTATGACATGACTGTCCTTGACCACCATTGCAAGGCCAATGTGGTTGCGGATGCTTTGAGTCGTATGACTATGTGTAGTGTGTCTCATATGGAAGAAGATAATAATGAACCTTGAGAGATGTTCATAGGGTTGCTCGTTTGGGCGTGCGGTTAGAAGATTATCCAAATGGTAGTTTTATAGTCCATCATAATTCTGAGTTATCATTAGTTTTTGGGGTTAAATCTAAGCAACATTTTGATCCTCTATTGTTGGAGTTGAAGGAATCGATTCTTAGAAAGCTCAATGAGTCATCCTGCCAAGGGGGGATAGTGTTATTAGGTACCAAGGGAGAAGATGTGTATCGGATGTTGAGAATTTGATTAATCAAACTCTAGAAGAAGCCCATGGTTCTCATTATTCTATACATACGGGTTCCACGTAAATGTATCATGAATTTAGAGAGGTCTACTGGTGGGATGGTTTAAAAGGGGACAAAGTAGAGTTTGTTGCAAAGTGTCCAAATTGCAAACAGTTTAAAGTTGAGCATCTTAAACTGGGTTATTTAACCCAAATCGTGGATGTTCCTACATTGAAGTAGGATTACATCAATATGGATTTTGTTAATTGGTTGCCTCAAATTTGGAGGTAAAATGATTCTGTATGTATTAATGTGGATAGGTTTACAAATATTCCCACTTTATACACGTTAATTCTACTTATACCGGCTAAGATTATGCAAGAACATACATTAATGAGATTGTGAGTCTTCATGGGATTCATTTGTCCATCATTTAGGATAGAGGTTCCCAATTCACTTCTCATTTTTGGAAATATTTTCAAAAGGGTTTAGGTACTCAAGTGAAACTTAGCACCGCTATTTATCTTCAGACGGATGTCCAAGAGGAACATACCATTCAGACCCTTGAAGATATGTTAAGAGCCTGTGCTATTGATTTCAAGGAAGTTGGGATGATCATCTACCTTTGATTGAGTTCTCCTACAACAATAGTTACCATTCGAGAATCTCCATGGCACATTTTGATGCTCTTTATGGTAGAAGATGTACGTCTCCAATTGAATGGTTTGAGGTTTGTGAGTCCTCACTCCTTTGTCCCGATCTTATCTACGAGGCCATAGAGAAACTTCAAATCATAAGAGATAGACTAAAGATAGCCTACAGCCGGCAAAAGTCTTATGCCGACAATAAAAGAATAGACCTTCAGTTTGAAATTGGTGATCATGTGTATTTAAAGATTTCACCTATGAAAGGGTTGATGAGATTCGGTAGAAAGGGGAAGTTAAGTCCCCGGTATGATGGCCCTTATGAAGTTTTACAGCGGGTGGAATAGTTTCCTATGAACTTAAACTTCCTAATGAACTAGATTCAGTTCATCCAGTGTTTCATGTTTCTATGCTCAAGAAATGCATTGCTTACCCGGTGTCAATTCTGCCTATTGATGGTTTAGGGGTGGATGAGAACCACCTCTCTTATGAAAAGGTTTTGGTTCATATCCTAAGTCGCCAAGAAATGAAGTTGAGGAACAAATAGTTCACCTCCATAAACGTCCTCTAGAAAAACCATGTTGTTGAGGGTGCAACATGGGAGACTGAGTCCGACATGAAGTCCTGATAAGCTCAAAATTACTTCTCAAATAAGAAGTAAAGCTATCGTATCAAGTAAAGAGCCTACTAAGGAGGTTGGGATCGTTCCCACGAGGAAAATAGTTCAGACTTAACTTTAATCTATTATTACTATTATTTAGTCAATTATTCCTTAGAAAACAAAAGACAATAAAGGGTTTTTTTTATTTCTAAATTAATAAAAAACTAACTAAATTAAAGTAAACAACTAACAGAATCAAACTTGGAGTTAAAATTAATAAAAGTAACAAGGGTTTAAGTGTTCCCCAAAGGTTCCTAACTTGATAATTCTAACTATAACAATTATTTCCTAGTATCTTGCATGAAAAGTGATAAGTTATGTATTTCTAAATCCTTGGTCCGGCATCTAGAAAATTTCACTATGCACCTTGGTCCAGCTACGTGTGTTCTCATACCAATCAATACTAGCCTATTAGATAGTATACACTAAATCTATGTTGATAATTCCTTTCCTATTATCTACCTCCTTGGTCCAGCAAGTAGCATTAATGCGAGTTTTAACGTTGGCCATCCATTACAAAGACTTCTAAGCGAAAAAATTATCAACACATGCAAGACACTATTCTAGAATTGTTATTTTATTTAGATTTTACCTCATTATTCACCCATGGTTCCCACAACGCTTGTTATGGAGTTTAGTTACCCATAGTCATAATTACAATATTGATATATGTAATATAAGAATTCAGGCACTTACTTAAGTGAGAAAGAATAAAATCCAGAAGTTCACTTAATTAGTCAACAAACGCACCAACAATCAATTCCAGAAAAAGTGTATCAATTACTGAAATTAATCGAGTACTAAAGATTGTCTAAAAGTTTAACAATCAAAAGTCTCACATAAACGAGTCTACTAACAAACTATAAGAGAGTCTAACCCCAAAAACGAGGTTTTTTCAACTATTTATAAAAAAACCTAATAAAAGAACGACTATAGTTTCTAAAACTCTGTCAAAACGTGTCTGACTCGACGGACCTCGTGACAGGCCATCGTGGTAACAGCGGGCCGTCATGGCCTCCGTCATCCATTACTTTACAAATCCTTCTACTTCTTTCTTCATTACCCTCGACGAACAGGTATGACGGACCATTCCAAGCACGATGGTCCGTCGAGGGTCGTCGTTCCATAACATTTAAACTTTTTGGAATTTGGTTCTGAGACTACTATCTGATCATCACAACGAACAAGCAGGACGGACCGTAGTTGCTATGACGGTCCATCATGAACTTTATAATCTAACAATTAGGTTATAATTCCGCATCTTCCTTCACAAACTTCACTACGATGCCACCTACCGACAATCACAGGCTCGACGGACCATCACAAGCTCCGTACGTGGTAACTTTTCTTCTATTCTTGCTCAAAAACATTTGCGTTCATCTTTAGACAGATTTCCTACAAATAAAGAGAAACTTACATAAAAATCAATACAAAAAGGCTTTTGGAAACTCACTAAACTTATGGAAAAAGCATTACGAATACCGTGAAACCATGGTATTATCAACACCCTCAACTTAAATTCGTTGTTTGTCCTCAAGCGATGCACTATGACTCACTAAAAATTCTTTGTACAATATTATCCATGTTTTAGCTTTTGCAATCATTTGGCTATCAATCCCGATCAGTCTCATCATGTTTATGCATGTTATCACTATTAGGCTTTATTTATGTCGAATCACACCATGACACAGACTCACCACGCACTGACACCTATCCTATTCAATTTCTAACTGAGGTGCTTATATTTGCGGTATTGAAATAATGTCCTCACTTAAAAACAACATTCTTATATTTAACACAATGATTTAAGTTTGAGTATAAGGATTACTTTTCAACTCACTCTCAGAATAAATTCACAACTCATTCATACAAATTGCAATAAGCTTGCCCTTATATTAACTTCTTTAAGTTGGCCATACAACTCTTAGGATCACGATAGGACTTTTTTAGCTTGTAATATAGGCTAAGGGTTAGGTAGGGTATATTTAGGTATACTTTAGTGACTTTTTTCCCTCATTAACATATTGGCTAGATATACAACTTTTTATCATTTTATTTCGCCCAATTTCTCATATTCTTTCACCTTGATATTTTCCCTTCTTTCTTCATTTGTGTAAGTGACTCTCTTCTTTTCTTGCTTGTATTTATTGTATTTTTTATTTTTTTTTTATTATTATTAATTTTAGTTTTTCTGAGTCACTTTACTTTTGTTATTTCTCTCTCTTTTATTCTTTCAACCGCACATTCTAAAGCATTCCTCACAATAGCCACCCTACACTCATGGCTTTGCCATGAGTCAAAGTACACAATACCCAAAGTTCGGTGAGGGCCATGAAAAGGTTTTTTTTTGCATTAGCCACCCTCAACTTATACTTTTGGCATAAGCTGAGGTGCACATGTCCAAGGAGGGAGCGGAGCCAACAAATTATTCCCAGAAAAGATCAGTTGGGGTGAAAAAGAAAGGTCTACTGTAAGCTCAAATCGTTTGGATCAAGGAGGGATTAATTTCATTCGTTTTTTTATATATTTAGGTTAAACATTTTCTATATTGAACAAGGGCCTATGATCCTTTCCTAATTTTCTCTTACAACTTCTTTTAGCAGGACTTACCATGCAAGTTATAGCTCAGTACAAATAGTGGACTATTCAAATCTACCTCACACTCACGTGACATCTCATTACTCTACCAGATTATCAAACACCTAGTTTGAATTTCAGACTTAGGGTCATGCAGTGGTGTATCTCTATGTCATTCTTAGAGCCACACATTTATCAATTACTATGCTTAGTCATGTATCATTTTTATTTCATAAGGATATCATTTTCGCCATCATGCTTCAGAGTTAAACTATGTAGACAAGATATAGACATGCCGGTTCAACAATAAAAATAATCAATCTCTTATGGAAAAAGAACACAAGCAAGAAACCCCCAATAGAGGATTGTGAATTGGGATACTCAGACTTCACCCTAGCACTCACTTTCCATTTAACCCACCCCAACAAAAATATATGCAATTGTCCCCAATGCATAAAAAATTTAAATATGAGAGTGGTAGGTGAAGCAAACCTTGGGTGCAAAGCGCCGACGATCAGCAAGCTGGTGGGTCCGGTTCTCTAAAACCCACTACCTCTGTAGTCTGGAAACCCTAAGTGATTCCTCATAAGAAACAACACTATCAATAGTGACTCCCGCAGTCTCAACATCTCTGGAGCTAGATGCCCTAGCAGCTGACTCTACAACCCTTATCCGACGGGCCTCCTCATAAGCAAGTGAGTCTCTCCTCACAGCCTCCATCTCACGACGCTCCTTATTCCGTGCTCTAGCGTCATCCTCCTCTCGACCCTTGCGCTTCTTGGCATGCTCTTGAGGGGGAGGTGGTGGAATCTCAAAAGTGGCGAATAAGGACGCCATCACTGTGTCCTCAGCAGGCTCTGCAGAAGAGGCCTCAGAATCAGGCACCCTAGCCTCTAGGATCATAATAATGTCCACTCATAGACTCTCAAACGCAGCGTGAAGGGTCGACACGTCCACCAGAGGGGATGGCCGAGCTAGACACCCGAAACTCAAAAGTGTCCAAGCGCTGATGAACCTCAACGATCTTCCGCTCTATGCGCCGGACGATTTTACTCCCCAAGCGCTCTTCTGCCTCTGCAAAAGACCAATGGATACATGGCTGGATATGATGCAGAAGTGTATCCATCTGTGTCTCTAGTTTCACGACCCTAGCAAGCGAGACCAGAGCGGGGAATGGGCTGAGCGAGAGGAGCTTGGGGTAGTGCTACTAACAGGGATAGACTCGATCGGGGTGGTAGTGTCCGTGGTTTTAGAAGTAGTCTACGTAGCCGTGCGAGCATGTGCTATCGTTTCAGCCACATTTTCACCAAGTTGAGGCAAATCTAGATAGGGCCCTCTGCACACATGCGGACTTGCATAAGGAAAATATCATGTACGGAAAAAAAGGTAAGTAGTTGTGACCTTGAAAGACCTCTCATGCATTACCACCTTTAGAAGCCAAGAAAATTCCACCTCAAACTCGGCTATCATCACCTCCATTAGACTGCACGATCCCATGCGACTATATTATCAGCGGTCATGGGGAAAAGGCAGTGGAGGACAATCAACCATAAGAACTTAGCCGTGAAGGTCAAGTTAGACTTCTTGATGACTCCATTCGACTCTGTTACCCAGTCAACACCCTCTCCATCAACAGACAAGTGAAAGGCCATCCAACTCTTGTTGGTCTCTCCCAGCGATGGATCACACAAGAATTGACCATCTTTTACAATTTGCCAGCGGTAGTCGAACTCAGTTATTAGAGGGGTCTTGTTGGAATCAATATCCTCGTCGTATTGATACCGACGAATGGCGGGCAAAGAGATGTCAACCTGAATGCCACGTACTCGTACATGCTCAAGTGGGGCCTACTTGACGGGGGCAGCCCGCCTATCTATCTGTGATCAGAGAGTAGCGACGTAAGAGTCGTAGAACTCTTGGACAAACTCCTCATTATATCGGCCTAAAGAAAGAGTTGTCCACTGCAGCCGGTGTCAGGCGAAGAGATTGTGGATCTCTGGCATGGTGGGAGACTTTCCGTAAGGACCCTTATCTCCAGTGTAAGGGTCTGTGTCATGACACCTTTATCATTTAAAAACTTGGTGCCGGAATACACTTGTTATTTCCCGTCGACACACCATTGGTTTGGCTGGTCACCAACCAGGGTGAGAGCACCAGCCGGTGAGCCTGGAGTGGAATCAGTACTGTTAGCCTCATTAGACGAGGCAGACTGTGCAAATGCGGCGGGGGAAGAGACTTCGGCGGACTCGAAGGCTTCCTCCGACCACAAAATTCCTAAGGATCAAGATGCTCCATCTTTATGTGTAGCTGACCCAGAAGGTGTGTCGATCAGTGTGCGCTCCTCATCAGAGTGGGAGGAAGTGACTACATCGGACGCCACCTTTTAAGGTGTAGCTCTGGTAGCACGTGAAGCTCGTGATGGAGTCGTAGCGCCTGGGGGCACGTACTGGGTGTCATGCTCATCATCAGAGCCTATAACTCGTCGGGCAGACAAGGAGAAAGACATTGAATGCCCACATGCGTAAACTCAATCTTGATTTTGTTCCATTAGAGATAGTACCTTTAAAGAATCAATATTAGTACGAGAAGGAGCAAACAAGGCTAGCAAAAATGACACAAAATAAATATAAGAGCTAAGCTGTAATGACTTTTGTTTAGTAATAGTGAAACACGATTGACCAGGTGATGGCTCCTCGTGAGTACGACAGACCGTCATGGGGTCTGTCATGTCTTACTTCAACTATTTTGATGTGGAGAACCCTGAAGGGAAGTCTCTGAAATGTATGATGGCTAAGCAAGATGGACCATCGTGACAATGACGTTCCATCATCGATGTTCGTCGTGGGGTACTTAGAAAAAAGTATGGAAACCGTTAGGAGAGGGGTCTCTAACCATCATGACAGTTGTGCAGGACCGACCGTTGAGGGTATGACGGTCCATCGTAGATGTTTATTAGAGGACACTTAGAAAAAGTAGGATACCCTCACGAGATGGGTCTCTGACCATCATGATGGTTGTGCAAGGCTGACCGTCGAAGGTATGACGGTCCGTCATAAATGTATGTTAGAGGACACTTAGAAAAAGTATGGAGACCCTCAGGAGATAGGTCTCTGACTGTCATGACGGTTGTGCAGGAGGGACTGTCGAGGATATGACGGTCCATCTTAGATGTCCGTAAAAGGATAATTGGAAGTAGTTGGAGACCATAAGGAATAGGGTCATTGACAAGCATAACGGGTGTGCACGACGGACCGTCGAAGGTAGGACAGTACGTCGTAGATGTTTGTCAGAGAACACTTAGAAAAAGTGGGAGACCTTTAGAAATAGGGTCTCTGACAACCAGAAGGTTGTGCAAGACGGACCGTCGTTCCCACGACGGTCCATCGCATGTGTATGTTGGTGGACACTTGTACAAAATTTGACAGTGGGGTGTTAGGGGAGTTGGAAGGGACCCTATGACGGTCCGTCATGGGTACGAGGGTCCGTCATCGGGGTCCGTACTGTCATTCAGTGGCAAAACTGAGAATTCCACATTCATCCTCTATGAGACATATGGAGTACTTAGTGTTAACCTATATGTTGCTAACCCAAATACCTAGCAAAGTAGAAATGTAAAGAACCTATTTCTAGAGTTTTAACAAGTCAATTTTGAGGATTCTCAACCAAAGTCATACAAAATAGGATCAACTAATGAAGACCCATCAATAAGAAATAGGCTAATACTAATTGGAAAACAAAAATGCAATGTACTTGGGTAGAAATCAGAGACACATACCTGAGAAGAGGAGAAAGACAAGCGAGTGAGGCACTTGATTAGCAAGAACAACACCACAACAGTAGACTCCGACTAGTAGAGAGTAGATTTTAGGAATTGGGGAATTTTGGCAAATGATTAGTTGATAGAGAAGATAGGTAGGAGGTTGGAAGTTTGAAAGGAAGGGAAATGGGAGAAAGAGGGAATGAAATGGGTGAAATTAAGGGGTGGGTTTTTTAAATGTTAATAATTTTTAAAATAACCCCAGCCGGGTCTGGTTGGGTACGCTCATTAATGACGCAACGACTCTCGGACGACGGTCCATCGCGGATGCAATGGTCCATCATTGGTTCCGTTGCGTGTGCCCTAGTTTTGAAAATAAATGAAATACCTACCTGTCATGACTCTGTCGCGTGCGTGACGGTCCATCAAGGTGTCCGTCAGTGCCTATTGCAGAGTGATTTTCTGCAGAATTTCCTGGTGATGTGCCAGCAAATTTAAAATCCATAAGTAGCAAATGCTACCATTAGTAGAAAGAAAAATATAGGTATTGGGTTTCCTCCAAACCAGCGCCTGATTTAACATTGCGGCACGACTGAAGACACTTGATTACTCAAACTTCATCAAGATGGTATGCCTCAATCACTTCATTCGCGGATCCAGCATGCCCGAAATAGATTTTTATGGATTGTCCATTCACCTTGAACCGTACACCCTCCATGGTTTCAAACTAAACTTCTCCATGAGGGAATATTTGGGTAACCAAGTAAGGTACAGTCCATTTGGACTTGAGCTTGCCTGTAAATAAGCGCAACTTCGAATTGAATAAAAGCACCAAATCACCAACCATAAACTCTCGTTTTTCAATTTTTAGGTCATGGTACTTCTTCATCTTTTCTTTATAGAGGGATTTGTTTTCATAAGCTTTTAGGCGAAATTCAACATGTTCATTAAACCCAGTTAACCGTTGTTCTGCAACTTCGTTCCAATCCATTTTCAACTTCATCATAGCCCACATGGCTTTATACTCAAATTCAACCGCTAGATGACAAGCTTTTCTATATACAAGTTGGTGTGGGGAAATACCTATGGGAGTCCTATACGCTGTCCGGTAGGCCCAAAGATCATTATCAAGCATCCTTGACCAATCTACTAGCGTTCTCTGTTTTTGATAATATCTGTTTGAGCTCCCTATTTTACACTTAAACTTGCCCACTAGTTTGAGGATGGTAAGTAGTGGTCATATTATGGCGAACCCCATATTTCTCCAATAATCCCTTGAACAAGCTGTTGCAAAAGTGGGAGACCTCATCACTAATAATTCCCCTTGGGGTGCAAAAACGAGAGAATATATTCATTTTTAAGAACACAATGACACTTTTCCCTTCATTGTTTGCGAGGGCGATAGCTTCCACCCATTAAGATACATAATCAACCACTACTAAAATATACTTCATTCCATGAGAACTCACAAGGGACACATAAAGTAAAATACCCCAAACATGTAATAACTCAATCACGAGAATGGGGTTTAGATGGAGCTCTTGCTTTCTTGAAATGCCGCCATCTCTTTGGCATCTATCACATGCTTTAGCAAACTCATGAGCATCTTGATGAAGATTTGGCCAATAGTAACCACATTGTAATATCTTATGAGCGGTTCAGATACCACTATGATGTCCACCAACGAGTGAGGAATGACATGCCTCTAAAAAACTCAACATCTCACATTCTGGCACAAAACTCCGAATAAGCCCGTCGGCACAACTCCTATTTAAGTATGGTTCATCCCAAAAGAATTTCTTCACATCGTACATGAACTTTTTTCATTAATGAAAAGACATGTCCGATGATATAATTTCATTAGCCAAATAGTACGTGAAATTTGCGAACCATGGAATCAAGTCTTGTGAGGCAGCCAATACATGCTAATCGGGGAAAGTATCATCAATATCAGTCTTATCCCCTAACTCTATCATAGCTTCATCTTCAAGACAGGACAAGTGATCAGCAACTTGATTTTTGATCCCTTTTATATCCCTCACTTCAAAGTCAAATTCTTATAGCAGTAACCTAACGAATCGACCTCGGTTTCACATTCTTTTTTGCCATCAAATATCTAAATGATGAATGGTCAGTATGCACCATAACTCTAGTACCTAGCAAATACGAGCGAAATTTTTCAAAATCAAAGACTACTGCAAGGAGTTCTTGCTCAGTAACTATGTAGTTATTCTGAGATTCATTTAGGGCTTTACTAGCATAGTAAATGGGGTGAAGGATTTTGTTCTTTATTTTCCCGAAAACTACACCAAGAGCTACCCCACTAGCATCGCACAACACCTCAAATAGACTGTTCCAATCCGAATAAATGATGATTGGTTCACACACCAATTTTTCATTTAGCTCACCGAATGCTTTAAGACATGAATCATCAATATAAAATTTATAATCTTTCTCCAGCAGTTTGCACAATGGATGTGCAATTTTTAAAAAACCTTTGATGAATCTCCGGTGCATGCCCAAGAAAGCTTCTCACACCTATTACAGAGATAGCTGGGGGAGGTCTTTCTATTACGTCGACGTTAGCTAGATCAACCTCTATTCCCTTTTCAGAAATGCGATGATCCAAAACAATACCTTATTTCACCATGAAGTGGTATTTTTTCTAATTTAGTACTAAATTGCAGTCTTCACATCTCTTAAGGACCTCATATAAAATGTTCAATCACCGCTCAAATGATTCACCAACCACAAAAAAATCATCCATAAAAACTTCTATAGTATCTTCCACCATATCGGAGAATATCGACATCATACATCTCTGAAATGTGGTGGGTGCATTGCACAACCCAAACGACATTCTCTTGAACCCAAAGGTCCCATATGGACAAGTAAAGGTGGTTTTGCCTTGATCTTCTGATGTAATAGAAATCTGATTATACCCTGAATATCCATCAAGAAAATAGTACCACCCTTTTCCGGCAAGTCTATCCAACATGTGATCCATGAAGGGCATAGGATAATGGTCTTTATAAGTCCGTGAATTTAATTTGCAGTAATCCATACACACCCTCAATCCAGTAACCGATCTCATTTGAGCAAGTTCATTTTTCTGATTGGGGACCACAATCATTCCCCCTTTCTTAGGTACACACTTAACAGGGCATACCATTCTACTATCGGCGATCGAATAGACTACTCTGGCATCCAACCACTTAATAATTTCCTTCTTTATGACCTTTGCATAGGTGCATTTAATCATCTCTAGTGCTCAATACTTGGCTTAATATCGGGCATGAGTTGGATTTTATGAGAACAAATACCAGGGGGAATCCCAATAATTTCCGCAATGGTCAACACAATAGCTCTATTGAACTTTTTTTAGTACTTTCACCAAATTCTCAACTTGTTGTCACTAAGATCTGATGCAATGATTACCGGTAAAGTGTCACCATTTCCTAAGAGTTCATACCTGAGACGTGGTGGGATAGCTTTTAGTTCTAACTTTGGAGCCTCCTCTATAGATGGTTTCGCGGGTGGAGACTCGTGATTCTTCATGTCTAACTAATATTTTTCTTTTATTTAAACTGAACATCACCTCGATCAAGATCCAGGACTAATGACTCATATTCTTCAATGCAATAGTTATCAAAATTCATTATCATTGTTGCTAATAGTTCTACACCTAGACGTTATTTTATTGGTGTCTCAGATGACTCACCAAATTTGTAGGATATATCAGATACCGATTGGAGCTCACCACTCTTCCTCATGGACCTACAAATGTTGAAGGTCAATTCCTCATTGTTTAACTGAAATTTCGTCTGCCCCTTTTCCATATAATCTAAGGCTCTACCCGTAGCAAGGAATGGCCTCTGAAGAATAATAGGCACTTCAAAATTGCCTTCACAATACAGAATAACAAAATCTGCTGGAAAAATGAACGACTCCACTTTTACCAGCACATCGTGGAGTATCTCTATAGGCTTTTTTACTGTCCAATCGGCCATCAGTAGCCGCATCTCAGTGGGCTGTGGATCACTCAAACATAACTTCTTTTAAATCAAGAGGGGCATTAAATTTATGCTTTCCCCTAGATCACATAAAGCTTTCGAAAAATGTAATAACTCGATTGTACAAGGAATAGTGAACGGAACCAGATCTTCTTTATTTTGTACCAGAGATCTTGTAGCAATAGCACTACAATGTTGCATTCTACCATCAGTTTCAAAAGTGACCGATCTTTTCTTTGTAACCAGATCTTTCATAAACTTGGCATAACCGTGAATTTGTTCTAAAGCTTCTACCATAGGGACATTGATAGAAAGCTACTTTAACATTGTTATAAACTGCTGATATTTACCATCCTCAGTCTTTTTCACTAATCTTTGAGGAAATGGGGGTGGTGGTCTAGGCATGGTAGTTAGTTACTTTTTTAGGCCCTTCAACATCTTTTCCAATGTTATCTTCTACTTCACCAATAATCTCTACCACTTTATCATTGTCTTTTATCACCTTTTTCTAATTAGATGTCATAGGTGGGTCAATTGTTTGCTTACCACCCCGAGTAGTGATTGCCATACAGTGTACATCATTTTTTAGAATTTGGACAGTGTTGCTATGAAGAGTGCCCGGTTAACGTGTGTTCACAGTTTCACATAATCGATATTGCATGTGTATAGATTTTTTGACCAATAACCACTAAATAACTCCTCAACTCTTTTGTGTGCTCATCACTAGCATCGAACCTCCTCATCATTATGTGAAACATATCCTCAACTCGCGCCATACTACCTCCACCATCCCTAGGAGTTACTTCACACTTTTGAGGAGGAACATAGGGTTCATTCCTATCATTTCTATTTCCATACTTACCTATGTTGATGTTGTTGTCGCGATTGTAATTTCTATCTCGTACATAATGACCCTCATGGTTATAGTTACCATAGAACCGAACTTGGCGCCAATTCTCCTGATTTGAGCCTTGGGAACTCGGTCAAAACCCCTTGTCTTCTAATTCACCGCATAGGAATCCTCATTATAATAACATTCATCATTTGGTGGTGGTGATTTAGACAAGTAGTTAACTTCATTTATCTTTTCTGCGCCCCCAGTGACATGTTTTAATACCAACCCAAGCTCAGTTCTCATCTGATCCATTTCTTCACGAATCTTATCTATGTATGGGTTGTGACTGGATTGCACTGCGAAGGTATCTCTCCTAGTATCTGACTTCCTAGTACTCTAAGCTTTATTTTTCGAGGAGATTTTCTCCAACTTTTGGCAATCTCAGCATAAGGGCACTTCCCATAAGAACCACCTGCTATAGTATCCAACACCGCTTTATTATTATCATCCTATCCCCGATAGAAGTATTCCTTCAGTCACTCATCATGTATGAGGTGATTGGGGACGCTTCTAAAAAATAAAGTGAATCTATCCCAAAAACTACTAACTAATTCCCCTCATAGTGCCACAAAGTTTTTCACTCTTTCTTAATGATTTAGTTTCTTGGAGACTAGGTAGTAATGTGCTAAGAAAACGTCCCTTAGTTTGTTCCAAGTGAAAATTGAGTTATAAAGGAGCTCAGTGAACCAAATAGCAGTCTCTTCCGTCAGTGAGAGAGTAAAGACTCCAAGCCCAATTACATCCAAATCAAAATCAAGCCTCCCTACACAGATTTTACACAGTGCCCTTACCTTAGCTATATGGGCATGTGGATCCTCAGAAGGTAGCCCTGAAAACAAACCTCTGGCAGTGAGCATTTGCATTGGACTAGTAGTTACACAAAGGTGTGGCATTGTGGTAGAGGGGGTAAGACAAGTGTCCCATCAGAGTCGGCTACATTATCATAGACTTTGTAGTATTCTTGAGGGCGTGGAGCGGGACTTTTTTCCCCTTTTGTTGATTTTCACCCGGATCATCCGGTAATAACTGAACATGAACATCAACCGGAGCTGGGATATTCTGGTTTTGATCATCATCGTTAATACCCAAGTTTCTATTCATGTTGCGTAGTGTACGCTCTAATTTGTGATCATTGGGAAACAACAGTTCTTTTCTTCTTTGTGTATTTGGCATACAAGGAAGATAAATCTGCACGAATCAAAAACAATAAAAAAAAGTAAAATTAAGAAAATATCGACTAAACTTTAGTAATAAGTTTAAGTTAATCTAAAAACTACTTTCCCCGCGAGTGGCGCCAAAATTTGATACGCTCAAACTTACTTCTCAAACAAAAAGTAAAGCGGTTGTATCAAATAATGAACCCGATTAATAAGGTTGGAATCGTTCCCATGATGAAAATAGTTCAGACTTAACTTTAATCTGTTATTACTATTATTTAGTCAATTATTTCTTTAGAAAACAAAAGACAATAAAATGGGGGTTTTTATTTTTAAATTAAATATTAACTAAGTTATTACATTGTACCAATCATACTAGCCTATTAGAGAGTATAAACTAAATCTATGTTGATAATTTTTTTACTATTATCTACCTCCTTGGTCCGGCAAGTAGCATTAAGGCGAGTTCTAACGTTGGTCATCCGTTAAAAAGACTTCTAATCGAAAGAATTATCAATACATGCAAGACACTATTCTAGAATTGTTATTTTTAGTTAGATTTTACCTCATTATTCACCCATGGTTCCCACAACCCTTGTTATGGAGTTTAGTTACCCATAGTCATAATCACAATATTGATATATGTAATGTAAGAATTCATGCACTTACTTCAATGAGAAAGATTAAAATTCAGAAGTTCACTTGATTAATAAACTAACGCACCAACAATAAATTCCAGAAAGAGTGTATCAATACTGAAATTAATCAAGCACTAAAGATTATCCAAAAGTTTAACAATCAAAAGTCTCACATAAAAGAGTCTACTAACAAAAATTCTAACTATAAGAGAGTCTTACCCCAAAAAAAAGGTTCTCCAACTATTTATAAAAAACAAAAACCTAATAAAAGAAGGACTCTAATTGCTGAAAATCTGTCAAAACGCGTCCGAGTCGATAGACCTCGTGACGGGCCGTCGTGGTCACAACGGTCCATCATGGCCTCCGTAATCCTATACTTTACAATCCTTCTGCTGCTTTGTTCATTACCCTCGATGAATAGGTATGACGGACCATTCCAAGAACGACGGTCCGTTGAGGGTATTAGTTCCATAACGCTTAAACTTCTTAGAATTTGGGTACTGGACTACTATCTGATCATCACGATGAACAAGCAGGATGGACCGTCGTGGCTATAATGGTCCGTCATGAACTTCGTAATCCCACACTTAGGTCAGACTTCCCCATCTTCCTTCATTAGCTTCACTACGATGCCAGCTACGGACCATCATAGGCTCGACGGACCGTCACAAGCTTCGTAGGTGGTAACTTTTCTGTTGTTCTTGCTCAAAAACTTCTGCATTCATCTTTAGACAAATTTCCTGCAAATAAAGAGAAACTTACATAAAAATCAATACAAAAAGGCTTTTGTACACACACTAAACTTAAGGAAAAAACATTTAAAATACAGTGAAACCACGGTATATCCAATCCTGCTACCCTCATCTTTTTACTCCTTGAGGTTAGACATTCCTCTTATTAAAGAAATTTATGAATAAATATTAATTTTACTTTTTTCAAAATAGGTGCATGTTTTTGTAAAACTTGTACCAATTTGAGTTTTTAGAAAATGCCTTCATACTCTTTTCTTGCATATATCATGAAACGTGTATGCATGTGTTTCTTGAGATTTTGTTTTTTTGTTGTCTTGAGAAGAATTACAACATGGTAAATCTTTGGTGTATTTTTAGCTCATTTAAGTAATGAGAAGTTAGTTCCTCATTATATGTTATGAAATGCTAAAGCTCTTACATGTTGTGCATCATGAATTGAGTTGCTATGTGTAATGTTGTAGTATGTGTTCAAGGGAGTTGTGAACTATTCCTGTGAGCTGTGACTCGCTATGATTTTATGTTGTTTGTTGGGCTGATAGTATTGAGTTTATCCTGACCCTAAAAAAGATTTTAGTGTCATTCGGGTATGAATGTTCCTGGGGGATAATGTAACACTGCGGAAGTTGCATGACTTGGGATAGAAATTATCCTATTGAATAATAGTTAAAATTATGAATCTAGACCTATAATAATGTAATAAACTCATTTAGAATAGTTTAGAGCCAAAATGATAAAGAAATACCTTGACGTTCGGAAAGTAGCCAAATTGAACAAGTTGACGTCCCTATGGTTTGTGAAGGTTTTGGAGTGTTAAATGAAGTCCAAAAATTGTAAAAAGACTTTATATAGGTATGTCTTACAAAGGGTCCAAACATCTGTTAATGATACCCCAAGAACCTCCAGAGGGGTCCTTTGAGGAGGACGCCAACATGGGTAGGGAGGCTGCCAAAGCAGCCTGAGAGCAGGCAGATTTGGAGAATCTGTTGCACGACGCGCAGCCCACACGAGATAAAATCCTAGATAATGTTTCTTCGAACAATGATCTAAGTCTTCTAAAGTTTTGACTACTCTATGATATTGATGTTAGCCTATAAATAATGTTAAAATGATATTTAAGTGTGCATGATGATGCTATATATATATGTTGGGCTATGAATATGTTAAATGTGAGATCCTGATAAGGGTATGATAATGCAAGTAATGATGTTTATCTTGTATGCCTTACACACTATGATCATAATATGTTAATCTCACAAAAGAATTTTTATGATAAAAGGAAATTTTAATCTAAACCTAAAGAGATTATGACTATGTTTATACAAAGAGTTACGCTCCTAAGACTTACAATAAGGATTATGAATAAATGATGACTTCAAGGTTATTCACAAAGATACTTAAGCTTAGCACCAATGGACTAGATATTAGAGATGTCCATTCCCTTGTTACATGGTAGGTTCACAATAACTCTCATGAGATAGAGGCTGTCATGTAATGTGGAACTATGGGTGTCTAATATATCTCCTAGTTCTTGAACTATGTTGCCACCATTGGATACTAGCTAGTGGATCAACTTAGAAATCTTGTCATGTTTGGTTCTACTTTGGCAGGTAGATCACTTTTTCTCGGTGTGGTGTTTCATGACACCAGATTCCATGTTTAGGTAACAAGGTCTAATGTTGGTTAAGGCGATTGTTCCCTCAAGTAAAAGTAAAGACAAGTAAATGAACATTGACTAGGGTGACTTGAGGAGTTTACTTAGTATAGGTAGGGGTATGTAACTCTACCTAGAAATTGCATAAGTTGACTCTAATGGAAGTCCTAGGATATTGTTCTTATGTAATAACATTATATGAAATGTACAATGCTTATGATATTTGATGTTACTCTTACATGATGTTTGTTATGTTAATGAATACGATATTGGTCTATATTGTTATATATGGTGATGATTACTCATTATATATGGTGTATAAAGAAAAGTTTTACTTATAGTCTTCTATCTTGTTTACTTTGTTATTTGGGGTTTTGGGGCTTCACATGATTCTTGAACTTGTAGGCTTGGAATGAGATTATTGGTGTTTTTTTTTTGCATTTTAATTTGATATGCACTATTGAATATGAAATGTTAATATGACTTTATGATATTATGTCTTTGACTATGACCTTGTATTATGTTGATTGTGAACCTTGTCTTTTATATGCTCTATTGTATGTGGACTAAATGTTTTCGACTGACTTAGCATGATTTCCAAAGAAATTTCCCTTTTCATGCATTTCCATAAATGTTTATGTTCATATACTCATACTTAGTACATGTGGAATATTAACCATTACTTTATTTTACTACAACTATCGGGTCCAGCCATTAAAGGTTAATAAGGTCGATTGAAAAAGTTTGCAACTCTTTCTCCAAGTGTTGGTAGGTCCTCATGTTCGGGGATGCTATCTTTTCTTTATTCTAATTTATGAAGATTTTAGTATTTTTTGAGAATTCTCTTTATTTTATTTTTATGTTTCTTCTATTCTATTGTAGTAAGTCCTGCATGGCATCTTTACATTTCATTGACTAGTTTCAACTTATACTCTTTAGTTGATTTCTATGTGAGATAAGTTTTAGAATAACGTGTGTATGTTAACATGTTTATACAAGAAAAGCCTAAGTAAGCTTTTATGTGACAGGTCTGAGTATACCTCAATGTGTACATAAGTATGAAAGTTTTAAATTTTTCTGCAAATTTTAACTAATGACATGTCATGACGAACACTAAGGGCTTGTTTGAGTCCTCTAAGATGATGTCGAGGCAGGTCGCATCTGGGGGATGCTCTACGTATGTGACAAGTTCCTTGAATCTTTTTTAGACCTAGGGTTTATAAATCCTTGGAGATTCATAGTGATTTTTATTTTTGTAGTATCCTTAGTCGAAATAGTATTTTTTTTCGTGAACTCTGCATAATTACTTGTAAAAACTCATAACCCTAGTTTTTTGATATTCTCCTAGTTCGTTAATCATAGTTGTTATGTAAATTCAACAGAAACCATGATTTAGATTTTTAATGTCACATTCTCAGTATATAATTATTGCATTCTTTGTTAGCATGTCAGTATTGTGAGCTACTCAGTATTTACTGTATTTTAGCTTCTTGAAAATTCAATTGGGAGTACACTTAGATCTGAGTTGGACTAGGGATTAGTGTACCCTCAATGTCCCAAAACTACATGCTTGCATAGGTTTATAATCCCTTCTGTTTGTCCTCAGGTTTAATGATCATGCAATAGTCATACCTCTATACCTATTGAAAAATATATTGGGTCGTCTCGATGAATATTAAACATCAGACTCCGTGTTTAGCTTATGTGGTTTATGTCGGTTAATAGTTGTTCCAACGGTGATTCTTTTAGTATATTGGGCCAGGTTTTCAGCATTATATTAAAATAGAATTCAACATGTTACCTTCATGATTAGTACTTGTCATTGCATTCAACTCAATTTTAAGTTATACTTTAGTACATATCTATATCCCTATTCAGATTCTCTCATTACTCAGTTATGCATTGTTGAGCTTATATATATTTTTTCAGCTTAGCATAATTATATAGTGCAAACTTAGTATATTTTGTGTTACATTGTTTCATGATGTAAGTTAAAGAACTCAACATACAAATGACACTTCGATTGATTCTCGATTCACTTAAAGAGCTTTAGTGGTAAGACTTCATACTTCGAGGATAATATAAATGCTTTCTATTTTACTCATTATTTCTAAGTTTTAGTTTTTTTATAATTAATTGGGGGCATGTACCGACAACTCAATTCAGTAGTGTGTTTTTAATACATACTAGTAGATTATTATGAGGTGTTATGTGGGTTTTAAGTTATCACTAAAGTCCTATTGCTTTACAAATATTCAAACTAGTTCGGTTTTTCCCTATTTCAGATGCTACTATAAAATAGTTTCTGTATAGTTTATATTTTGTATAGTCATTTTTTGTATGGTTGATATATATATAAAACTCACGGTTAGTTTGGGATCCTCGTAACCTAGGTCCAATGTTACATCTAGGGGTTAGCCTATGGGCATGATAGGCTCACTCGTATCCTAGGTGCAATGTTACATCTAGGGGTTAGCCTCTGGGCTTGACATAGATACAACTAAAAAACCAAGTAGTGATTGAGGATTCAACCTTAACCATTGCATGTTCTTCTTAATTATTTGTGGAATCTGATCAAGCTCTAAAAAGTTCTCATCCCAAAGTAATACAATTCCTATAGACTTCACATTAGGTAGAAATTCTATCAGTTTATTGAATGAAAAGCTTTCGACGAGTGTTTGATGACTTTGAATTATAATATCCAATAAAGAGAAAAGTGGTGGTTTGTGATAAAGAAGTGATCTAAAATCACTCCTACAGTTGGCTCTGTTACACCCTCTTCAATTCCATATTTTAGTGTCCTTCGAGGACGACTTTTTTCCAAGTGGGGAAGTATTATAACACCCTCAAAATGAATAGGATAAACTAGAGCCTCTCTTATGTTTTATGAGTTAATAACTTGTTAAAATAATTAATAATATCCTTTGAATTCATTTTAAAGAGTTTTGAGGTTAAATGTCAAGGGACAACGAGGACGTTCAAAGACTAGTCTTTTACACGTTGGTGTGTTCTAGTATGTTTTTCATGTTTGTATATGTTGTTTGGAGAAGAAAATAATTGGAGGTTACCCTAGTGCCTTAAAAATTGAGTTTAGGGTCAAAACATCTGGGTACAACTCCCAAGAACTAACCCAAGGTTCTTTGAGGAGGACCCAAGCTTTGGCAAAGAATCTGCTAGAGTAGTGTGCAAGAGGCAATTTATAGAGGCCAGGGCACGGCGCGCGCCTGTTTCATAGAGGACAAAATTTTCCTCTACATCGTGGTCTTGGTACTCACCTTTTAGCCTAAAATTTATTTTAGAGAAACAAAAATAGGGAGTGCCTCCGCGACTAGCAACAATTTTCCTGATTTGACTAAGTTAATAAGTGTCAAGTAGGACTTGTATTAAAAGGTCCAACTAATGTAAGAGTGTTTTGAGTATCTTGGGGGTGTATTAAAATATTTTTTAGGTCATTTTATTCCCATACCCCAATTAAAAATCATAACACACAATTAGAAATGAAAAAATTTAGAAGCTTTTCCTTCTCTCTAAATTCTTTCTCAACTCAAATCCTCCATTTAAGAACCTTCAACTTACAAGGAAGAAGATTAATTCTTTATAGTTTCAACCCAAATTTTGTGGATAGTTCTTCAATAAGGTATGAAGATTATTTATCGTTGATTCCTCATTCAATCAAAGAGTCAATTCAATGTATTTTCAAAGTTCTTCAAAAACCCTAGAAACCCAATTTCGATTCTATGCATGTGTTTTTGCATGAAATGGATTTAAATGATGATTTATTTTGATATTAATTATTTTTGATTGTTTTAAGAAAGAAAATTTCATGAACCCGTGTCTTCTTAAATTCTCTAATTTTTATCATAAAATAGGTGTCTTGATTTTGAAATGATAATTATTGAATTGTGTTTGAATTGATGTGGGTTGTTCATATATGGTATTATATATGTTGAATTGTGAATAATTGACATTGAATTGAATGATATGAGACTTAATCCTTTAATGGGCAAATAGTGATTTCGTCTTGATGTTTACTATTGGACAGCGTTTAGCTTAATGGCATAGTTGAATTCTACTATTATCTATGTTATTCTATTGTGAAGTTATGGAGATGAAGTAAGGGTGATCGTTGATTTGGTAGAATGTAATTTGATCTAATACCCTTACTAATATGGATTTGATAATGGAATTTATCTTGTGTGGTATGGTCCATTAATGGTGTCGGTGTTTACTTGTTGTTCTTAATATTATCATGTACTTGTTGGCATTATTATTTGAATTGTAGTAGTGTCATGATATGGTATACATGAATGTATAATGTGAAGTTAATGAAACCATTAATAAGGTTTAATGGCATATATGATTGTATAAATTCAATGATAATGTGATATATGTGTGATCTTGGGCAATGTTGATATAATTTGATAAAAGGTGCATATCATCTAAACTTTGATATTTGATGATTTTATACTATCAAGAGCCTTTATGGAATGATATGGGGTCTTGATTACTTATACCTAGTTGTCCTTACTTGATACATGAAAGTTATGTTGTATGTTATCTCTTGACCTTGTAAGTATCCTTTCTTGAGAATATATCAATAAATAAAAGTCTAAGATTGGTAAAACTAAAGTGGTACCTTTCTATGAATTAATAATGTGAAACCTTGAGTAGAAATTTAATAATGAAGCCTTGAAGTGGTATACCTGAATGGTGCCTCCTTCTTTAGTGGAAAAATGGACTTAGAGGTAGGTTAGCTTGAATGACATCAAACCATCTCTAAGAAAGTCATAAGAGGTATCCTTGGAATGGTATTATGCGTTGGTAGGTCTTAGAGATTGTAACTACTCAAATACGCTTATGTGAATGAAAATATTTTAGAAATAAGCAAAAGAACCTTGTGGATAGTATTATGCAAGTAGCTCTACTTGAGAATGAGAATAGACTACAAAGAAGCCCTTGATATCCCCTAAACCATGTGTCTACATGGGATGTGTCCTAGTTCTACCCTTGGCAAGTAGAACACCCTCCATGGAGTTGGGTAGACTCCGGATTCCATACCTAGTTATTATTGTCTATTACAATCAATGCATATTCTCATCATGTGGGATGTGAAATCTAGTTAATTAATAGGTTCTTACAAGTGTAGGTGGTAGTACGGGATATTATCTACACATTGCACGAGTAGGCCTTGAAGATGCAAGAGTGAGTTCCCTATGTTTTCCAAGACCATTATGTAAAGTCCCCTAATTGTATGATTGACTTCTAAATGACTTATGTAATGTACTTTTCCTAATGATAGTATGTTGAAATAAAGGTTCTTATCTGGGGTATTTTTGCGGAACATTTAGGTGTGCTTGAAGAGGATGTATAGGCAATCTCTTCCTCTCTTACTTAGGTGGGTCTTACAGTATCCTTAGTACAGAGTCTAAATGATGAAAGGTTATTTGATGAATATGGAATTAAGTGTTATATGTTATGTTACTTTAAAATGGCTTTGAATGTGAATGTGGACTTATTTATTGTTTTTTAAAACTCTTATAGAAGGTTTTTATCAAAATGTCATGAAAGCATGTTTATATACTAAATTTCCCTTTTAGCATGGTTTTTTCATGGGTCGTTACTTACTGCTTAACTATGATAACCCTTTTTTTTTTTCATTTTGACTAAAGTGTAGGGATTGGAGATGTGGTAAGCTACTGAGGAAGATTAATTTTCTAAGTGGTTGAAGATGAAAACTTGGTGAGTCATCATCGATTCGAGAACAATACCCTGCATGTTCCTGTATGTCGTTTAGTCCTTTTTAAAGTTTTGTATGGGGTTAATACGAATGTTGTACTCTAAATTATTAGATGTTTTATGAGACATACATGTTGTAAGCTTAGAGATTGTTTTAAAACTCTTTCGCTTGCTTATTAATAAAAATGTTCTTCCTGTGTGAAGAAATCTTTAAGTTCTTACTTATTTTTGGTATTGTATGCAATGAAAGATCCATGTAAATTGTATGAGACGTATGAGAGGTCGAATGCACTGGTTACGACTAGGGGTTGCTCTCGGATAGTGACACACGTCCTCAACATATGATCCAATGTACCACACCAAAAACAAACATTTGACCCAAACCAACATGAACCTAAATTATTTATTCCACATTATTTACAATACTATCGAGGATGTCTTGATTGTCTTATACTTCCCTACTCTTGGTGCCCCGCTATTTGTGAACCTTGGATTTCAAATCTTTGCCAAAACTTATTTCCCCTAAACTCTTGAAGTTAAGGTGGACCACTGGTGGTAGAGTGGGAAGATGATGGTCTAGGTGGTGTATTTATAAAATGAGCCGTAAAATCACCTTGGGATTGCTTAAATTTCCCCATGGATCTGGTCCTCTTAGAATACCATGTTTCAATTTCTTGTGTCCTTCTTTGCCTTTGATCCTCCATTTTGCGCAAAATCTTGCATCCTTGCTACATCCATATATTTATTCACTGAAAACAATTGTACAATCTCTAACACGAATGAATATAATCTATCTACATATCGATGAAATCTATCCTCCATAGTAGCTACTACATAAGGAGCATACCTGGCAAAGAAATTAAATTTGAGGTTGTTCTCTCTCACGCTCATATATCCTTTTTGGAGAATTAAGAACTGATCCGCATGGGCCTCTCAAATCTTCAACATCAGCTAATGGTTAATGAACTCCTATTTAAAATCTTTCCAAATAATTGAAGGCGCACCTGTACACCTAAATTGTTTCCAAGCCTCATATCAACATATGTCCATTCCCTTTAATCTATATACTGCTAGCTCAACTGCTTCTTTATCCGATAAATGCATAACATCCAAAGTCCTCTAGATTTGATCGATAAAGTCTTGTGGGCCTTTATTAGGATCTGACTCGGTGAATTATCGACGGTAAAAAAAAACAAAATCGTGTATGCGCATGCTGAACACGTGTGGTCCTACTAACGAGGTCTACTGGCTGAAATACTTATGCCTGCAACATCATATGTAGTGTCTCCGTAGGGGACATAAAAATGAAAAAATGTACGAAATACTCAAGGAAATAATATAAGAAAATCAAGGTTCAAATGACATCAAGTATTTGTATTTAAGTGCATATATTAGAATACGACCACCTTTTTTACTCTAGTGGGATCATGTATATTGCATTTGTTTCTTTACTTTTCTTTGTATTATTATAATAATAACGCATGTGATATGAATGATTAGTTGGTCAGTGGTTGAGGAGGATGACAGATGTTTGGCATTTTAACCTCTGGGATGTTTTCCTCAAAACTACACAAATTGGGATTGTCCTATGCTAGGCTTTGGCACCTGAGCTTCCACACTTCTATACCAATTGGGATAATCCCATGCTACGCTATTGCCCCCGATTTTCCACCCTTCTATACTAATTTGAATCTACCATTCCAGGCATTTTCCCTTGGGCTTCAACCCATATTTATACATATTGCTTTACTATCATACTTTAAGATTTGAGATTGTTGCTTTGGTGGTCATAATAATTTTTCATATTTTGAAGTATAGATCAGTAGTAGTATATATGAAATAATACTTCAAGCAAGTCACAATGACATAAGGATCTATATAACATCAATGCATTACTTGGGAGCTTAAAAGACACAATTGACGTCAACTGACTAAGAGGATAATTTACCAAGCTTGTTTTTGCAAATACCATTTTATATGAGCACATAGGAGGAAAATTATACAAATGTAGAGTAATAAAAATTTAATGAAGTAATTGTACACACTAACGAGAGGGGGAAATATGTTTTCTAAATCGAGATCGTACGTTGCCAGTATGTTTCCTTTCCTAGAAATAGTACTTAGGTAATTCACTTCATTGATATTAACTGCAAGTATTAGATTTCTTGCAAAAGAATATTTAATTGAATAGGCTTACATACCTACCCTTTTAGGTTTTAATCTACAATATAAGTCATAATAAACTAATATTAGCAGCTGCCACACCGTGATCCTCATAAAACAGTAGTTAACTTTGACTGATAATGAGACCATATAGCCCTTAAAATAATGTGTATCACCACATTATCCTTTTTTATCCAATACATATCTTATATATCCTTTACCAAGATTACCCAAGTTGTCCCAACTACAAGACATATAAAACAACCTCAAATATCCTTTATCGTACAACCAAATATTGAAGTTACCACCCTCTTGAGTTCTTCATGACAACACACCGATAATCCTTTACTCAAACACATACATAAGGAGGACAAAAAAGGAAGGGAACAATCACCTAACCTTAGTTTCTATAACTTCTCCTTATAAATTGAACTCTTCTAGAACTTCAACTTCCTTTCATACTTACACTAAAGAAGAAAAGAAAATTTTCTTAATAACCAAGAAAAAGTGAGGAGTATCTTGAGGGAACTTCTACCTTGTACTTATAATGAAGCATGAATAACATGTCAAGTCTTCCACGGAGAATTAGATAAATATGTACGTATTTCTCTTACCTTGAATTGCATATATGAGGGTTTGAATCCTAGAAGTAATTCTTTAGTCTTCTCTTGAGAAAAAAGAGAGAGATATAGCTTAGGTTAATTATTCATTTTTGTTTGTTAAAATGAGAAAAAATGTTAGCTTATATATTATTTATACAAGTTCATCTTGACCATAATAAAAATCCTCTAGAACTTCCCTTTTTGTAGTCTATTTTCAGCCACTAATTGGTCAAGTAGGTGATGTCTTCTTATATATATTAAGCAGCTTAAAACGTTAAAGTAGGTGATTCACCATTTTGTTCTTTTCCTTAGTCGGGCTTAACTTACATTGGGTCTTGGCCGATCTGGCTGTTGGATTTTAATTCCATTTTCCCCTTATTTATCTTAGTTTGGGCCTCAAGTGAGTCCATTGGCATTGTACAAAATCTGATCCATAAACCTTGGACTTTTTTTAACTAGATCCATATAGCTCAAGTAGGTGATACACCTACTTGGTCCTTTGGACTAGTCAATAAGTCAAAGTAGGTGGTTTACCTAGTTGTCATCTACTAGCTTATTTAAGTCGAGCAAGCAAGTTACTAATTTATTTCATTTTCTAAATATTAATCCCTTTTACTTTAACTTAGATCCTTACTTTCACTACAAGTTAAATTACCACTTTACTGTCTTGATTTTAAATACTTCTAATGGAGTTAACTTGAGGTACACATGTTGAAACGTGAAAGTCATAACATCACCTTCCTAGATATTTTAAACCAACACTAATTATATATGAAACATGGTCCCTAAACTATACTATAAGGCTATGTAAAGTATCACGAGAACAGATTCACACACATTGATAATATGGGTCATTAGATATCTTCTGTGGGAATTTAGTACAATTGTCATAAAGGTAAGTTCATCCTTGAAAATAAAGCATGTTTATCAAGGAAAACATGTTCTTTAATAGTGTCCCTTATTTAATTTTTATGAGATACTTAAGTCTTTGAGAGTAAAAAATTTCAAATAGTGATGGTAAATTTAGGGGAGAAATTTATAATGTTTTCAGAATAAAATTATACATTAGAAAATTATGTAAAAATTATTACATGTCAGGCAAATGAAAATTTAAAATATTTGAAAGTTTTCTGAAGAAGTCACGAGGCAAAACATGTCTGACTCTCAAAACTCAAAAAGGGACTTATAAATAGACTAAGAGAAATTTTTTTTCATTCCTTTTTATCCTTATTAAGGAATTTTGGAGTTGACAAATTGAATTTAGTTTGTTCATTTTCTTAAACTTTTTGCTTTGCCAAATTAGATAATCAAGATTATAACTGGAGTACATATATAAAAATAATTTGATTATTACTTAAGTGTCTATACATGTTTGATTATATAAACTTTTTGTGTTTTTTGTGTGTTACCTTTCATGAAGCAATGACTTCCAAAGATGAGTTTCACAAAAATGAGGCAGTAAGAAAACCTTCAAAAAATTTCCATAGGTCAAAAAACAACTTAATGGGCAAACATTTTGTTGTCTTTCCACGTGTTGTACGTATTTACATAATGGACAATGATGCCATCGACTTGTCTAGTGATGAGGAAGAAAATCTTCAAGGAAAAAGTCCGAATGACATAGAAGAATTTTAAAGAAATTATCATAAAAATGAAAATACTAAGGTCACTTCAAAGATGGTAACGTCGAAAGAGAAAAAAGATACAAAATTGCTCCAACAAAATGCAAAGAAGTAAAAGGTATTTATACACGGGTTGAACAGATTCAAGATGTAAGAATGAATAAAACGACGTTAGTTGGGAAATTTTGACACTGTTGTAGAACCTACTTTGGCTTATGACAAGGAAACCATTGAAATAAAAGGTATTGTTGATATAACAAACATTCTCGAGTCACCCTCGAAGGAAAGCAACCTCATTTACCACTAAGGAAGACAAAAGACATGCATATTAATATATATCTAGTTATTCTATTGGTTCAGCTTTGCATATGTTCATTTATTTCACATATAAAATTATGAGTCAAAAGTTGAAACTTTAGTAGTCGAAAGACATGAATAAGAAGGTTTCGTTAGAGGGAGAGTCTGGATGGGTTAGCCCCATATCTTCTTCCCCTTATTGGTAGAATTTATTACAATCGCATATAATATTTACTATTTGTTGCTTCATTTGCTTTTATCTTATGATTTTACTTTCCTTTGTTTCTTATGGTATTTCTTTCCTAATAACTTCTCTTTTGAGCTACGGGTCATTGAAAACAATCTTTCCTCACAAAATAAAAAGAAAAGTTTGTGTATATTTGATTACCCTCCTCAAACTCTATTTATGGAATTAAAGTATATAAATTATTATTGTTGTTGAACTAATTAATTGGAGGAACATAAATAGTTATGATTTATGTATTGATGACGCGGAGTTGTTTTTGTTGTATTCCTTGTAAAAGATTTAGTAAAAGAACATTATCTTGGAAATGCTACTTTTGCTAGGTAAACCTTGGGTTTAAAGAAAAGGTTAGACAATATATTTTGGATGTTACACAAATGTTCAATATAGTTTAACATATATTTTAAAATAAGTAAGTGAAAGATTTTATTTTTTTAATAGTTCACTTGAAAATTTCTGAAAAATCTAAATTATTACATGAAGCGAGTTCTTCTTTTCTCCCTTAACGTATCGTGAGGATCTTGTTAGAAAATTTTGATCAATGTTATTTATTACGTAGTTTTATATCATAAATAAATTGTTACTCATTTTGTTAATTAAAATAGATTAATTGCATCTTCAGGTCAATTTTGTAGAGTTCTCACAAAATTTATATGCATCTTAAAATGGATTAAGACGATGCCATTTTTCATTCTGTATTAATGTTAATTATGCTTTAGTTTTAAATATGATAGAGTGAATTGAGATGTCCTAATTGGACAAGTATATACAAAATCACATGGTAAACAATTTTTGGCTTGATTTTGTCGAGATAATGGAGATAGATTCTTGAGGTTGAATAAACCAATACATACTTTTCAATGAAATCACTGCACCATGTTCATTCTAAACAATGATTTTCTTTGGACGTGACTTTTCACATCGCTTTGAATTCTTGCCATTGACCTTCCCTTGGTTCTCATTATTTGGTTCGTCAGATTGTAGGGATACTTGTCACATCCAGAGAGCACCCCCTAGACATAACTCGCGTCATCATCCTCTTTGGGGACTAAGAATAGACTCTTAGCTTACATGATTACATTCATAGGTAAAAATGCGGAAATATTATAACTTTTCTATATCTATCTTGATGTTTACATAGACCTCTCGCGTACACATAATATAGTCATATCGAGTATACACCCTTCGTATAGGAAGATTACATACTCTTATACTTTTATTGCTCATAGATATATGAAGATACATAACATAGTCTTAAATGATGTCTCATCTCCTAACCATCTAAAATAAGAGTATATAAATTGGGAACATCCCATACATCAAGGTAATAAAGCCACATATAGGCTATACAATGTTTAGTACTCAAATGAATAGGAAAGAACTAGAAGTATAATAACTAGAACAACACAATAACCTTGATAGAGTCATTGCCCTTTGAAATTTATGACCTACCCAACTTGGATGAGTGGGAATTCCAAGTCTTCCTTCAAAGTCATCTCAAAACCCTTCAACGACCGGAAGCTAAAATGTTTGGGGAAAATGGAGAAATTAGTAGACCACTTGCACTAAGTATGAGACCATATGCATACATATCATGAAATCATGCTAAAATGTAATATTTCATTAACGTATGCAAATTACTTTGAATAGCCTTATGCACATTCAAGAGACCATACCAATCAACAAGACTATTCATTAAGTCAAGAACATGTACATCACAAGACCAACAATACTAAGTCTAGTCAAGCCAACATGCATATCCACATAATTTGAACACATAGTCAAGATAAACCAATATCAAGTTATAACATCACAAGCATGAATAACAGTTCATTATAGCATAACCAAAATAAGACAATTACCCATGAACCCTCATTAAGTCCACTAGTGGAATGATCAAGCAAAGCCTCAAAACCTTACTCAATCAAGTAAACCAAACAAGAACCATGACAAATATCCAACTTCACATAGCAAATCATTAAGAGTACATATCATCACACTTTAGCAATGGGTACCAAACATATATTCATAAGTGAAACCAATATAGTATCATCAATGTGCAAGGTCATAATATACATATCATGTTCCATTAAAAGCATATACATATATAAGAACATCCTCCTAAGACTTCCCTCAAGGCTTACTAGTGCAATGTTTAGGTTTAGTCCCATACCCCTAGCTAGACTAAGCTAAATCCCTTAGGTCATCCTAGTTAAAGTTTATTCCTTTAGTTCATTTTACCTTGTAGAAACATCTTGTCTTAACCGACATCTACAACATGAGCTAATTTGGAATTAGGTGTCATAGAACCGTAAAACAAAGGAAGGCGGACTACTTGCTAAGGTAGTACCATAACATGAACATAGCAACTACGTGGATCACTAGCTATTGTTCCTATGGGGGCAGCACAATTAAAGAACTAGAATACATAGTTGGGACCCTCTTTACAATACATGCATTGTAGTCTCCAATATCATGAGTACATTAGTGATCCTATCTTCCCTATATGGGAAGGGACATTCCTCACACTACTTCACACGATGCTAAGGTAGAGTCCCTTTTTGAAAAGTGTTTACTGTGTTTAATAATCATCATAGCTTAACGTAGGTCATAGGGTCTATCAATTGTATAATCATCATTATCATAGCTTAATTAGAATTGCATGAGTATTGTCTTTTCGATACAATTCATATAAGTGAAGTTAGCACATTTATATAATCACATCATAATAAGGCACATTGGTAAGTAATCATCATCCTTATAACATTTACTCTTAGCCAACAACTCATTATCCGTAGTTCAAGATATTTCAATTGAACATCATACCAACCCTATCAATCTTAATATAAGGTCTACTTCAATACAACATCATGTCTTAAGCATAAGTAACAATAATCCAAGTAAAGAATAGGTATCACAAGACTTACTCAATCCTCTTCACAATGCCTTCATCAATGTCTTACCATAAAACTTTAACTTAACCAAACAATGGTATAATATCATCATATAATATTAAAAAACACAAAAAAAGACCAATTGAATCATTATAAAACAATCCCTCACTAGTTCATAACCTGGAATTTGAGACTTAGATCAAGTTCATAGTTTACTTCACCATCTAAGTCAATTACTCAAGAACTAGCATGGTAGGACTTTAATTCATCTTAATCTATTCATAATTTGGCACAATAACAAATAGGATAGCAATTAACACATTAACCATGAAAATTACATAAAAACAACCTAGTTCAATTAAAGATCACAACCTAGGATTGGGGTAATAGGTCATCTTCTACAAACTAGATCAATCCATCAATAAGTAGTGTAATATAGTCATAATTCATCATAGTTTTATCAATTCAATCCAAATAAAAACTGAAAAAATATAATTGAAAAATCAATATCGAGATTCGAAAAGACCCATATGAAAACTTACCTTTTGAAATCAATTTGAAGGAACCCTTTGGGGAAAGAATTCCCAAAGGTTAAAGGAATCTCATACCTTAGCATTTTTTTTATGAAGTTTGTTGGATAAAATTTGAGTTTTGCATCCTAAAACCTCCTTTAGATTAACCTCATAGTGTTATTCAACTTGGGAGAGAGAAAATAATAAGAAAAAGGAGAATTTGAAATTATTAGAGTTAGCTTAGCTTAATTAAGTTAGCTTTTTTATATAGGTCATTAGCTAAATAAATTAGACCCCCTTAACCCTAAGTAATTGAATAACCACCTAATTAATTAATTTATATAACTTAAAAATGTACATCAAAATCAGTGGCTCACAGACGAGAACATGTCAATGCCTCTTGTGTCAATCGACAAACCAAGGGACAAACCATCCTATTGATTCGTTCTTTAGTTAAGAGACTTGGAAAATTGGAGCTTCGATGTATTTGGATAATTGACCATCGATTGAGGCATCGACCCTGTTGATTCCCAATGGCTCGTTGATAGTATTTGTTGGTGGCACTGTCTCTTGACAACTTTTAGCCACTTTTGCAAGAGTCTTCCTCAAGAGACATTGTTGTTCCTTGGGGAGTCGTACCCATACCTTTCGACTATGAACTATTCTAATACATGTTAAATAACTTTCCACCGAATTTCATCATTTTTCGACTCCTAAAACTCAGTCAAATAGTCTAAGGCACACTAGAACCTCATTGAACTAGTTTCGAGACGTCATGGACGTTCCTTGAAATTTTGGTTCCTAAACTTCACAAATGACTTATATACCTTAAAATTGACCTTAAAAATAGTGTCTAAACCTTTTGATACCAATCTTAGGCTCTAGAACGCGTCTTAGACTTTCGAAGTATTACATTATCCCCCCTTAGGAACATTCGTCCCTGAATGACACTAAAATCCTTTGGAAGGAAGGAATAGACTCAAGACTAGCAGCCCAACCAAAAACAATACAAGAAAACATGAGTTACAACATAAATCATGGTGTTTTTACACATAGCAATTAAAAGACTTTAATTACTAAACATAAATTTCAAAATCACATAATGAGGATTTTCCTTCTCACAACAACATGAGCTCAACATACCATATGTGAGTCAAATATGCAAAAACTCAATTTACAAACAAAGAATGACAATATCAAAACAACTTCAAATTTAGTCATTATTTTCATTATTAGTAGGAAAACTAACCTTACTTATCAAAAAGATGAGGGTAATGCGACTTCATGTCAACCTTGGTGATTCTTCCATAACATCTTTACAGAAGCTACCTCTTTCTTCCTTAACTTATATACTTGCCTATGAAGGATTTGAACTGAAACCTCCACATAAGAGAGGTTTTTTTGCACATCAATACCCTCAATAGTAATAATGGACTCAGGAGAACCAATACACTTCTTAAGCATAGAAACATGGAAAACCGGATGAACCGAAGCCAATGCACTAGGAAACCTCAACTCATAGGCCACCTTACAAATCTTTTACAAGATTTCATAGGGAACCACATCACGAGGACTCAAATTCCCTTTGTTTCCAAATCTCACCACTCCTATCATAGGATAAAATTTAGATAGACTTTATCACCTTCTTCAAACTTTAATTCCCTTCTCCTATGGCTGGCACAAGACTTTTGCCAGCTATAGGCTATTTTCAAGATATTTCTTATGATATGAACCTTCTCCAAAGTCTTACATATCAATTCGGGACCAAAAAGTGAAGAATCACCCTCTTCAAACAATGCAATTGGAGGTCTACATCTCTTACCATACAAAGCTTCATAAGGAGCCAATGATATAGATGAATGGTAGCTATTATTGTAAGTAAACTTCAACAATAGCAAGTGATTATCCAAATTTCTGTTAAAATTAATTATACAAGCTCTAAGAATATCCTCAAGGGTTTGAATAGTACACTCCACTTGACCATCCATTAGAAGATTAAAAGTGGTGCATAACTTCACATTCGTAACCAACCTCTTTTGGAATGACCTCCAAAACTTAGATGTTAATTGTACACATCTATCTGATATGATAGATAAAGGAATACCATAGAGACATACAATCTAATCTATGAAGATCCTTGCATAATCTTAACACGAGTAAGAAGATTTGACAAGAATAAAATAAGCGCATTTGGTCGCTCTATCCACAACCACCCATATGGAATCATATTGCTTTCAAACCTACCACAAAATCCATATTGATGTCTTCTCACTTCAAGATAGGAGCTTATATTTCATTAATTAAACCACCCAACTTTTGGTGTTTGGCTTTCACATGTTTGCAATTTGAACACTTTGCAACAAATTCTTCTATGTGCTTCTTCAAGCCTTCCCACAAAACTACATCCCTAAGGTCATGGTTAATATCTGTAGAACCCGAACTAATAGAGTAACGGAACCCATGGGATTCCTCAAAATAAGGTTCCTCAAACCATCTACATTGGTAACAAACAACCTTTCTTGATACCTCAAGACACAGCCCTCCTGAGCAGAATGCTCCTTAAGCTTGCCAAGAACCGATTCCTTCAACTACATCAATGGTTGATAAAGGTGTTGTTTAGACTTCACCTCGACCACTAAAGATGACTCAAAGTGATGATGGATCATAAAACCACCATTTAGAGAATCTCCCAATCAAACACCCAATCTAGCAAACCTATGAACATCTTTCACTAGGTATTTCTTGGCTTCCTCTACATGAGACACACTACCCATGGTCATATAACTTAGAGCATCCGCAACAACATTGGTCTTGCCGGGGTGGTAGATAACACTCATGTCATAATCATTCAGTAATTTCAACCACCTTCTTTGTCAGAGATTCAACTCATTTTTAGTAATAACATATTGTAGATTCTTGTGGTAGGCATACACATAACCATAAATACCATACAAGTAATGTCTCCATATTTTCAACGAAAATATGATGGACGCTAACTCAAAATCATGAATTCTATAGTTCCTGTCATGAACCTTAAGTTATCTAGAGGCATAGGCTACTAACTCCCCATGTTGCATAAACATACACCCTAAACCAACTCGGGATGCATCACAATACACAACAAAGCCCTTGGTACCCTACAGAAAAGTTAACACTTAAGAGGAAGTAAGCCTAGCTTTCAAGATTTGGAAGATCCTTTCACATGCCTCTGACCACTCAAATTTCATAATCATTTAGGTCAAAGTAGTTAAGGGAGATGCAATGGACGAAAAACCATCCACATACCTCTGATAATAACCTGCTAGACACAAAAAATTCCTAATGTCGGTTTGAGTCAATGGTCTAGGCCAATTATTCACCTCCTAGATTTTCCTTGGATCAACCTCAAAACCCTCATTAAAGATTATATGACCAAGAATGTCACCGACCACAACATTCCCTATACTTGACAAATAATTGGTTCTCTTTTAGCACTTGTAACACCACCTTCAAATGGTCCGTGTGTTCACCCTCATTTTTCCAATATACCAAGATGTCATCAATGAAGACAATGTCAAATGAATATAGGTAACTTAGAAAGACCCTATTCATGAGATCCATAAATGTCGCTGGGGAATTAGTGTGAACAAAGGACATTACTAGGAACTCATAGTGACCATATCTAGTTGAAATGTCATTTTTGGTATACCCTAACCTCTCGTCCTAAGTTGGTGATACCCCGATCTCAAGTGAATTTTATACCCCGATCTCAAGTCAATCTTAGGAAAGTAGCTTGCCTCTTGAGATTGATCAAACAAGTCATTAATCTGAGAGAAAGGATACTTTTTATTAATAGTGACTTTATTGACTTGGCGATAATTGATGAACATCCTAAGGGACCCATCCTTCTTCTTTACAAACAAAACAAGAGCACCCCATCGAGAAATACTAGGTCTAATGAAGCCTTTCTCTTGTATATTTTTGAGTTTATACTTCAACTCTTTCAATTCGGCCGAAGCCATACGATATGGAGGAATTTAAATGGGGTTTGTATCCTATAGCAACTCAATAACAAAATCAATTTCCCGATCGGGAGGGATTCCGGGAAGATCATAAAGAAAGACATCTAGAAATTCCCTTACTACGGGGACTAAATCAATGTGAGGAACCTTTGGATCTTACAATAAGATATAGACACCTAGGAATATAATTTTTCCCTTTCCACTGTAAAACGGGTTCATTTGTAAAATTGAACTTGATAATTTTAGTCCTACAATCAATGGAATCAAAACAACTATGCCACAAATCCATCCCCAAAATTATATCAAATCAAACATATAAAGTTCTATTAATTAATAAATGAGTAATATAATGGGAAACATTATAGGACTATTTGTATATGCCCTCTTTGCAACTAGCGACTCGCCTAAAGGGTTAGTTACCATGAAAGTTTCATTTAGAAGGTCAGGCAAAATATCAAACTTTCTAACTATCAAGGGAGTAACAAAATATAGTTTATCACCCGAGTAAAGTAAAGAATATACATAAATAGAGTATACTTGTGACATACCGGTCACCATGTCGGGACAACTCTCTTATTCAACCCTTGACCGAAGTGCATAAAAGTGATTCTTCTTTGGAGGATCCACCTTAAAACTACTAGCTTGGGCTTTCCCGCTACATTTGTCTTGCCTCTTCACATTTGAGCAATCCCTAACCTTGCCGCCACTCTTGCCACACCCAAAGAAGTTGTCCATCCCAATGAGGCAATCACCATAATGCCTCTTTCCACACTTTCCAGAAGTTGGCTTCTTGTTTCGTGAGCTAGTACCTCTTACCTCTCGAGACTCAGGGTTAGACACCTGAGCGGTGGTAAATTTTTTATGAACTTGATTAGAACACTCTTCTTTAACCGAAGCTTGTCTTGAATGTCAATCTTACCCTTGGAAGAACCACCATCAAAAGACCATGCCCTATTGGCATCTTTAATCTTCCTCTTAGACCTTGTCTCTTCCTCTTGTTGAGCATGAACCATGACACAAGAAATGTTCATATTGTCATGTAGCTTAGAGGAATTACATTCTTATTTAAAGTCATCCGATTCTCCCGTCACAGAGCAACTCATTTCATCTCTAGAATCGGAAACAAAATAAGGAGCATACTTTGACAACTTCATGAATTTCAAGGAGTATTCAATTACACTCATAGCTCCTTGAAGAAGGTTGATGAACTCCAACACTTTGGATTCCCTCTTCTCTATAGGAAAGAATCTATAAAGAAAAGAATTCTTTAAAATCTCCCATGTCACTAGTCTATCTTCTAGGGTCCTGTTTTCTCTCCATTAAACATACCATGTTTGGACCACATCTTTGAGTTTATAAGAGGCTAACTCGACCTTCTCACTAGTACTCAACCCCATAGAATAGAGTATCTTGTATATTTAATCAATGAACTCTTGGGGGTATTATTCAACTTTGAATCCATAGAAAGTAGGGGGATTCATCCTAGTTAAATCCCTCAAATAAGAGGAAATGGTACCAACATGTTGATTTGCTCAGGGTACAACCTCTCGATTTGTTTGGGCCTTCATGTCATGAGCTTGAGTAGGGACAACTTGGGCTTGATTAATAATGGCTTGGGCCATTAGGAGAAAGGCAACTCGTATGTCTCCATCCATCAAAGGATGAGGATTGACTGGAACTTAGTCATCATTAGAAACTTCTTCAAGAAGAGAGACTTAATTGCCTCTGGGAGGAGCTCCCACATTGGCAATTTCTTCATCAAGTCATCTAGTGGCTGTTCTTTGAGTATTCATGGACTACAATCACAATAAAAGTATTACATGCTAAGAAAAAATAGAGCCAAGACTCTAGATGTAACACCTTGAACATCAAAAAAGTATTGCAAAGCCTAAAATATGTGTCATAAGGATTAATTATTGTTTTTAAGTCCATTTTAATGAATATTGATCATTTAGGAAGTTTAGAACCCAAACATACAAGAATGTCCATGAGGTCTTGGAAGTTGGTTCAAAGGGGTGTTACCGAAACTTAGCCTATTTTACTAAATTTTAGGAGTAGGAAATGTATTAAAATTGGTGGAAGGATATATAATTGGTTTTTAGGTTATTTGATGTTCAAAATATCCGGGTACGACTCCCCAAGAACCAACCAAGGGCCCTTAAGGAGGATCCTAGCATTTGAAGCTACCTCGCAGTGTGCATCGATGGGACATAAGATGGTCCGTGTGTGGAACTGAAGAGGAGTTGATGCCACCGTCATCCCAAAGTTATGCTGGTTGAGAAGGTCCCTTCAACAACACAGCCTCTAAACTCATCGACGGAGTACAGAGGTGCAGCCTATGGTCCATGTGTGGATCGATAGGACGTCGATGCCAGCGTTGTCCCACACTTAGCAAATGCAACTAATCCCCTCACCTGCACAATCTCTGAACGCATCGACGGAATGTAGGACGAGAGGGGAAGGGTTCGTTGACTCAAACACGGCCCATCGTTTGGGGTCTCGTCTGAGAGAGTCGAGTTTTCTACCTCATTTAAGTTGGTCTCATTTAATTAGTTAGGGATTTAGGTGGTCCAATTAGGGGTTAAGGGAGTCTAATTAAGTGAATTTAAGACCCAATATAAATACTCCCAACCGTCATTAAGCTAAACACAACTCACAAAAAAATCTCTTCCTCCTCTCTTCTTTCTCTCTCTCCTTGAACTCACCATTGAAGAATGGCAAGGATAAGTGTTTAGGGGATGGAAAGGAAAAAATTCACCATTAAATTGTTTTTAAACTTCAAGTTATGGGATCTAATTCACCTTTGAGACTCTTTCCTCGAAGGGTTCCTTCAAAATGGATTTGAAAAGTTGAGTTTTCTTATGGGTTTTATTCAATTACGAAATTGAAGTTATGGATTGAGTGGTTGATGATTTATTTATGTTATATTGAGTATATTAACATTTAATTCAACTTATTTTTGTTATTGTTAGTGGTTTTCTCTAAATTGAAGAATATGATTCTCCATCCCTAACCCTAGCTTGTGATATTGATCTATATTATATTATGATCATTCCATTGATTTGGTTGTTGATTAGATTATATCCTATATTGTTATTATGATTAAAATAAGATAAATTATACTCCTATTATTCAGTTCTTGAGATGTGATTTAGGATATGAATTGTATTGCGAAATTAGCCTACGTATCTTGTCTTAAGTTGTGATCTAGTGTTGAATTGTGTTAAAGATATGCAATTGACCTTGTTATCCTAATCATTATCATTATGTGATTTTCTTACTCCCCAAATTAGTTTGATTTATGGGTTTATGGTAAGACCTTGATGATAGACTATGAGGAATCTTGGTAAGTCTTAGAATCTCTATCTTTAATTCCAATTGGGATTAATTGTTGTTAAGTCTTGATATTACATTGGAGTATATCTTATATTAGTATTATAGGGTTATATGATGTTGAATTGAAATGTATTGACTATGTGGTGAGTTTAATTAAGGTGTATGTGATATAAAGATGGTGAAAACTATCAATGTTCCTTGATATGCTCTGAAATGCTAATGTGTTAACCTCACTTATGTGAATTGTGATGAAAGGACTTATACTCATACAATTCTTTTTAAGCGATTGATGATGATGATTATACAAGGGGTAGACCCTAAGACATAAACTAATCTATGATTGATAATTAAAGTCTTAAAGACATTTGAAAAAGGGACTCTAGCTAAGCACCGAGTGAACTAGATTGAGGAGTGCCCCTTCCCACATAGGGAAGGTAGGAACACTACATTACTCTTGAGATTCGAGACTATAATGCATGGCGCATAAAGAGGGTCCCAACTACATCTCCTAGTTGTTGAACTATTTTCCCCCCATATGAATACTAGCTAGTGGATCCACGTTGTTGCTACGTTTCATGTTTTTGTACTATCTTGGCACGTAGTCTTCCTTCTTTTGGGGTAGGTTTTATGACACCGAATTCCACACTATCTCATGTGGTCTGTGTCGGTTAGGACAAGATATTCCAAAAAGGTTAAATGAATTAGGGAATTTGAACTCTAACTTAGATAACCTAAGAGGTTTAGCTTAGTCTAAGTAGGTGTACGTGACGCTACCTAAACAATGGACTAGTTAACCTTGATGGGAGTCTTAGGAAAAAGTTCTTATATATTTTATGTTATAATAATACATGATGTACATATGATGACCATGGCACATTGTTGATACTATATGTTGATTTAGTTCAATTATGGGTATGCCTTTGGTTATAATGTTAATATATGATGAAATGTAAACCTAACTACTATGTTATGTAAAGTTGGACATTGGTGATGTTTTCTTGTTGAGGATACTTGATTGAGTAAGGTTATGGGGCTTTGCTTGGTCATTTCACTTGTTGGCTTGATAAAGGCTTGTGAGTAGATGTCTTGCTTATCATGATATGATTGACTCTTATTCATTCTTGTGATGTTATTCCTTAATTTTAGGGTTGTATTAAATCATGGTTTTCAAGCATGTTGGGATAGTTATTACTTCTTGAGTTAGTAAGAATGCTTTGTTGATTTATATGATTTGCTTGGCTTTGCACTCGGTCCCTAAGGGGTAAAATGGCATGTTTTGACAAAAATTGCTTCTTAGCTAGTTTTGCTTGTGTATGTGAATAAGGTCTCATACTTAGTATATGTGAAGTACTAACCCCATTTTTTTCCCTTTTCCATAACATTTTAGGTTCCGATCATTGATGAGTTTGAAACACGACATTGTTGAAGGCTTGGAATTTTCCTTTCATCTAAGTAGGGTAAGTCTTCAACATTCGAGGGAAATTCCATCATCTAGCTTCCGGGATTGTTACGAGTGTAATGACTCTTTCATTTCTTTCATTTTAAATTGAGTACTATACTTTTTGTATGACCTATATGGGGTCTTGTTTGGATTTCTATGCCCATATTGTGATAATCGTTTAGATGGTATGATATAAGACAATCGTTTAGACTATTTTTCTATTTTATATATATGTATGTGCAATAAAAGTAGAAGTCTATGTAACCTTCTTATACTAAGGTTCTATGTATACTCGATATGACTATATATTATGTGTATGCAAAGGTCTATGTAAACCTCCAAGTAGTTATAATGAATGTTTTAAATTTTTCTGCATTTTTCAATGTATGAATGTAATGATATGAAACTAAGAGGCTAGTCTTAGTCCTTAGAAAGTACAACGATGTCGGTTACATCTAGGGGGTAAACCCGGATTTGAAACTAGAGGCACTCTATTTTAATTCCAAGAAAGTGAGAAATTTCTATGCATAAGTGTGGAGCTCTACAAAATTATGAATAAGAATTTACATAAACCTGGTTAAGTGAGACATCGACTCTAAAGACATTCAATCTCATGCTCTCATACAAAGTTTGTCACATTCCGGGAGCACCCCCTATACGTAACCGACGTCTTCCTCATCTTTGAGGAATAAGACTAGCCTTTTAGATTACATCAATACATTCATAGGTAAAAATTAACAAAAATGTAGAAATTTTAAATATCTATCTTGAGGTTTACATATACCTCTCTCATACTTATAACATAGTCATAACGAGTATGTATAGACCCTTCATATAGGAAGATTACATAGTCTTCTACTTTTGTTGCACATAGATATATGAAGATACATAACATAGTCTTAAACAAATTTCTCATCTCATAACAATCTAAAATAAGAGTATATCAATTGGGATATACCATACATCAAGGTAATACAGTGACATTGCCCTTCAAAATTGAGGAACTACCCAACATGGATGAGTGAGAATTGCAAGTCTTCCTTCAAAGACGTCTGAAAAGTCCTTAAACAAATGAAACCTAAATGTTGCAAAAAAAAGATAAAATTGGGTTAATACACCACTTGTAGTAAGTATGAGACCATATGAACACATATCATGAAATCATAGTAAATGGGAACATTTAATTAAATTATGCAATTTACTTTGAAAAGCCTTATGCACATTGAAAAAAATCTTACCAATCAACAAGACAGATTCATTAAGTCAAGAGCATGTACATCATAAGACCACCAATACTATGTCTAGTCAAGTAAACATGGATATTCACATAATTTGAACACATAGTCAAGACAACCCTATTATCAAGCTATAACATCACATGAATGATTAAGAGTTCACTATAACATAACCAAAGCAAGACAATTACCCATGAACCCTCATTAAGTCAACTAGTGCAATAACCATCCAAATCCCCATAACCTTACTCAATCAAGTAAACCCAACAAGAACCATGACCAATATCAAACTTCATATAGCATATCATTAAGAGTATGTATCATCATACTTTAGTAATGGGGACCAAACACATATTCATAAGTGAAATCAATCATCATATAGTATGATCAATGTGAAAGGTCTTCATATACACATCATGTTTATTTATAAGCATATACATATATAATACCATCCTCCTAAGACTTCCCTCAAGTCTAACTAGTGCAATGTTTCGGTAGAGTCCCATACCCCTACCTAGACTAAGCTAAACACCTTAGGTCATACTAGTTAGAGTTCATTTGTTTTGTTCATTTTACCTTTTGGTAACATCTTGAATTAACCAACAAAGACCACATGAGCTAATGTGGAATCCGGTGTCATTGAACCCTACACCGAAATAAGGTGGGTTACTTGCCAATGTAGTATCGAAACAAAAATAAAGCAACTATGTGGATCCACTAGCTAGTATTCCTATAAAGGAAAATTGTTCGAGAATTAGAAGATATAGTTGGTATCCTTTTTATGTTACATGCATTGTAATATCCAATCTCATGATTACATCAGTGATCCTACCTTCCCTATATGGGAAGGGACAATTCTCACACTAGTTCACTCAATCCTACGTAAAGTCCCTTTTCGAACGTCTTTATTTTCTTTATAATCATCATATATTAATGTAGATCATAGTGTCTATCTCTTGTATAATTATCATCATATAGCTTAATAAGAATTACATGATTATTGTCCTTTCACTACAATTCATATAAGTAAGGTTAGCACATTTACATAGTCACATCATAATAAGGCACATTGGTATGTAATCACCATCCTGATAAAATTTACATCTTGTCCAAAAACTCGCAGTCCATAATCCAAGACATTTTAATTCAACAACATACAAACCCTATAAATCTTAATATAAGGTTTATTTTAATGCAACATCATGTCTTAAGAACAAGTAACCATAATCGAAGTATAGAATACGGATAGGAAGACTTACTCGATCGTCTTCGCAATGCCTTCGTCAAGGTCTTACCATCAACCTCTACTTAACCTAAAAATGGTATAATAGAATAATATAATATTAAACAACACAATAACAAGACAAATTAAATCATTATACAACAATCCCTCACTAGTTCATAGCCTAGAATTTGAGACTTAGATCAAGCTCATAGTTTACTTCACCATCTAAGTCAATTACTCAAGAACTAGAATGGTAATACTATAAGTCATCTTAATATATTCATAATTTTGAACAGTAACATCTTAGGATAGTAATTCACACATTAACCATGAAAATTACATCAATACTAGATAGTTCGATTCAAGATCACAACCTAGGATTTATGGGAATAGGCCATCTTCTACAAGCTAGATCAATCCATAAATAAGTAGTGAATATAGTCATAATTCGTCATATTTTATCAATAGAATTCAAATAAACCATACACAAATCTAATTAAAAGATATATTTCGAGATTGGAAAAGACCCACATGAAAACTCATCTTTTGAAATCAATTTGAAGAAACCCTTTGGGGAAAGAAGTCCCAAAGGAGAAAGAATATTATACCTTATTGTTTGATGAAGTTTTATGGATAAATTTGAGTTTTTCATCCATAACCACCTTGAATTTTACCTCCTATGGTGTTCTTACAATTTGGGATAGAGAAAGAAGAGAGAAGGAAGAGAATTTGGGTTTGGGAATTATAAGATTTAGTTTAGATTAATTAGCTTAGGGTCATTAAATAGGTCGTTAACTAACTTAATTAGACCGGGCCATAACCCCTAACTAATTAAATAGTCACCTAATTAATTAATTTAGCCAACTTAAAAACGTGCAGCAAAATCAGTGGCTCAAAGACGAGACCATGTCGACACCTTATGTGTCAATAGACGGACCAAGGGACCAACCATCCTATTGGTCCTTCATTTTATTCAGATATTTGACAAATTAGGTCTCCCATATATTTTGCTAAGTGACCACCTAACGAGGCATAAACACCTCATCGATTCACCAACAGCTCGTTGATGGCATTCGTTGGTGACACTGTCTCTTGACACCTTTTAGACACTTTTAAAAGGGTCCTCCTCAAGGGACCTTTGTTTGTCCTTGGGGTGCCGTAACCACGTTTCGACAATGAAATAACTCTAATATGTGTTAGAACTCCGGATACCATGTCTTGGTATCATAGTCTATGTCGGTTATTGCCTATTCTCATCATGTGGAATACATATTAGCATTGAACAAGTTTATGAGGTTTAGGTGGTGGTATGGAACGCTACCTAGACATTGCAAATAGGCTTTTAAGTGTTATATGGAGTTGGTAGGTCTTTTCTAAGACCATTATTTGAATGTCCTTTATGTGATGTATGAGTCCAAATGAATTAACGAAGACTAATGATAAGAAGCATGTAAATAAATGAGTACCTAATCTAATGTGACTTAAGCATTCCTCATCTAAAGTGTGAAGAGAGCATAATGGATGATCTCTTCATGTCTTATCTTTGGAGGTCTTGAGGATGACTCTAGTTACGGAAGTTGGTTGACTTTGTTGACATGATCTAATGCTTTAGTAGTCTTAAAGACTATTTATGTAATCTTGAAAAGGTAACTATGGAGGTTAGCTTCTTGATTTACTTAAGTAGGTCTTTTGATAGACTTTGGAAGGATAATGCCATTTTATTCATATGTTGATATGTTTTTGATATCTTGAAGTGTGCATGTGACTCATTATAAGTATTCTAGAGGATCATTTAGGCCATGCCTAGAGGGGGTGTATGGGCAGTCTCTCTTTCTGTTCCTAAGTAAGTATTAGCATATCTTTAAGTGGGTGAATAACATGCTAGGAGATGTCCAAAGAAAAGGGGAAGAACTTCACTGTAATAGTGAATTGATTCACTATACAATGAAGTGAGTTCACTGTTAAGTGACTCCAAATATGCTAGTTGGTTTAATTGTTATCTTATGTGTTCTTAAGCTAATAAATGTTATTATTATGATTATAAAATGATTTTTAAATGAAAATATGCATATTTCCAATAAATGTCATTTTTCAGGATTTTTATGCATAATAGCATACTCAGTACATGTGGTTGTACTAATTTCATGCTTTTATTTATCTATATAGTTCTTGGTAAGTGAGGATTTTTGAGAAGTGAATACTTGGATTAGAATATCCTTCAATAAAAGTTGAACTATGTCCTCACTTGACTTGAGGGCATATATGTCTTTTATATTTTCATTCAAAGTATTGTAATAGATTAAGTATTTCTATATTTGTATTTGAAGTATGGGTTGTGTCCCAAGTGTTCTTGTGTCTTAAGATGATGAGAATGAGACTAAGTATTTCCTATTACTTTTATATGAATGAGATTTTGAAGACTATATTATGTTTTTTGAAAAGTTTCAATTCGACACTACTTTTAACTATGTTTACGCGATGAATGATTTGTAAGGTCTTGTATAAGATCTCTGAGAGGTCGAGTACACTGATTACGATCTGAGATTGTACCCTAACTTCTAGGGTGCGGTCTTGGGATGTAACAATCTTGGTATCAGAGTATAGGTTGGTGAAAGTAGTATTAGTAATCAAAAAGTATCATCAAGTCACGTCTAGTAGACTCTTGACCAGCAGTACGAGTCGCGACACATCTATGGGGGAGAGGCTATAGGACGATAGAGTTTTCCTTCTTTTCTACTCCTAGGTCGTGCGGTAGAGTAAATGTTATGATTATCCTTCTTATGAGTTTCCTTGTGTTGTTTAGGAGATGAATCATAGAAGGATGGCCGCTAGAAGGTTGGAAGAGAAGAGGGTGAATTAGGAGATTCCTCCTCAAGTTGAGCAAGTGTAGCAAGTTTCTCTAGATGGGAAAGGTGTCCAAGAAGCCCAAGTTCCTCACCAAGGTGATCCTATTCCTAATATGGAAAGAAGTATTGAGGTTCCAGAGATGTCTAATAGGGAGATTAGAGACGATTTGATTGTTATAGGCCAAGTCGTGACTATGCAAGCTAATTTGAATATGATGCCTAGGGTTGTTGAGAGAATTATTTTCATGATCGGAATCTAGACCCTTGACGAGACTGGCATCGTTGAACTCTCAAAGGTCGCAGACAAGCCTACATACGTCATTCTTACTTTATCTAGGTTAATTTTAGCGGAAAATTTGAACATTTTGTTTTCTTACCATACATGTATGCATAATAATTAACATCATAGGAATTCACAAATCAACCATCTAATATAGAGATAATCAAATGAAAGAAGCAGTTCATAATTACACAACATATTTTACCAAAACGGCACAAATACAAAGTCTGAACAAAAGTGGAAAGACACTAATGGAACATGCTCCACTAGTTATAGCCTACATCTAAGCTAGATAATAACGATAGAAATTCTCGAAATCATGAGGGACTACCAAGTCCGGATGAAAACTCCACGTCTGGATAGCTCAACGCCAACCTGTAAGCTCTAGCTTCCACCTGTGCCTGCACCTAAAATTGTAAAACTGTATGGGATTAGTACACACTTGTACTATATATGGTAATATTAAAGCACACACAAAGTACATGCATGATTAAGAACAACTATTTCCTAACAACATGATTATGGAAAGTCAAGTCAGTGGACTTGCCAAATTGGGATTAGGAAAGTTAGTAAGCTTTCAAAATTTGGATTAGTAAAGTGAGTGAACTTTCCAAACTTTGATTAGGAAATTCATGCCATGATATTAAAAGTCATCATCATACTTATTATATTGCACATAGCAGATAACATCTTGCACATAGAACATAACATATTGCACATAGCACATAACCTTTTTCATATCATTTTTTCATATGCCACGACACCTTGGAATCATAGATTTGACATCAAGATTTCCCACGATGAGGGCTAAACATATGGGACCTCAACTAGGAAGCCTTTTTTAGCAAACACACAGTTTGATTCATTCATTCTTTCGTACTTCATTTCGTTCATTCACAAGCTAGTAAAAACACCAGCTACACCTATGATGTAGTTTAAGACTCTCTTCGGGTGCGCTGTGCAATGATCAAGAATAATCTAGTGTAATTATTTGAGTCTAGCTCACCTCTTGATTATCCTATCTTAATACCTTTGGTATCGTATATTTCGTTATGTGCATCATTTTAGGTCGGCTCATTCATTCATTGGGAACTTTAACTTTAATCGATATAGATCATGTGAGCATCATGAAATCCAGTGTCTCCCCGATATTGAAAAGAGGTGGAATCACCGGCCAAAGTGACCCAAAACATGCTAGCGTCAAGGGAATTGAACCCCGCCAGATCCTTATATTGGCAGTATAGGTTCGAAGACTAGGAGATATAAAGAAATGCATACCCGGCATGCCGGACAGTATAATCTCATGAGAGTTACATGAACCTCCGCCCTTCCTGAAAGAAGACATCACTGCTCATAGCTAGTATATCGGTGCTTACTATAAAGTTCCATTACATTCCACTCATACCTCATGGAAGTTGGATTCTAGTATGAGGACATCATAGCTCAAGAGATGATTTCTCATATAATCATTAGTATTAAGAGTGTTAATCTCAATACTTTCATTAGAGTGTTCATAGAGACTGGTCTCTTCATTAACTTTACACTCTCATAGGTGAGTACATTTTGGTAACATTTACTTAGGATCATTTGAGATTGATCTCATCTATTACATTAGCCTCATATGATGTTGTAACCACATTCATTAACATTAGAACATTTGTTCTTTTTAATTACTCACCCTTTTTTTACGTGAATGTTCATTTCATTATATGCCAATGCACTTGGCCATTTGTGTGTTTTACACTCTTACTTAACCCTTCTAGGGTTACATCATTTCATTACATACATCTTAGGTTCACTTATACTTAAATGTATGATAGACTTATGGATCTATATATACAAGCCATAAGGCTTTATTCATAGTTCGTTTAAGTGACTCATATCTTCCTAAAATTATGTTGTACAAGACTAATTCATCTTTTTGTGTATGCCAAGATCTCGATTTTAATCTAAGTAGGCAGTATTATTCTTGAATATTTAATTCACGTATGATATATGTATCAATACAGAATTTGAGAAATGGAACCCGATTTTCAAATATCTTAGACAACACTTTACATTTTTCTTTTTATGTAATTTCGATCCACATGACATTGGGACCCTAGATTGAGCCCCAACATCACGTTTCCTTTTTATATCTATCCTTTGAAAGTTGTCTTCCTTAGTCGGGGGGGGGGGGGGTTGTGGGTTCGAACCCCCACATCCCCTTTTATTATTTTTTTTGTTAATTTTCCTTTACTATCTCTAGTTAACTATAAGGTTGTGGAATCGAATCCCCACAACCTAACTTTATGTTTCTTTTAATTCTCCTTTGGTGCCTAGAGGTCGTGGGTTCGATTCCCACACCTCCATTTCTTTTATCTTCACTTTTCTTTTAATTCTCCTTTACTATCTAGAGGTCATGGGTTCAATTCCCACGCCTCACATTTCTTTTTGTTTAGTTTTTCTTATGTTCTGACCGATAGGTTGTGGGTTCTAATCCCACTCCTCTCATTCTTAATTTTCTATTTTATTTTTCAGCCAAATACACTCGAGATCGAATCCCCTTAACTCGCATTTCTTTTCACGTTTTTAGTGTATCTCATGGGTGAGGTCACGAGTTCAAATTATACTGACCTCACCTAATTAACACTCAATTAATGTTCCATATTTGTTCATCAAAGTTTACCCAAAACCAAACATGTAAATTTCTTGAAATTCAGTCACATTTCTTCTCACTTTCTTCAACATTTTCACTTGAACTCATAGGGTAATTAATAGACCATTTAACACGTTTTGGGGTGAAATTTTCAAAGGTTCGTTCAGCCCAGAGATTATCACTCAAATAATCCATATTTAATCTTACATGAACATCACAATTTATATAGGTTTACGCACGTAGAATAACAACCATAATATTACAATTTTGGAGCATCAACCCGAGAACATTAGTCACATTCACATCCTTGCACACATATACACATAGATTCAAAAATACATAGGTTGTCATTCATACGATTTCAAACACACAAACATGAACATATTCATAACGAAAACATAACACACGCCTAATATCAACCAGCAAAGATACCCAATCTAAGAATCATTGGGATCTAGCGACAGGGACATGCAACGGGGAACGGCCATAGTTTTTCAGACAGAATATTTTGAACCTTAAGGGGTCTCTGTGAAAGGGACAAAGAATGAATAGAACTTATACCTTTTATGACGTTCAAACCTTAAAGTTTATTCCCAAACCTTCTCCCACACTCACGTCGAAAACAAATTTTAAACACCAAACTTTTGACAGAAAACCCTCTCTTTGCCTAACGTATTTTGCTTAGCGTTTGATTTTATTTATCATTGTTAGTTCTTCAAGTGTAAAGAACTTCGGTTTACCTAATGTTATTGTACGTTATTTGGCAGAGGGAACATTTATGAGAGTGATAGAGACGTGAGAGAATGATGAGCGTGAGAGGAGAGAGTTACCTTAAACATAGGAGTCTAGTTTAGGACTTAGTCAAATAAGGTTTAGTTAATTACTGTAAATATATGATTTCCCTTTTATTTTAAATCAGTCAATAAATAATAATATTAATTAATTTCATTTATTAACCAACTTAAAAAAAACTTTTATTCATTGCTTCCACCTAGGTTCGAACCAAGTGGAGCAAGACTGCACTCTAAGGACAAATTTTCAGCCCTCTTCCCCAAAATGCCCCTCCACCTTAATAATTAAATAATATTATATATTTAGGATTATTATGATTCTACCCTTATCGTGGGAAAAGGCCATTTTCCCCCTAGACCCTCCAAACTTAAGATTTCCCCTTTTCTATGTCCGGTAAAGACTCTTCCGAGTAAATATTCATATTCGAGAGCCCTACATGGATGGACACAACCTTTCCTAGCTCAACTAACTCCCCAAGTTAGTTAGTTTTGCTATCGTAAGGGTTCAGAGGTCTTTTTCTACGCGCATCAATCTTGTGGACCCGTTCTAATCGTAGGCATTCTAGGTACATTAAGCATTATTTAGCATAGCTGTTTTTAGGGTTGTTTTATTATCCCCTCTTAAGAACATTCATCCCCGAATGAAACTACTAACTATTTTGCGTAATGCCAATCAGATCATAACATAGTTACTATACGCAATCAAGCAATAGCAACAAAAATGGAGATATAAAGAAACTTAGACTTAAGAGTAGGAAGTCTAACCTCAAAAACTGAAAAGATGGAGGTAGCTGGATCTCATATCGGCCTCGGCCTCCCACGTAGCACCTTAAACAAGATCATTCCTCCACAATACCTTCCATGTGTCAATCTCTTTGTTACTCAGCCGCTTGACCTGTCTGTCTAAAATCTAAACAAGTACATCCTCATAGTAAAAATTTTCATCAACCCCCAAACCTTCAACAGGTAGAATCGATGCTGGATTGCTTAGGCACTTCTTTAACATAGAGACATGAAAGAATGGATGAGCAAAAGCTAGTTCCGCAAGCAATGACTATTCATTGTCCATATCTCCCACATGATGTAGGATCTCATATGTCCCAAAGTACCTTGGTCTTAACTTCCCTTTCCTGCCAAACCTCATCACCCCCTTCATAGGTGATATCTTAAAATAGACCTGGTCACTAACATCAAACTTTAAGGTTCGTTTTTTGTTATCTGCATAAGACTTCTGCCGACTATAAGTAGTAGCCGGCCTGTACCTCATAACTCTGACCTTTTTTAAGGCCTCATGAATGATCTATGAACATAAAATGGATGACTCTCAAACCTCAAACCACCCAACGGGAGACCTAAACATCCTACCATATAGTGCCTCAAACGGTGCCATCCCAATGCTTGAGTGATAGCTATTATTATTCGAGAACTTCATCAAAGGCATATGGTTGTCCCAACTACCCTTGAAGTCAATAACAAACTCCCTCAGCATGTCCTTCAATGTCTGAATGGTGCACTCTGCCTGCCCATCAGTCTGAGGATGAAAGGCAGTACTAAGCTTCACCTGCGTAGCTTGGCTCTTCTGGAACGATCTCCAGAAATGTGAAGTGAACTGAGCTCCTCTATTTAAAATAATAGACAAAGGAATCCCATGGCATCTAACAATCTCATCAATGTAGAGTTTCGCATGATCTTCAGCTTTGTAAGTACACTTCACAGGGATAAAGTGGGCAGACTTAGTCATCATGTCCACAATAATGCATATGGATTCATGCTCTCTCCTAGTCTTCATAAGACCAACCACTAAGTCCATATGAATGGACTCGGATTTTCAAGTACGAACCTCAATAATCTTAGAAAGACCACTAGGCTTAAGATGTTCAGCCTTAACCTATTGACAACTAGGACACTTGGCCATATAATATGCATTGTTTTTCTTCATTACATCCCACCAATAGATTTGTTTAAGGTCATAATACATCTTGGTGGAACCTAGATGTATTGAATATCTAGAACCATGGGTCTGTGCAATGATCCTGGTCCACAAATCATCCAATCTGGTACACACAGCCAGTTCTGGTACTTAAGTGTGTTATCATATTTCAAAGAAAAATACTCATTCATCTTAATCAACATTTAGTCTTTTATCTCCATCAACACAAGATCAAGATATTTACCCTCATTGGGTTCAAAATTCTAAGGATGATTCAAACTAGGATGAACTGAAACACCCCCACTAGTAGAGTCAACCAACCGCACACCTAGTTTTGAAAGTCTATGCATAGCTTTCACCAATTCCTTCTTCCCATCCTCAACTTAGGTTGTAATTTCCATGCTTATCCTACTCAAAGCATCAGCTACAACATTAGTTTTAATTGGATGGTAGTGGACATTCATGTCGTAGTCTTTCAACAGCTCCAACCATCTCCGCTGACGTAGATTAATGTCTCTCTGTGTTAAAACATACTAGAGACTATTGTGCTCTGTGAATACATCCACATGCACCCTATACAAGTACTGCCTCCACAACTTCAGTGCAAACACCACAGCTGCCAACTCCAGGTCATGAGTGGGATAATTCTTCTAATGAACCTTGAGTTGTCTGGACGCATAAGCTATAACTTTCCCACCCTGAAGAACACAACCCAAACAAAACCTAGACGCATCACAATACACAGTGTAATTATCACCACACTTAGGCAAGGTAAGAACCGGGGCTGAAGTGAGTCTGTCCTTGAGCTCCTAAAAACTCTTCTCGCAAGTCTCCGTCCATTCAAACTTGGCCTTCTTCTTAGTCAAAGTTGTCAGTGAGGAAGCAATGGAAGAAAAACTCTACAGGAATCTGTGATAATAACCAGCCAATCGCAAGAAGCTATGAATATCCGTGGGAGTAATAGGTTTTGGCGATTTTTTAACAACCTCAGTCTTCCTGGATCTACCTCCACAACATTGTCAAACACAACATGAACCAAGAAGGTCACTGATCTAAGCGAGAATTCACACTTGCTGAATTTGGCATACAACAGATGATGTCTAAGTGCATGCAAGGTTAGTCTCAAATGTTGTTCATGCTCTTCCTTGGTATTAGAGTAGATAAGAATATCATCAATGAATACTATGACGAAGGAGTTAAGGTATTCACGGAAGACCCTGTTCATGAGATCCATAAATTAAACAGGTACACTCGTGAGACCAAATGACATAACTAATAACTCATAATGACCATAATGGGTACGAAAGTCTGTCATTGAAACATCTTCATCCCTAACCCTGAGCTGAGGGTACCTTGAACGAAGATCAATCTTAGAGAAGAAACTAGACCCTTGTAGTTGGTTGAACAAGTCATCTATTATAGGAAGTGGATACTTATTCTTGATAGTGACTTTGTTGAGATGCCGATAATTGATACACATTATAAGGGTTCCATCTTTCTTTTTCACAAACAGCGCTGGAGCGCCCAAGGGGATATGCTCGGCCGAATGGAACCCTTGTCAGTGAGATCTTATAACTGAAGCTTGAACTCTTTGAATAGCCATTATTTAAGGAGGAATTGAAATTGGTTTAGTATCGGGTTCTAAGTCGATACCAAAGTAAATCTTTCGAGAGGGAGGAATTCCAGGAAAATCATCAGGAAATACATCTTAGAACTCATTCACTATTGGCACTGAGTCCATAGAAGAAATGTCATGATCTAAATCATTAACACTCACATGATGACATAGTAACCCCTTGGACATCATTTTATTGTCTTGAAGGTTCGAAATCAAGGGATTAGGACGACTCGAGTTGTACCCCTCCCAGACTAGCTCTTCTTCATTAAGGAAAAAAAATATCGCAACCCTATTACGATTATCTATGCAAGCATAACAACTATGAAGCCAGTCCATGCCAAGAATAACATTAAAATCACGCATTGATAACTCAACCAAGTCTGCACACATAGCCTTACCACATACAACTATTGGGAAATCATTCTATACTCTATTAGCTCTTACATTTTCTCCTAATGGTGTACTAACCACTATAGGATCATGCAAAATTTTAGGATATATCTCAAAAGTGAGAGCAAGCAAAAGAGTTAAAAAGGAAAGCGAAAACTCTAGATCAAGTAAAGCATAAATAGAAGTCGAGAACACTTGCAGCATACCTGTGAAGACATCACTGGACTTCTCTTGCTCCTCCTTGCCCTTCAAGGCGTCGAACCTGTTCCTTTTAGGAGGCTCTGCTGGTGCTGCATCCTATTGATTAGGCCTACGCTGAACATTACCTCAAGCCTGACCTCTTTTCTGTGGGCAGTCCTTAACCATGTTCCCACTCTTACCACAGCCCAAGCATGCATTGGTGCCTTGTCTTCACTCTCAACTGTGAGTATGACCACACTTAGCATAGTCCTATCTTTGACGCTGCATCTCACCTCCATTGCCCTTCTTGGGATTGGGCCTGCCTCCTCTAGGTGTTGTACTCCTCTAAGAGTTAGAGTTCCCTGAACTCTGTTGCCCTTTTATGAACCCGGTCTTCTCACGGACACCAAAATTATTTATGTGGTCTCCATGGCTGCGACCTGCCTAATCATGAGGCTTAGGACTCCTAGCATTCATCACGAATGCCCCTGTTCTTGTGGTTGTCCTCTACATGTTGTACATGTACCATCAACCTGGAGAGGTCGATGTTATTATGGAGCATCGTAGACCAACACTCTTCCTTCAAATCTCTATTGATTCCTATGAGGAACCTGCTCATCTTATCCCTGTTTTTAGATACAACGGAAGTAGCAAACCTGGATAGTTTAACAAGCATTGGGGAATACTCTGTGACTATCATGGATCCCTGCTTAGGTTTGATGAACTCCTCAACCTTGGCCTCCCTCTTCTTAGTAAAAAAGAATCTCTCCAGGAAAGTTATCTTAAATAGCTTCCATGTGACCGGAACTCCTCTCGAAACTCGTCTCTCTTTTTAGATCTTGCACCAAGTCTATGAACCATCCTTAAGTTGATAGGAAGCCAACTCTGCTTTTTCATTATCTGTGGCCCCATCGCCAACAATATCTTATGCACCTCATCCACAAACTCTTGAGGATCCTCCGAATTCTTAGATCCTGCGAAAATAGGAGGATTATCCTCGTAAAGTCTCTCAGCCTGTCAGCCATACTACGAGCCGATGGGTTCTCCCTCTGAAGATTCTTTCAGTTGACCTGGTCAATCATGGTCTGGTCCTGCATAGTGATGGCCTGTGCCATCTGGTCCAGAGATGCCCTCACCTCAGCATCAGTCAATTCAGCAGGGTTAATCGACATAGCCACTTCTTCAACTGGAGCCTGGGGTGGAACTTGATTGTTTCCTGAAGCTGCTACTCTTTTCCCCTGACCAATGGTTCTCCTAGTATTCATTTTCTGAAAAACAACAAGGATTTATGTTATACATGCTCATAAAATAAAGAAGTCAGACATTACAAAAAGGCACGATGAGATCAGAAGAAGGGAAATTTTCCTACGCATCATGTAGTATCTAATTCAGGATAGCGGTGCACTTCACTACCATGACTTACAAACTAATCAATATGGTTGATGTGAAATTATTATCTTTGCAATTTAACCTAGCGCTCTGATACTAACTTTGTCATGACCAGAATCTACACCCCAGACGAGATCGGTGTCCTTGACTTCTTAGAGGTCGCACACAAGCCTACATACGTAATTCTTACTTCATCTAGTTTAATTTTAGCAGAAAATTTGAACTTTTTGTTTTGTTAACATACATGTATACATACTACTTATCAACATAGGTATCACAAATCAACCATCTAACATAGAGGTAATCAAATGAAAGAAACAATTCATAATTGCATTAACGTACTTTTGCCAAAACGACACCAATACAAAATCTGAACAAAAGTTGAACGAGACACTAGTGAAACATGCTCCACTAGATATAACCTACATAAAGTCTAGATAATAACGATAGACATCCTTGAAATTATGAGGTCCTACCAAGTTAGGATGAAAACTCCATGTCCGGATAGCTGCAATGCCAACTTGTAAGCTGTAGCGTCCACCTGTGCCTGCACCTAAAATTATAGAATTCTATGGGATTAGTAAAAACTTGTACTAAGTATGGGTATATGAAAACACACACCAAGGACATGCATGAGTAAGAACAACACTTTCCTAACAATATAATTATGGAGAGTTAAGTCAGTAGACTTGCCAAGATGGGATTTGGAAAGTTAGTGAGATTTCCGAATTTATGCTAGGAAAGTTGGTGAGCTTTCAAAATTTGGATTAGAAAAGTCATTCCATGAGAGTAACATGCATCATCATACTGATCATATTGCACACAACATATAACATCTTACACATAGCACATAACATATTGCATATAGCACATAACATTTTCATAATATTCGTTCATATGACATGAGACCTTGAAATCATGGACTTGACGTCAAGACTTCCCAAAATTATGTCTCAACATATGGGACCTCAACTAGGGATTCTTCTTTAGCAAACATAGAGTCTACTTCATTCATTCATACGTACCTCATTTCATTCATTCACAAGCTAGTGTAAGCAAAAGATACTCCTAGGATGTAGTTTAAGACTCTCATCAGGTTTACGTGCAATGATCAATAATAACCTAGTGTCATTACATGAGTCTATCTCATCTCTTGATTATCCTAACCTAACATCTTTGGTATCGTTCATTTCGTTATGTCCATCATTTGCGGCTGACCTCATTCATTCATTGGGAACTTTACCTGTAATCGACATAGATCATGCGAGCATCATTAAATTCCGTGTCTCCCCCACACCAAAAATAGGTGGAATCAGCGGCCAAAGTGACCCAAAACATGCTAGCGTACATGGGAATTGAACCCTGCCAGATCCTTATATTGGCAGTATAGTTTCGAAGACTAGGAGATATAAGGAGATTCATACCCGGCATGCTAGACAGTATAATCTCATGAGATTTACATGAACCTCCGCCCTTTCTGAAAGAGGGCATCACCTCTCATATCTAGTCTATCGGTCCTTACTATAAAGTACCACTACATTAAACTCGTACGTCATGGAATTTGGATTCTATTATGAGGACATCATATATCAATAGACTATTTCTCATCTCATCATTAGTATTATGTTTGTTAATCTCAATACTTTCATTAGAGTTTTCATAGTGACTGGTCTCTTCATTAAACATTACACTATCATAGATGAGTATGTTTTGGTAACATTTACTTAGGATCATTTGATATTGCTCTCATATTTTACATGAGCCTCATCTCATGTTGTCACCACATTCATTAAGATTAGCACATTTGTTCTTCATAATTAATCGCCACTTACGTGAATGTTGTCCAAATGGAGGAGATTGTAAGACCTAGAAAATGACCTAGGTTACTAGAGACTAACATGGTTGTCTTGATGATATAAGGTCCTAAATATGTATAATATATGGCATATATGTAGTAGCTAAAGTATTTGGTGTGTTGAAAGTCAAATGTCAAGGGACAACTAAGACGTTCGACGACAAAGTCACATATGTGCCTCGTATGTGGTTCGATGTTCTTATGTGTGATTCATGAGGTTGTAAGGTCCTTAAATGAGTTATTATAGTATTCAAATGTAGTGTGTTGAGTTTTGAGAAGTTTGGAGGTCAAACGTCCAAGAATGTCCATGACTATTGAATGATATGGCTTGAACTGACTTTGTGTGTCTAGGCATACTTCATCGAGTTTTACGGGTTCATTTTCGATGAAATTGTTTTTATAGGTGTTGAACTCATACAATAGTATGTGGGTTAGAAACGTCCTGGAAATTATTCCCAAGGACCATCCAAGGATCCTTGAGGAAGGACCCCAAACCTATTGACAAGGTTGTTCTAGACATGCCCCAAACAACGAAGCATTCGACTGCTCGTGGGCTTATCGACGCCTCATCGATGGATTTTGTCAATGGGTTTTTGGACTTGTTTGATATGTGGATCCTTTAAAGTTCTTTCAACCTACCGACGGTTTCCAAGCACGGCCCGTCAGTGGGGTGACGCCCCGTCGAGGGCAGTCATTAGTAGACATTATTTTTCTGCGAAGGCTACTGCAAAATTAGGGGAGAAACATGTAAATTCACCCCACTTATAAATGGATTCTTTTTGGTATATAAAACAAGTATATAAGTGTTAAACACATTTAAAAATTCATTCTTCTAAATCACAACCCCAAAATACCTTAAGAAATCCCAAAGTCTCCTTTGAAGTCCAAATAAAGGAACAGATAGGAGGTGACGAATTCAGTGGAAATTCTTCATATAAGTGAAGAATTATTATCATTGAGGTCTTGCTTTTGATCCTTGAAACATGTTTCATCAAGGATCCCAACTCCTAAGATATTTCTAAAGTTGAATTGTCCAATTTCATGATTCTACCATGGGTTCTTGCATAAATGATTTCTAAACATTGAATATGAACTAATTTATAAGTTTTGATTATTTCAATCTAAATTACCTATGAACCCATAAATTGGATTAACCCTAGATTTTGACTAAGTTTTGGGTTACTTGATATTGATCTAATGTTGATGAATTTTTATGAAGTTTATTATGGGGTTTCTAATTATGTCATAATTATAGTAAATCGCTATATAGGTTGTGTTAGATTGATGAAGTTATAGTGAATTAACCTAGTTCATTGATTATTGTAGTTTTTATGTTGAATTGTTGGTTATGACCTTAGGGAAGGGTATTGTGTTATCGAATTGAGTAAGTTGACTTTGAATTGAAGTGTTGAAAATGATGTGGTGGTATGCTGACCTATTCTTTTATTTTAATGTTATTTATACTTGAATTCTATTGTGATTGGTATGGTCCACTTATGGTGGCAGAGTTATGTGTTTTACTTGCAATTGATGGTCCTTATCGACGTTACTTTATGCAATATGATGATCTTGGCCCTATTGGAAACTACTTGAAGTATTCTGACTCTTTATGTAGTTTTATTATGTGAAACATTACAATATATATCTACATGTTAAATCATATATGTATTCTTATATTCATGTTGTCTTACATGATCACGTTAGACTATAACTTCGATCTTATGAGTATAGTGTTAGGGTTGAGGCTTGGTTATCCTACTAGACATTATGAGTATATGAGGATTACATTGATGATTTTATGATAGGATATAAAATTACTTGAAGATATCAGGTTGGTTCTAGGTGCTTCTAGAATGACTTGCCTTATGAGCTAAAAGTGAAGTATGTGGAGTCTTGTCTTGGTTGACTTATGTCCCTTACTTGATGTGTATATATGGGATGTCTTCATTTAGGGTGTAAGAACTCTTAATCAAGAATGTATGAATGACATGTGACCTTAAATGATGTTATGAGAGTCTTTTATGTGAAAATCATGACTTAATGGTAAGGCTAAGATTGTTGAAGTTGTAAGTTGTAATGGTATCCTTCAAAGTAAATGAATGATGGACTTAAGGTTATTTAGCTGTAACGACATCATATTTATCCTTAGGAAAGTCATCATGAGCTTCTAGTTGCCATTGTTAGGTAGCCCTGGTGGACCTTTCCTTTGTAGGGTAAATGTTATTGGCTTATAAAGTTGTTATGGGGCCCTTTTATGTGAACCTAATGTATGAATTATTCTATGAGAAAGAAGGCTAGCATCGAGTGAGTATTGTAAGGGAAAGTAGTTCTAATTAAGTATGAGACTAGAATACAAAGAAGCCTTTCATATTCCTAATCATGTGCCTACATGGGATGTGTCCAAGTTCTACCATAGGCAAGTAGAAAAAAGACATCAGAGTAGGATAGAACTTGGGATTACATGTCCTTCTATCATGGTCTGTGACGGTTATTGCCTATTCTTATCATGTGGAATACCTATTAGCATTGGAATGTTTATGAGTTTAAGGTGTTGGTATGGGTTGCTATCTAGACATTGCACAATAGGCTTTGAAGGTGTTATATGGAGTTCCTAGGTCTTGTCTTAGACAATTATTTTGTCCTTTATATGATGCATGAGTCCAAATGAATTAATGAACTAATAACTTATGATAAGAAGCATGTAAATAAATGAGTACCTAATCTAAAGTGACTTAAGAATTTCTTATCTAAAGTGTGAAGAGAGCATAAAGGATGATCTCTTCAAATATTATCTTTTGAGGTCTTGAGGATGACTCTAGTAAGGGAAGTTTGTTGATTTTGTGGACATGATACAAATATTAGGTAGTCTTAAGGACTATATAGGTAATTTTTAAGAGGTCACTGTGGACGTTATCTTCTTGACTTACTTAATTAGGACTTTTGATAGCGTTTGGAAGGAGAATGTCATATTATTTATATGTTGATATGTTTTGTATCTTAAAGTGTGTATGTGACTATTATAGTAGTCTTGAGGATCATTTAGTCCAGCCTAGAGAGGGTTTATTGGTGGTCTCTCTTTGTGTTGCTTAAGTAAGTCTTAGGATACATTTAAGTGGGTGAATTACATGCTAGGAGATTTCCAAAGCAAATGGGAATAACTTTAATGTAATAGTGAATTGATTCACTGTAAAGTGACTCCAAAAATGTGCTAATTGGTTTAATTCTTTCCTTAAGTGTTCCTAAGTTGTTGAATGTTATTATTATTATTATTATACTATGATTTTTAAAATAAAAGATGCATATTTCCAATAAATGTTTGTTTTCATGATTTTTATGCATAATGTTATACTTAGTACATGTTGTTGTACTAATTCCATGCTTTGACCTATCTATTTAGTTCTTTCTAGGTGAGGAGCTTTTAGAAATGAAGACTTGGACTTAGAAGATCGTTCAAGACAAGTTGAAGTATGTCCTCACTTGACTCGAGGGCATATATGTCTTTTATGTTTTCATTAAAAGTATTGTAATAGACTAAGTATTTCTATATTTGTATTTCGAAGTATGGGCCGTGTTCCAAGTATTCTTTTGTCTTAAGATGATTAGAATGAAACTTAGCATTTCCTATTACTTTTATATGAAAGAAATTATGAAGACTATATTATGTTCTGTGAAAAGTTTTAATTCCGTACTACTTTTTACTATGTTTATACAAAGAATGATATGAAAGGGCTTGTATAAGACCTCCGAGAGGTCTAGTACGCCGATTACGATCCGATATTGTTCCCTAGCTTCTACGGTGTGGCATTGGGATGTGACAAGCTTAGTATCAGAGCATAGGTTGGTAAAAGTAGTATTAAGAATCAAAAAGTCGCATCAAGTCACGTCTAGTAGAGTTTTTACCATCGTGTGAGTCGCGACACATCTATGGGGGAGCGTCATACGACGACAGATTTTCCCTTCATTTCTACTACAATTTTGTGCGGTAGAGTAAATATTATGATTATCCTTCTAATGAGTTTCTTTGTGTTATCTAGGAGATGAATACTAGAACGATGGCTGCTAGAAGGTTGGATGAGGAAAGGTTGAATTAGGAGATTCCTCCTCAAATTGAGCAAGTTGATCAAGTTCCTCAAGATGGGCAAGGTTCCGAAGATGCCAAAGTGCCTCCCCAAGGTGATCCTATTCCTAATGTGGAAAGACGTATTGAGGTTCCGGAGATGTCTAATAGGGAGATTAGAGAGGCTTTGATTGCTATAGGCCAAGCCGTGACTATGCAAGCTAATTTGAATATGATGCCTATGGTTGTGGAGAGCACCATAACCTCTAGGTTGAGAGATTTTGTGAGGATCAATTCTCTTATCTTTCTTGGCTCTAAGGTAAATGAGGATCCTTATCTTGGTGGAGTGTACAAGTTTTTGAGTTCTACGGTGATTAGATCTAGGGAGAAGGCGGAGTTGGCTTCGTATCAATTGAGAGATGTTTCTCAAATATTTTATACTCAATAGAAGGATAATAGGCTAGAAGGATCGGATCCTATTGAGTGGGATGAATTATGGAAGCTTTTCTTGGTATGTACTTTCCCCGAGAGAGGAGAGAAATTAAAGTGGAGAAGTTTATCAATCTTAAACAAGGCAATGTCAGTGTTGAGGAGTACTCTTTGAAATTCTCAACGTTGTCGAGGTATGCCCCTTCTCATTTGTCCAATCCAAGAGATGAAATGAGTCATTTATGATGGGGGGAAACAACTTAGTTGTAGAAGAATATGGTACGGCTATGTTGCATGATAATATGACCCTAGCTAGACTCATGGTGTTTGCGCACTCAATTTAAGAGTCTAAACTTAGGAGGATGGTTAGAAGTTATGAAAGGAGTGGTGCTAATAATTAAGAGCAAACTAGGTTTAAAAACAAAGGTTAAACCTCAAGGAAATCTAGGAGTTCTAAGCTAATAGTTGAGAAAAGAGGTGGTTCAAAGGATGGCAAGCCTACTTGTGCAAATTGTGGCAAGAAACATTATGGTGAGTGTCTTTTGGGTACTGAGATTTTCTTTGGTTGTGGTTAGGAAGAACACAAGGTGAGAGATTGTCCTATGATCGCTTTTAAAGGAAGAGAGGGTAAGCAAGTTGCTCCTAATACTCCCAAGGATGATGCTTCAACAAATAGGCGTTTATATGGACTCCGTTCTAGAGTGAAGAAGCCGGATGAGAAGGAGAGTGATGATCATGTGGTAAGTTCTCTTTATTTTTTTGTGATATGAGTTTCTTCTAAGTAGGGGATTATGGTTCATAGATAGGATAGAAGTCCTAGAAATTTTTGCTTGTGCATTATATTTAGAAGTTTGGTTGAAATTGAATTTCATTAAATTCTTGCATTATGTGTTTTATGAAGCAACAATTATATTGTAAGATGTTTTAATATGGTGTTACTTTACATATTAGCATGTTTATATTATGAATTGCCTAAAGGTGGGATTTATTATAAATTTGATAAAATCATTGTAAAATTGCAAAACATTCATTGTAATATTTTTTGAAAAATGACTATTTGATTATTTGGTTTTAAAATGCCGTAATTTTGTTAGAAATGATGTATATAAGTATGGTATTAAATATATAATACGAGATTTTACTATTTTGAAATAATAGTGTGAGTTTTATAGCAAAATGAGTTATAGAATTTTTATTATAGTTTCTTGTTGTGTTGTGAATCTCTTGTCTATGTGAAGTTTATGTTTTCTTTTTGGTTATGTTCTTTTATTTGAGTCTCTAATTCTGGAAATGTTTGGAGAGTGGCAAGTGTCATTCGAGCACGAATGTCGTCCAAGTGGGGGAGATTGTAAGACCCCAAAAATCACATAGGTTTATAGAGCCTAACATCTTGGTATTTATTGTATAAGGCCCTAAATATATCTAATATATGGTATAAGTCAGTAGCTAAAGTATTAGGTGTGTTTAAAGTCAAACGTCAAGGGATGACTAAGACGTTCGACGACTAAGTCACCTATGTGCCTCGTATATGGTTCCATGTGCTTATATATGACTCATGAGGTTGTAAGGTCCTTAAATGAGTTATTGTAGCATTTATAAATAGTGTGTTGAGTTTCAAGAATTTTGGATATCAAATGTCCAAGAACGTCCATGACGTTCGAACAATATGCCTTGAAGTGACTTTGTGTGTCTTTGCGTGTTTAGTCGAGTTTTACGTGTTTATTTTCTATGATATTCATGTTAGAGGTGTTAAACTCATATACAATCGTTTTTTTGTTGGAAACGTCCTGGAAATTATCCCCAAGGACCATCTAAGGGTCATTGAGGACAGACCCCAAACCTGTTGACAAGGCTGTCACAGGCAGTCCCCAAACAGCGGAGAAGTTGACGGCTCGTGGGCCTCTCAAGCCCCGTCGATGGGATTTTTCGACGGGGAATTGGACTTGGGTGATATTGGAGCCTTTAAAGGTCTCTGAACCCACCGACGGTTGTCAAGCACGGGCCGTCAGTGGGGTTACGCCCCATCGAGGGCAGTCGTTAGTAGACACTGTTTTTCTGTGCAAGCTGCTGCCAAGTTAGGGGTGAAAATGTAAATTCACCCCACTTATAAATTGATGGTTTGGAGGATTATTAAGGGTCTTTTGGATATTTTAAATAAATATATAAGTGTTAAAAACATTGAAGACTTATTATTCTAAGTAAAAACCCCAAATTCCCTTAACAAGTCCTAAAGTCTCCATTGAAATCCAAATCAAGGAACAGATTGGAAGTGACGTTTTTAGTGTAAATTATTCATGAAAGTTAATAATTATCATCATTGAGGTTTGGCTTTTTATCCTTGAAACTTGTTTCATCAAGGAGCCCAACTCTCAAGATGTTTTCTAAAGTTGAATTGTCCAATTTCAAGATTCTACCATGGGTTCTTGCATAAATTATTTCTAAACATTTAATTATGATACAAATGATATTGTATTAATGATTTCAATATAAATTACCTATAAACCCATGAATTGGATGAAAACTAGATTTTGACTATGTTTTGGGTTACTTGTTATTGATCTAATGTTGATAATTCTTATGTAGTTTCTTATGGGCTTTCTAATGATGTATTAATTATAGTAAATGGATATCTAGGTTGTGTTATATTAATTAATTTATGGTGAATTAACCTAGTTCATTGATTATTATAGTTCTTATGTTGAATTTTTATGGCCTTAGGTAAGGGTATTGTGTTATCAAATTGAATAAGTTGACTTTGAATTGAAGTGTTGAGGATGATGTGGGGGTATGCTGTCATATTCCTTTTATTTTGATGTGGTTTATACATGAATTCTATTTTTATTGGTATGGTCCACTTATGGTGGCTGTGTATGCGTTTTATTTGAAATTGATGTGGCCTTGTCGGCGTTACTTTATACAATATGATGATTTTTGCCCTATTGGCATCTACTTGGAGTGTTATGACTATTTGAGTATTTTATTATGTGAAGCATAACAATATGTATCTACATGTGAAGTCATATATGTATTCTTCTATTCATGTTGTCTTAGATGATCATGTTAGACTATGACTTTTAACATATGAGTATAGTGTTAGGGTTGAGTCTTGGTTATTCCTACTTGACTTTATGAGTCTATGTGAATTACATTGATGATGTTATGATAGTTTATAGAATGACTTGAAGATATTAGGTTGGTACTGGATGCCTTTAGAATGACTTCCCCTATGAGCTTAAAGTGAAGTATGTGGAGTCTAGTCTTGGTTTACTTATTCTTCTTGCTTGATGTGTATATGATTATGAACATGAAATGTCTTTATTTAGGGTGTTAGAACTCTCATTATTTAATGTATCAATGACATGTGACCTTAAATAATGTTATAAAAGTTTTTTTATGTGAAAACCTTAACTTAAGGGTAAGGTTTAAGATTGTTGAAGTTGTAAGATGTAATGGTATCCTTCAAAGTAAAGGAATGATGGACTTAAGGTTAGTTTGACGGAACAACATCATCTTAATACTTAGGAAAGTCATCATGAGCTTTTTGTCGCCATTTTGAGGTAGTCCTAGTGGAACTTTCCTTGGTAGGGTAAAAGTGATTGGGTTATGAACTTGTTATGGGACCCTTTTATGTGAAACTAATGTATGAATCGATCTATGAGAAAAAAATCTAGCACCGAGTGATTATTGTAAGGGGAAGTAGTTCTCGTTAAGTATGAGAATAGAATACAAAGAAGCCCTTCATATTCATTAACCATGTGCCTACATGGAATGTGTCAAAGTTCTACCATTGGCAAGTAGAAAAACCTCATCGGAGTCCGGATTCCATGTCTTGCTATCATGGTCAATGTTGGTTGTTTCCTATTATCATAATGTGGAATACCTCTTTTCATTGGAGAAGTTTATGAGGTTTAGGTGTTGGTATGGGAGTCTATCTAGACATTGCACAATAGGCTTTGAAGGTGTTATATGGAGTTCTTAGGTCTTGTCTAAGACCATTATTTGAATGTCCATTATGTGATATATGATTCCTAATGAATTAATGAAGACTTATGATAAGAAATATGTAAATAAATGAGTACCTAATCTAAAGTGACTTAAGCATTCCTAAGCTTAAGTGTGAATAGAGCATAAATAATGATCTGTTCATATCTTATCTTTGGAGGTATTTAGGATGACTTTAGTTAGGGAAGTTGGTTGATTTTGTGTTCATGATCTAAGGCTTAGGTAGTCTGAAGGACTATTTAGGAAATCTTGAAGAGGTCACTATGGACATTATCTTTTTGATTTACTTAAGTAGGTCCTTTGATAGCCTTTGGAAAGAGAATGTCATATTATTTATATGTTGATATGTTTGATATCTTGAAGTGTGTATGTGACTCATTATAAGTAGTCTTGAGGATCATTTATGCCATGCCTAGAGAGGGTGTATGGGCAGCCTCTCTTTGTATTCTTAAGTGAGTCTTAGGATAGCTTTAAGTGGGAGAATTACATGCTAGGAGATGTCCAAAGCAAAGGGGCAGATTTTTATTGTAATAGTGAATTGATTCACTGTACAGTGAAGTGAGTGCACTGTAAAGTGACTCTGAAAATGTGCTAATTGGTTTAATTGTTTCCTTATGTGTTCATAAGTTGTGAAATGTTACTATTATTATTATTATTATTTTAATATGATTTTTAAATAAAAATTTGCATTTTTCTAATAAATGTCCATTTTTCATGACTTTTATGCATAATGCCATACTTAGTACATGTGGTTGTACTAATTACATGCTTTTATCTATCTATATAGTTCTTGGTAGGTGAGGAGCTTGGAGAAGTGAAGACTTGGACTTAGAACATTGTTCAAAATAAGTTGAAGTATGTCCTCACTTTACTTGAGGGCATATATGTCTTTTATGTTTTCATTCCAAATATTGTAATAGACTAAGTATTTCTATATTTGTATTTTGAATTATAGTCCGTATCCCAAGTATTCTTGTGTCTTAAGATGATGATAATGAAACTTAGTATTTCCTATTAGTTTTATATGAATGAGATTTTGAAGACTATATTATGTTTTGAAAAAAGTTTTAATTCCGCACTACTGTAACGACATGTTTAGTCGTTTTGAGCAGCAGATTTTAATTCTGGAAAACTGGCCAAGATTACGAACACCACGACGGACCGTCATAGGCACGACGGCCCGTCACAAATGTATCGTTCCAGAACACTTAGAATTCTAAAATTGGGTACTGAAAATCGACTCTCTGAACTTCGTAACGAACTTGCAGGACGGACCGTCACAGGTGTGACGGACCGTCACAGTCCACTTGAGTTTTAAGGGCTGCGACGACCTGCGTGACAGACCGTCGTAGGCACGACGGCCCGTCACAGGTTGCGTAATCCCAGTCGGAATCGGATTTCTGGTTAAGTTTTAAGGGACGTTTTGGACTATTCTTTCCTTAATTATGGATTTCGTGGGTTTATATTAATAACTCAAATTCTTGAGGGATAAAAGAGGTAACTTTGGATTAAATAGTGGGGTATTATTGTGATCTTTTACACTTAATTATATGTTAATTAGGGTAAAAGAAAGAGGGTTTGAATAAGAAAAAGAGAAAAGAAAAGAGAGAGATAGATTGATCGATTGAGAGAGAGAGTCGAACAAGGAAGAAGAATATCAAAGCTTGGGAAATTGCTTGTTGATTCCAATTCTTCGGTGGAGGTAGGTTATGGTTATTTTACGATACTCGTAGTGAACTCTTAATAGTGAATGATATGTATTGGTGGTATTGTAAACCTCTATATGCTTAATTGTATGCTTGCATGAATATGATTATGTGATTATAAAACAAGCATGATGAAAACCATTGAATCCCAAATCTTGAAAGAAACTTTAATCTACTTATTAATGATAATGCCTTGGTATAAAAGAAGGCTTGATGAATAAAGTAATGGGATTGATGATGCCTTGGTATAGAGAAGGCTTGATGAACGGATATAATGAGATTAGTGGATCGGAGTGTCACGTTCCGACACATAGTATTAGTGGATCGGAGTGTCACGTTCCGACACATAGTATTAGTGGATCGGAGTGTCACGTTTCGACACATAGTATTAGTGGGACGGGTGTCACGAACCGACACATAGAATTAGGGGATCGGAGTGTCACGTACCGACACATATAGGGGATCGGAGTGTCACGTTCCGACACATATAGGGGATCGGAGTGTCACGTACCGACACATAGTGGTAGGGGATCGGAGTGTCACGTACCGACACAAGAGGAAGAAAGATAATGAATCTTGAAAGATGATAATATACTCAACATAATGAACTTAATTCCCAAATGAGCATGGTATTGAGGCTTGAGCCTCATGGATGAACTTAAGGTGCTTATTGATGATTATAGTACTTGTTGTTGTTACATGTTGAGTTTATAGTTGATTTATGATATTAACTGATATATACTGTTCCCTATTTTGAGTTGGCCGATGATATCTACTCAGTACTTGTGGTTGTACTGACCCCCCTACTTTTATGTTTTCTTCTTTGTTATTTGTGGAATGCAGCAAACGTTCCGTCAACTTCAACTCAACCGTAGATCTAGCCAGTCTTCACTACCTTCGGAAATTCAGGGTGAGCTAATGCGTCTAGCTTGGACTGGGTCTTCTTCTTCAAGTCTTGATGCCTTGAACTTCCGGCATGGACTAGCTTTTTAGTTATTTTGTTCTTAGACATTCTTAGTTTAGTAATTTGAGAAAGATGTTCTTGTGATGATGACTTCCAGATTTTGGGGATAATAATAATAGTTTTGAATTGTTTTTATTAATGAGTTTAAGTCTTCCGCATTTCTTTTGTTGATATTGTACTAAAATGTTAAAGGTTAGATTGGTTGGTTCGCTCACATAGGAGGGTAAATGTGGTTGCCAGTCGCGTCCCCGATTTGGGTCGTGACAGACTTGGTATCAGAGCATTAGGTTCGTTGGTCTCATCACACAAGAACAGGTCTAGTAGAGTCTTAAGGAACGGTAGGGGGATGCCTCTACTTTTCCTTGAGAGGCTATAAGACTTTAGGAAAATTTCACTCTTTCATTCTTTCTTTCGTGCTACTACTTGAGTCCAATTGGTATCTAGGCGATACGAATTGGTATCTGACCATCTTCACTCTATTTCGCAGATGGTTAGAAGTAGAGCAACGACCGCACCAGCAGCAACAACGGCACAACAAGAAACATCAGAGCCAGCCACTGGGGCTGTGGCTCGAGGAAGAGCAGCGGCAAGAGGCCGTGGTAGAGGTCGTGGGAGGACGTCCTCTAGAGGAAGAGGACGAGCACCTAGCCCATCTGATGCTAGGGCGGTGACTCCTCCACCGACTGAGGAAGTGGTAAGAGAGGGGAGGATGGGGAGAATGACAAGAGCAGAATGAGGAATTGCCACCCCAACCTACCCCAGAGATGATCAATCAGGTTCTCGCTTATCTTAGCGGTTATCTGATCACGGTCAGGCACCTCCAGTGGTTTCTGCACCAACACCTCCGGTTTCAGAGGTACGACATGCGGCTACTATGGCTCCCCGCATGGATGCCTCATTGGAGATGGGCACATTTCCACGTCTGACTACTGGACCGATAATGACAAACGATCAGCACGAACTTTTCAGTAAGTTCTTTAAATTGAAACCTCCAGTCTTCAAGGGTGCAGAATCTGAAGATGCTTATGATTTTCTGGTTGATTGTCATTAGCTACTACACAAGATGGGGATAGTAGAACGTTTTGGCGTTGAGTTCGTAAGCTATCAGTTTCAAGGGAACGCTAAAATGTGGTGGCGATCACATGTCGAGTGTCAACCGACAGAGGCCACACCTATGACTTGGGCATCCTTCTCTACCCTGTTTATGGAGAAGTATATCCCAAGGACTTTGAGAGATAGAAAAAGGGATGAGTTCTTGAGTCTCGAGCAAGGTAGGATGACGGTTAACGCATATGAGGCTAAGTTTCGTGCTTTATCAAGGTATGCCACCCAACTTTGTTTCAGTCCACAAGAGCGAATTCGCCGTTTTGTGAAGGGGTTGAGGTCAGAATTGCGGATTTCAGCCTTACAGGTAGCGGCTACGACAACATCCTTCCAAGAGGTGGTAGACTTTGTGATAGAAGTGGAAGGAGTGAAGCCAGATGACTTCACCACGACATCGACATCAAAAAGGTTTCGAAGGGGAGGTGAGTTTAATGGTTCTTACTCTAGAGGACAGAGCTCCACAGGTTACTCAAGTCGACCAATTCAGTCTTCACTACAGACTGTAGTTGGGGGTCCACCTCAGAACGGTCAACACTACTCCGAGAGACCTATGCCTGACTCCAGAGAGTGTTATGGATGTGGGGAGATTGGACATGTTAGGAGGAATTGTCCAAAACAGAGTTACAGACCCCCAATAGCTAGAGGTAGAGGTGGTCAAGGTAGAGGCCGTTTTTCTGGAGGACGTGGTGGTCGAGGTAATGGTGGTCACCACAACGGCAGAGGAGATGGGCACATTGGAGCCACTACGACACAACATGGTAGGGGCAACGGACAGACTGGTGATAGGGCCCATTGTTACGCTTTCCCTGGGAGATCCGAAGCGGAGGCGTCTAATGCTGTTATCACAGGTAATCTTTTGGTTTGTGATTGCATGGCATCTGTATTATTTGACCCTGGATCCATGTTTTCATATGTATCTTCATCATTTGCTAATGGTCTAAATCTACATTGTGAATTACTTGATATGCCTATTCGTGTTTCTACTCCGGTGGGTGAGTCTGTGGTAGTTGAAAGGGTATATAGGTCTTGTTTGGTGAACTTTGTGGGGAGCAACACTTATGTGGATTTGGTTATCCTAGAAATGGTTGATTTTGATGTTATTCTGGGTATGACATGGCTTTCTCCGCAATTTGCAATCTTGGATTGTAATGCTAAAACGGTGACATTAGCCAAGCCTGGGACAGATCCGTTAGTGTGGGAGGGTGACTACACTTCCAATCCAGTGCGTATCATATCCTTTCTTCGTGCTAAGAAAATGGTTAGTAAAGGGTGTTTAGCTTTCTTGGCACATCTCAAGGATGACACTACCCAAGTACCTTCGATTGAGTCGGTTTCGGTAGTCCGTGAGTTTTTGGATGTGTTCCCTGCAGATCTTCCTGGTATGCCACAAGACAGGGATATTGACTTCTGTATCGATCTTTAGCCGGGCACACGCCCCATTTCTATACCCCCTTATAGAATGGCTCCCGCGGAGTTAAGAGAGTTAAAGGCACAACTTCATGAGTTGTTGAGCAAAGGCTTCATTAGACCAAGTGCATCTCCTTGGGGTGCTCCGGTTTTGTTTGTGAAGAAGAAGGATGGGAGTTTTCGGATGTGCATAGACTACCGGCAGTTGAACAAGGTAACTATTAAGAACAAGTATCCTCTTCTCGCATTGATGACTTATTTGATCAACTACAAGGTGCTTGTGTCTTCTCGAAGATCGACTTGAGATCCGGTTATCATCAATTGAAAATACGGGCAACGGATGTGCCAAAGACTGCTTTTCGGACTAGGTATAGGCATTATAAATTTGTAGTGATGTCCTTTGGTCTTACAAATGCCCCCGCTGCTTTCATGAGCTTGATGAATGGGATATTTAAGCCGTATTTGGATCTCTTTGTGATCGTATTTATAGATGATATACTGGTATATTCTAAAAGTAAGAAGGAACATGAGGAGCATTTGAGAATTGTGTTGGAAATGTTGAGGGAGAAAAAGCTTTATGCCAAGTTCTCTAAGTGTGAGTTTTGGCTAGATGCAGTGTCCTTCTTGGGGCACGTGGTTTCTAAGGATGGAGTAATGGTGGATCCTTCTAAGATTGAGACAGTGAAGAATTGGGTAAGACCCACTAATGTGTCAGAAATACGGAGTTTGTTGGGTTAGCTAGCTACTACCACTACCGCCGATTTGTCAAGGGATTCTCTTCTATTGCTTCCCAATTGACGAACTTGACTAAGCAGAATGTTCCATTTGTATGGTCGGATGAGTGTGAGGAAAGCTTTCAGAAACTCAAGACTTTGTTGACTACCTACCGCGCCTATCCTTACCTTGCCAGTGGAAGGTAAGAATTTCATTGTCTATTGTGATGCATCCTATCGGGTTTGGGTGCAGTGCTAATGCAAGAGAAGAACGTGATTGCTTATGCTTCAAGACAATTAAAAGTGCATGAACGTAACTATCCAACTCATGACTTGGAACTGGCCGCGGTAGTGTTTGCATTGAAGCAATGGAGGCATTATTTATATGGGGTTAAGTGTGAGGTCTATACGGACCATCGTAGCCTACAGTATGTCTTCACTCAGAAAGACTTGAATTGAGACAGAGGAGATGGATGGAACTACTGAAGGACTACGACATCGCTATTTTGTATCATCGGGGAAGGCGAATTTGTGGCAGATGCTTTGAGTAGAAAGGCGGGAAGCATGGGAAGTCTAGCTCACTTGCAAGCTACTAGACGCCCATTGGCTAGAGAAGTGGAGATTTTGGCTAATGACCTCATGAGGTTAGAAGTAAATGATAAGGGAGTATTGTTAGCTTGTGTGGAGGCAAGATCCTCCTTCCTTGACAAGATTAAGGGGAAGCAGTTTGATGATGAGAAATTGGTCCGGATTCGAGATAAAGTATTGCAAGGAGAGGCTAAAGAAGCAACAATTGATGAGGAAGGTGTTTTGAGGATTAAGGGAAGGGTATGTGTACCCCGCGTCGATATTTGATCACACTATTCTGGCAGAGGCCCATAGTACAAGGTATTCTATACATCCGGGTGCAACCAAGATGTATCGCGACCTAAAGCAACACTTCTGGTGGAGTAGAATGAAGCGCGATATTGTTGACTTTATTGCCAAATGTCCAAACTGTCAAGAAGTAAAATATGAACACCAAAGGCCCGGAGGAACGCTTCAGAGAATGCCCATTCCTGAATGGAAGTGGGAGAGAATCGCAATGGACTTTGTGGTTGGTATTCCAAAGACAATGGATAAGTATGACTCCATTTGGGTGATTGTTGACAGGTTAACTAAGTCTGCTCATTTCATTCCGGTCAAGGTGACTTACAATGTAGAGAAGTTAGCAAAAATCTACATCTCGGAAATCGTTCGATTGCATGGGGTTCCACTATCCATCATATCAGATAGAGGTACGCAGTTTACTTCTAAGTTTTGGAAAACATTGCATGCGGAATTAGGGTACTGGATTGGACCTTAGTACTGCATTTCATCCTCAACCGATGGTCAGTCTGAGCGAACGATTCAAGTGTTGGAGGATATGCTTCGTGCATGTGTGATAGTTTTGGTGGCCATTGGGATAGTTTCTTACCTTTGGCAGAGTTTTCATACAATAATAGCTATCACTCTAGTATTGATATGGCTCCATTTGAAGCATTGTATGGGAGGAGGTGTAGATCTCCCATTGGTTGGTTTGACGCATTTGAGGTTAGACCTTGGGGTACTGACCTCTTGAGGGATTCGTTAGATAAGGTGAAGGGTATTCAAGAAAAGCTTCTAGCGGCGCAAAGTAGACAAAAGGAGTATGCAGACCGAAAGGTTAGAGACTTGGAGTTCATGGAGGGTGAACAAGTCTTGTTGAAGGTTTCACCCATGAAAGGGGTGATGCGGTTTGGCAAAAGAGGTAAGTTAAGTCCAAGGTAAATAGGACCATTTGAGGTACTAAAGCGAGTAGGGGAGGTGGCTTATGAATTAGCCTTACCTCCAGGGCTGTCCGGAGTACATCCGGTGTTTCATGTGTCCATGTTGAAAAGATACCATGGAGATGGAAACTATATCATCCGTTGGGATTCAGTTTTGCTTGACGAGAACTTGACTTATGAAGAGGAACCGGTTGCTATATTAGATAGAGAAGTTCGCAAGTTGAGGTCGAGAGAAATTGCATCCATCAAGGTTCAATGGAAGAATCGACCGGTTGAGGAGGCTACTTGGGAGAAGGAGGCAGATATGCAAGAAAAATAGCCACATCTGTTTACAGATTCAGGTACTCTTTTCCACCCTTGTTTCTCTTCTTTTGATCGTTCGGGGACGAACGATGGGTAAATTGGTATCTATAGTAACGACCTGTTTAGTCGTTTTGAGCAGCAGATTTTAATTCTGGAAAAACTGGCCAAGATTACGAACACCACGACGGACCGTCATAGGCACGACGGCCCGTCACAGATGTCTCGTTCCAGAACACTTAGAATTCTGAAATTGGGTTACTGAAAATCGACTCTCTGAACTTCGTAACGAACTTGCAGGACGGACCGTCACAGGTGTGACGGACCGTCACAGTCCACTTGAGTTTTAAGGGCTGCGACGACCTGCGTGACGGACCGTCGCAGGCACGACGGCCCGTCACAGGTCACGTAATCCCAGTCGGAATCGGACTTCTGGTTAAGTTTTAAGGGACGTTTTGGACTATTCTTTCCTTAATTATGGATTTCGTGGGTTTATATTAATAATTCAAATTCTTGAGGGATAAAAGAGGTAACTTTGGATTAATTAGTGGGGTATTATTGTCATCTTTTACACTTAATTATATGTTAATTAGGGTAAAAGAAAGAGGGTTTGAATAAGAAAAAGAGAAAAGAAAAGAGAGAGATAGATTGATCGATTGAGAGAGAGAGTCGAACGAGGAAGAAGAATATCAAAGCTTGGGAAATTGCTTGTTGATTCCAATCTTCGGTGGAGGTAGGTTATGGTTATTTTTACGATACTCGTAGTGAACTCTTAATAGTGAATGATATGTATTGGTGGTATTGTAAACCTGTCTATATGCTTAATTGTATGCTTGCATGAATATGATTATGTGATTTTGATAAAACAAGCATGATGAAAACCATTGAATCCCAAATCTTGAAAGAAACTTTAATCTACTTATTAATGATAATGCCTTGGTATAAAAGAAGGCTTGATGAATTAAAGTAATGGGATTGATGAATCCTTGGTATAGAGAAGGCTTGATGAACGGATATAATGAGATTAGTGGATCGGAGTGTCACGTTCCGACACATAGTATTAGTGGATCGGAGTGTCACGTTCCGACACATAGTATTAGTGGATCGGAGTGTCACGTTCCGACACATAGTATAGTGGGACGGGTGTCACGAACCGACACATAGAATTAGGGGATCGGAGTGTCACGTACCGACACATATAGGGGATCGGAGTGTCACGTCCGACACATATAGGGGATCGGAGTGTCACGTACCGACACATAGTGGTAGGGGATCGGAGTGTCACGTACCGACACAAGAGGAAGAAAGATAATGAATCTTGAAAGATGATAATATACTCAACATAATGAACTTAATTCCCAAATGAGCATGGTATTGAGGCTTGAGCCCTCATGGATGAACTTAAGGGTGCTTATTGATGATTATAGTACTTGTTGTTGTTACATGTTGAGTTTATAGTTGATTTATGATATTAACTGATATATATTGTTCCCTATTTTGAGTTGGCCGATGATATCTACTCAGTACTTGTGGTTGTACTGACCCCCCTACTTTTATGTTTTCTTCTTTGTTATTTGTGGAATGCAGCAAACGTTCCGTCAACTTCAACTCAACCGTAGATCTAGCCAGTCTTCACTATCTTCGGAAATTCAGGGTGAGCTAATGCGTCTAGCTTGGAATGGGTCTTCTTCTTCAAGTCTTGATGCCTTGAACTTCCGGCATGGACTAGCTTTTTAGTTATTTTGTTCTTAGACATTCTTAGTTTAGTAATTTGAGAAATATGTTCTTGTGATGATGACTTCCAGATTTTGGGGATAATAATAATAGTTTTGAATTGTTTATATTAATGAGTTTAAGTCTTCCGCATTTCTTTTGTTGATATTGTACTAAAATGTTAAAGGTTAGATTGGTTGGTTCGCTCACATAGGAGGGTAAATGTGGGTTCCAGTCGCGTCCCCGATTTGGGTCGTGACAACTACTTTTCACTATGTTTATGCGATGAATGATATGAAAAAACTTGTGTAAGACCTCTGAGAGGTCGAGTACACCAGTTACGATCCAAGATTGAGTTCTAACTTCTAGGGTGTTGTCTTGGGATGTGACAAGCTTGGTATTAGAGCATAGGTTGGTGAAAGTAGTATTAGGAATCAAAAAGTCTCATCAAGTCACGTCTAGTAGAATCTTGACCATCGGTGTGAGTCGCGACACATCTATGGGAGAGAGGCTATAGGATGATAGAGTTTCCCTTATTTTCTACTCCTATATCGTGCGGTAGAGTAAATGATATGATTATCCTTCTTATGAGTTTCCTTGTGTTTTCTCGGAGATGAATACTACAAAAATGGCCGCTAGAAGGTTTTAAAAGGACACGGTGAATTAAGAGATTCCTCTTGAAGTTGATCAAGTTAAGCAAGTTCCTCAAGATGGGCAAGGTGACCAAGATTCCCAAGTGCCTCCCCAAGGTGATCCTATTGCTAATGTTGAAGGAGCTATTGAGGTTCCGTAGATGTCTACTACGGAGATTAGAGAGGCTTTGATTGCTATAGCCCGAATCATGACTATGCCAACTAATTTGAATATGATAACTAGGGTCGTGGAGAGCACTATGACGTCTAGGTTAAGAGATTTCGTGAGGATGAATCCTCCTATCTTTCTTGGATCTAAGGTAAATGAGGTGTCACGACTGGAGTCTAGACCCCAGACGAGATCGGCGTCATTGACCTCATAGATGTCGCGGACAAGCCTACATACGTCATCGTTACTTCTTATAGGTTAATTTTAGCGGAAAGATTGAACTTTTTGTTACTTAACATTCATTATCATACTTATCATTTTGCAAACAACACATCACATACTCCACATATCATATCACATAGTTCATATCATTCTTTCATATTCCATGAGACCTTGGAATCATGGACTTGAGATTAGTACTTCCCAAAATGAGGGCTCAACATATGGGAGCTCAACTAGGGATCCTTCTTTAAGAAACATAGAGTCTGCTTCATTCAATCATACGTACTTCATTTTCATTCTGTCATATACTAGTGCAACCACCAGTCATAACTAGGATATGGTTTAAGACTCTCATCAGGTTTGTTGTGCAATGACCAAGAATAACCTAGTGTAATAACTTAAGTCTAGCTCACCTCCTAATTATCTTATCCTAACACCTATGGTATCGTACATTTTGTTGTGTATTTTTTGAGGATGGCCTCATTTTTTCTTTAGGAACTTTAACTTTAACCGACATAGATCATGTGAGCATCATGAAATCCACCGTCTGCCCCACACCAAAAAGAGGTGGAATCACCGGCAAATGTGACCCGAACATGCTAGCGTATATAGGGAGTTTAACCCTGCTAGATCCCTATGTTGGCAGTATAGGTTCAAAGACTAGGAGATATAAGGAGAGTCATACGCGGTATGCTGGACAGTGTTATCTCATGATATTTACGTGAACCTTCGCCCTTACCGAAGGAAGGTATCACCACTCATACCTAGCCTATCGGTGCTTAGTATAAAGTTCCATTACATTCAACTAATAAATCATGGAAGATGGATTCTAGAATGAGGACATCATAGCTGATTAGATGATTTCTCATCTCATCATTACTATTGAGTATGCATTAACTTCAATACTTTCATTAGAGTGTTCATAGAGACTGGTCTCTTCATTAACTTTACACTATTATATGTGAGTACGTCTTGGTAACATTTACATAGGGTCATTTGAGATTCCTCTCACCTTTAACTTTATCCTCTTATCATTTTGTCACCATATTCTTTAAGTTTAGAATATTAAATCTTCATAATTACTCACCGATTTACGTGAATGTTCTTTTCATCATATCTCAATCCGTTTGGCCTTTAAGTGTGTTTCACACTCTTACTTAACCCTTCTGGGGTCTCATCATTCATCACATAACATCTTAGTTCACTTTATTTATGACGTATGCTGGACTTATGTGTCCATTCTCACAAGCCATGAGTCTTCATTCATAGTTCATTTAAGCGATTCATATTGCCCAAGATTATGTGGTACAAGACTTATGCATCATGTAAGTATGACAAGGTCTCAATTTGATTCCTATAGGCAGCATTCATTAAGTATCTAACCACTTAATACTTATATGTCAATAGGAAGTGGGCAAAGGAACCCAATTTCGAATCCCTTGAGTAACACTTAACCTTATAATAAACTTTATAATTGCATTTTTCAGATTTGGGGGACCCTAGTTCGATCCCCTTCACTCCCATAATATTTTCCTTTCTTTTTCTCCTCTCTTTTTCGTTTAAGGCAAGGAGGTTGTGGGATCAATCCCCCACAAGCTCATTCTTTTTCTTTTAATTTACCTCTTAACTTTCTCACTTATAAAAGAAGTTGTGGGTTCAATCCCCACTCACCACATTTAATTTTCCTCTTTTATTTTTCTCCTAACTCTCTCATCTATTAAAGAGGTTGTAGGTTCAATTCCCACTCACTAGACCTATTTTTCCTCCTTTATTTTTCTCCTAACTCTCTCATCTATTCAAAAGGTTGTGGGTTCAACCCCCACTCACTACATCTATTTTTCCTTCTTTATTTTTCTCAAAACTCTCTCATCTATTGAAGAGGTTTTTGGGTTCGAATCCCCACAGCCTCACCTTATGTTAATTTACATTTTCTCCTTACCTTCTTATTCTGCCATGAGGTTGTGGGTTCGAATCCCACATACCTCATTTTTTTAGTTTCTTTATTTTATTCTTCTCCTCTCACCTTCATCACTCCAAGAGGTTGTGGGTTCGAACCCCACAACCTCATTTTATTTTCTTTCATTTTCCCTTTACTTTTCACTTGAGCTTTACCCCATTTCGAATCCCCGTTACCACATTTTATTATTTAATTTTCTAAAACATGTATATGGTGAGGTCTTGGGTTCAATCCCCAATGAACTCAAGAATTTATAAAAAATTTTAGAACGTGATATTTTTAAAGTAAGCTGCCCAAATATAAATTTCCAGAATGCATGAAATTTGTTCACCCTCTTTGCATTCCATTTACTCAACTTTTTGATGTTAGATTTTAGTATAAATTTTCGTGTAACATATAGTGCATCTTCAGGTGAGTTTTCATGGTTATTTTTGAGTATTTAATTACCTTTTTTCAGTCCATTTTCTCATCCGTTTTCACGTTAAGTATTAAGACATTTCGAGTAGTTTTTTAGGAGATCTGTAGGTGCATTTTCAAGATTACTTTCTATCAAGAATTTTAATTTAATTCAGAAATCTTGAACTTATATGAACATCACGTTTTTAAAATATTCATACACTTAAAATACAACAATTAATCATGCAAAATTTCATGCTCTTAAGAGAGACCAAGTCACAGTGCACACGTGCACTCACAAGTCAACATATCACACATTTTTGGAAATATTTTCTTCATTCTTATATGATTCCAAATACACATTCAAACACGTAATCACAACCATCCCTAAAAACATCTACCAGAAGTCATACAAACCTAAGATCATAGCGAGCTAGTGCCATGGACATGCAACGAGGAACAACCCTAGTTTTTGAGTAAATTCATCTCAGTATTAAGGGTCTCTTGGGAAAGGGACCAAGATTAAGGAAACCCATACCTGATTTCACGTCGTTCAACAGTTCAACTTGCTGTCAAATCCACCACAAACGAAAACTCCACCAACGAAAATCACACCTTATCGGACGAGAATATGATGTTTTGCTTTACGTTTTTTGATTGCCTTGTTATTTGTAATTTGCGTGTAAGTTATTCAAGTATGAAGAAATTTTCTTTTTGTTATTATTTTGATTTTTGGTTTTTGCTTGTTAAGCAGAGAGAACGTGAAAGAGAGTGTTGAAGAGAGGGAGATAAACGTGAGAGTTGATTCATGTGAGAGAGAGTGTTACCTTGGGGCTAGGACTTCAGGCAAGACTAAGTCAAATAAGGTTAAATAACTAATAAATAAGAATTAATAGTAAAAATCTGATTTTTCCTTTTTCTTAAATCAGCCATTAATTATTCATTTATTAAATTAGTTCACCAATTTAAATAATCAAATTAAATTATTGCTCCCACCTAGGTTCGAACCCGGGTGGACCAAGATTTTGCTTAAAGGCCAATTTTGGCCCTTTCTCCCCAAAATGCCCCTCCACCATATTAATTAAATAATTAATTCGATATTTAGAATAATTACGATACAACCCTTAGCCTTGAAAAAGATCATCATACCCCTACACCTTACAAGCTTATTAGTTCCCCTTTTTAAGTATAATAAAGACACATCCGGGTAAATCTTCATATTCGGGTTCCCTACATGGCTGGACCCAACCTATCCAATATCAACTAATTCACCAAGTAAGTTGTCTTGGCTGTTGCAGAGGTTCATAGGTCTGGTTCTACACGTATTAATATGTGTGAACCAATTCTAATCGTAGGCATTCTAGTACATTAAACATTACTTAGCATATGTATTTTTAGGGTTCTTACATGAGGATCTCCAAGAGTTTATGGATAGAGTGTACAAGGTTTTGAGTGTTGTGGGGGTGAAATCTAGGGAGAAGGAGTAGTTGGCTTCGTATCAATTGAAAGATGTTTCTCAAATATGGTATACTCAATGGAAAAATAATAGGCCGGAAGTATAGGGTCCTATTGAATTGGAAGAATTTAAGAAATATTTTCTTGGTATGAACTTTCTCCGACATAGGAGAGAAATTAATGTGGAGGAGTTTATCAATCGTAAAGAAGGCAATATGTGTTTTGAGGAGTAGACTTTGAAATTATCAACTTTGTGTAGGTATCCCCTTCTCCTCTATCCAATCCAAGAGATGAAATGAGTTATTTTGTGACACGGGTAGCCAAGTTAGTGGTGGAAAAATGTTGTACCACTATGTTGCATGATGATATGACCCTAGCTAAACTCATGGTGCATGCGCAATAAATAAAAGAGTCTAAACTTAGGAGGATTGCGAGAAGTTTGAAAAAGAGTGGTGATATTGAACAAGAGAAAACTAGGTTTAAAAAGAAGGTTCAATATCAAGGAGAAGCTAGGAATTCTAAGTTCAAGGTTGAGAAAGGAGGTGGTTACAAGGATGCTAGCCTATTTGTACAAATTGTGGCAAGAAACATTATGGTTAGTGACTTTTGAGAATCGGGAGTTGCTTTTTTTATGGTAAGGAAGGGAACAAGGTGAGAGACTGTCCTATGATTGCTTTGAGAGAAAGAGAGGGTAAGCAAGTTGCTCCTAGTGTTTCAAAGGATGATGCTTCAACAAAGAGGCGTTTCTATGCACTTCATTCTACAGTGGAGAAGCTGGATGAGAAGGAGGGTAACGAGGATGTTGGTAAGTTCTTTTTATTTTGTTGTGATATGAGTTCCTTTTCTAAGTGGGGAGTATGGTTTGCTGATGGGATAGAAGTCCTAAAAATTGTTTCTTGTGCATGGTGTTTAGGAGTTTGGTTGAAATTGAATTTTATTAACTTCTTGCATTGTATGTTTTATGAAGCCACGATTATGTTGTAAGATGTGTTTATATGGTATTACTTTGCATATTACAATGTTTATGTTATGAATTACCTCAATTTTGGATTTTTGAGAAATTTTATAAAATCACTGTAACATTGCAAAACAGTTCATTGTAATATTTTGTGAAAAATTAATATTTGATTATTTGGTATAAAATTGTCGTATTGTAGTTAGAACTGATGTATATAAGTATGGTATTGAATATAAAATGAGTTTTTACTATTTGGAAAGAAGTGTGTGAGTTTTATAGCATAATGAGTTATAGAACTTTTTTCTAATTTCTTGTTGTGTTGTGAATCTCTTGTATATGTGATGTTTATATTGTGGTTTTTGTTATGTGTTTTTAGTTGAATCTCTAATCTTGAATGTTTTCGTATAGTGGCTACTGTCGTTGGACGACAATGTTGTCTAAGTGAGGGAGATTGTAAGACCCCGAAAATGACCTAGGTTACTTGAGCCTAACATGTTTTTATTGACGTTACAAGGTCCTAAATATGTCTACTATATGGTATAGAGGTAGTACCTAAATTATTAGGTGATTTGGCTGTCAAACATATAGGGACAACTAAGACGTTCGACAACTAAGTCACCTATGTGCCTCGAATGTGGTTGTATATGCTTATGTATGATTCATGAGGTTGTAAGGTCATTAAATGATGTATTATAGCATTTATAAGTAGTGTGTTGAGTTTCGATATGTTTTGAGGTCAAATGTCCAAGAATGTCCATGACATTCGAATGATATGCCTTGAAGTGAGTTTGTGTGGCTAGACATGTTTTGTCGAGTTTTACATGTTCGTCTTTATGAAATTAATGTAAGAGATTTTAAACTCATAGAATATCGTATTTGGGTTGGAAACCTCCTTGAAATAACACCCAAGAACCATCCAAGGGTCCTTGAAGAAGACCCCAAACATGTTGACAAGGTTGTCCACCAGGCCCCAAATGACGGAGTAGTCGACGGCTCGTGGGCCTATCGACGCCCAATCAATGGGTGTCGTCGATGGGGACTTGGCCTTGGTTGATATGGGGAGCCGTGACAGGTTTTAGATTCCACAGACGGATGCCAAGCACGGCCCGTCAATGGGGTGACGCCCCATCGAGGGCAGTCGTTAGTAGACACTGTTTTTCTGCGCAGGCTGCTTCCTAGTTAGGGGAAAAAATGTAAATTCACCTCTATTCTAAATGGATGGTGTGGCGGTTTTAGGGGTATTTTGGGTATTTTAAACAAGTATATAACTGTTAAACACATTGAAGACTTCATTTTTCTAAATCAAAACCCCAAAATCCTGTAACAAATCCCAAAGTCTCCATTGAATTCCAAATCAAGGAACAGATTGTAGGTGATGTTTTGAGTGGAAATTCTACATCAAAGTGAGGAATTATCATAATTGAGGTATGGCTTTTGATTCTTGAAACTTTTTTTTTATCAAGGATCCCAACTCTAAAGATGTTTTCTAAACTTGAATTGTCCAATTTCATGATTCTACCATGTGTTCTTGCATAAATGGTTTCTAAACATTGAATTATCATCTAATTGATATTGTATTGATTATTTAAATCTAAATTACCTATGAACCCATAAATTTTATGAACCCTAGATTTTGACTAAGTTTTGGGTTACTTGATATTGATCTAATGTTGATGAATTCTTATGTAGTTGCTTAAGGGCTTTCTAATGATGTAATAAATATAGTAAATTGATATCGAGGTTGCGGTATATTGGTGTAGTTACGGTGAATTAACCTAGTTCATTGATTATTGTAGTTTTTATGTTGAATTTTTGGTTATGGCCTTAGGTAAGGGTCTTCTGTTATCGAATTCAGTAAGTTGACTATGAATTGAAGTTTTGAGGATGATGTGGGGGTATGATGCCATATTCCTTTTATTTTGATGTTGTTTATAATTGAATTCTATTGTGATTGGTATGCTCTACTTATGGTGGCGGTGTTATGTGTTTTTCTTGCAATTGATGTGGCCTTGTCGGTGTTACTTTATGCAGCATGATGATCTTGGCCCTATTGGCAACTACTTAAAGTATTATAACTATTTGTGTAGTTTAAATATGTGGAGCATGACAATATCTATCTACATGTGAAGTCATATATCTATTCTTCTATTCATCCTTTCTTAGGTGATCATGTTAAACTATGACTTTGACCTTATGAGTATAGTGTTAGGGTTGAGTCTTGGTTATTCCTACTTGACTTTATGAGTCTATGTGGATTACATTGATGATGTTGTTATAGTATATAAAATTACTTGAAGATATTTGGTTCGTTCTAGGTGGTTCTAGAATGACTTGCCTTATGAGCTTAAAATGAAGTATGTGGAGTCTTGTCTTGGTTGAATTATGTCCCTTGCTTCATATTTTATGATTATGAATATAGGATGTCTTTATTTAGGGTGTTACAACTCTAAGTCTTGAATGTATGAATGACATCTCACCTTAAATGATGTTATGAGTGTCTTTTATGTGAAAACCTTTACTTAAGGTTAAGGTAAAGATTTTTCAAGCTGTAAGCCGTAATGTTATCCTTCAATGTAAAAGAATGGACTTAAGGTTAGTTGGCCGGGATGGCATCATATTAATCCTTAGGGAAGTTATCATGAGTTTCTTGTCGCCGTTGTGAAATAGCCTTGGTGGAACTGTCCTTGGTAAAGTAAATTTGATTGGGTTATGAACTTGTTATGGGACCCTTTTATGTGAAACTAATGTATGAATTAATCTATGAGAAAGAAGTCTAGCACCAAGTGAGTATTGTAAGGGAAAGTAGTTCTAGTTAACTATGAGACTAGAATACAAAAAATCCCTTCATATTCCTTAACCATGTGCCTACATGGGATGTGTCCAAGTTCTACAATTGGCAAGTATAACAACCTCCTCGGAGTAGTACAGAACTCCAGATTTCATTTCTTTCTATCATGGTCCATGTCTATTATTGCTTATTCTCGTCATGTGGAATACATATTAGCATTGGAGAAGTTTATGAGGTTTAGGTGGTGCTATGGGACGCTGTCTAGACATTGCACAATAGGCTTTGAAGGTGTTATATGGAGTTCCTAGGTCTTGTCTAATACCATTATTTGAATGTCCTTTATGTGATGTATGAATCCTAATGAATTAATTATGACTTATGATAAGAAGTATGTAAATAAATGAGTACCGAATCTAAAGTGACTTAAGCATTCCTTAGCTAAGTGTTAAGAGAGCATAAAGGATGATCTCTTCATATCTTATCTTTGGAGGTCTTGAGGATGACTCTAGTTAGGGAAGTTAGTTGATTTTGTGAACATGATCTAAGGCATAAGTAGTCTTAATGACTATTTATATAATCTTGAAAAGGTCACTATCAACGTTATCTTCTTGATTTACTTAAGTAAGTCTTTTGATAGCCTTTGGAAGGAGAATGTCATATTATTTATATGTTGATATGTTTGATATCTTTAAGTGTGTATGTGACTCATTATAAGTAGTATTTAGGATCATTTAGGACATGCCTAGAGAGGGTGTATGGGAGGTCTCTGTTTATGTTTTTAAGTGATTCTTACGATAGCTTTAAGTGGGAGAATTACATGATAGGAGATGTCCAAAGAAAAGGGGAAGAACTTCACTGTAATAGTGAATTGATTCACTGTACAGTGAAGTTAGTGCACTGTAAAGTAACTCCAAAAATGTGCAAATTGGTTTAATTGTTTCCTTATGTGTTCTTAAGTCTTTAAATGTTATTATTATGATTATAATATGATTTTAAATGAAAAGATGCATATTTCTAATAAATCTCCATTTTTCATGATTTTTATGCATAATGTCATACTTTGTACATGTGGTTGTAATAATTCCATGCTTTTATCTAGCTATATAGTTCTTTGTAGGGAGGAGCTTTGACAAGTGAAGACTTGCACTTAGAAGATCATTTAAGAGAAATTTAAGTATGTCCACACTTGACTCGAGGGCATATATGTCTTTTATGTTTTATTCAAAGTATTGTAATAGACTAAGTATTTCTATATTTGTAGTTTTGAAGTGTGGGTCGTGTCCCAAGTATTCTTGTGTCTTAAGATTATCAGAATGGGACATAGTATTTCCTATTACTTTTATATGAAAGAGATTTTGAAGACTATATTATGTTTTGTGGGAAGTTTAACTGTGCAATACTTTTTACTATGTTTATGCGATGAATGATATGAAAGGGCTTGTATAAGACCTCCGAGAGGTCAAGTACACCAGTTACGATCCGAGATTGTACCGTTACTTCTAAGGTGTGGTCTTGGGATGTTACAAGCTTGGTATCAGAGCATAGGTTGGTGAGAAACCAGTATAAGGAATCAAAAACTCTCATCAAGTCACGTCTAGTAGAGTGTTGACCATCGATGTGTGTCGCGACACATCTATGGGCCAGAGTCTATAGGACAATAGACTTTCACTTCTTTTCTACTCCTATGTCCTACGGTACAGTAAATATTATGATTATCCTTCTTATGAGTTTCCTTGTGTTTTCTAGGAGATGAATACTAGAAGGATGTCCTCTATAAAGTTTGAAGAGAAGACGATGAATTAGGAGATTTCTCCTCAAGTTGATCAAGTTCCTTAAGATGGGCAAGGCTCCCAAGTTCCTCCCGAAGGTTATCCTATTCCTAATGTGGAAGGAGGTAATTAGGTTCTGGAGATGTTTAATAGCGAGATTAGAGAGGATTTGATTGTTATAGACTGAGTCGTGACTATGCAAGCTAATTTGAATATGATGCCTAGGGTTGTGGAGAGCTCTATGACCTCTAGGTTGAGAGATTTTGTGAGGATAAATCCTCCTATCTTTCTTGTCTCTAAGGTAAATGAGGATCCCCAAGAGTTTATTTATGGAGTTTACAAGGTTTTGAGTTCTATAGGGGTTACATCTAGGGAGAAGGAGGAGTTGGCTTCGTAGCAATTGAGAGATATTTCTCGAATATGCTATACTCAACGGAAGGATAATAGGCCAGAAGGGTCGGGTCTTATTGAGTTGAAAGAATTTAAGAAAGCTTTTCTTGGCATGTACTTTCCCGAGTGAGGAGAGAAATTAAAGTGGAGGAGTTTATCAATCTTAAACAAGGCAATATGAGTGTTGAGGAGTACTCTTTCAAATTCTCAACTTTGTCTAGGTATGCACCTTCTCTTCTTTCCAATCCAAGATATGAAATTAGTCGTCCTATGCAAGGGTATCCAAATTAGTGGTGGAAGAATGTCGTACCGTTATGTTGCTTGATGATATGACCCTAGCTAGAATCATAGTGTATGCGCAATCAATTTAAGAGTCTAACCTTAGGAGGATGGTTAGAAGTTTGAAAAGGAGTGGTGCCAATGATCAAGAGAAAACTATGTTTAAAAAGAAGGTTCAATCTCATGGAGAATCTAGGAGTTCTAAGTTCAAGGTTAAGAAAGGAGGTGGTTCCAAGGATGGGAAGCATACTTGTGCAAATTGTCACAAGAAACATTATGGAAAGTGTCTTTTGGGTGCCGGGAGTTGCGTTTGTTATTGTAAGGAAGGGCAAAAGGTGAGAGACTGCCCAGTGATTGATTTTAGAGAAAGAGAAGGTAAGCAAGTTGCTCCTAGTGTTCCAAAGGATGATGATTTAACAAAGAGGCGTTTCTATGCACTTCATTCTAAAATGGAGAAGCCGGATGAGAAGGAGGGTGATGAGGATGTTAGTAAGTTCTTTTTCTTTTATTGTGATATGAGTTCCTTCTAAGTGGGGGAGTATGGTTTGTTGATTGGATAGAAGTCCTAGAAATTGTTGTTTGTGCATGTTGTTTAGGAGTTTGGTTGAAATTTAATTTCATTAGCTTCTTGCATTGTGTGTTTTAGGAAGCCAAGATTTTGTTATAATCTATATTTATATGGTATTACTTTGAATATTAGAATGTTTATGTTATGAGTTGCCTAAAATTTGGATTTTTGAGAAATTTATAAAATCACCGGAACATTGCAAAACAGTTTATTGTAATATTTTGTGAAAAATGATTTTTGATTCTTTGGTCTAAAATTGGCGTATTGTGGTTAGAACTGATGTATATAAGTATGGTATTAAATATAAAATGAGTTTTTACTATTTGAAAAAAAGTGTGAGTTTTATAGCATAATGAGTTATAGAATTATTTTCTAGTTTCTTGTTGTGTTGTGAATCTCTTGGATATGTGAAGTTGATATTTTGTTTTTGGTTATGTATTTTTAGTTGAATCTCCAATCTTGAAAGTTTTCATATCGTGGCTAGTGTCGTTGGACGACAATGTTTTCCAAGTGAAGGAGATTGTAAGACCTCAAAAATGACCTAGGTTACTTGAGCCTAACATGTTGGTATTTTGTTTTAACATGTTTGTATTAATGTTACAAATATAGGTATTAGCTAAATTATTAGGTATTTTGGAAGTCAAACATATAGGGACGACTAAGACGTTCGACGACTAAGTTACCTATGTGCCTCGTATGTGGTTCTATATGCTTATGTGTTATTCATGAGGTTGTAAGGTCCTTAAATGAGGTATTATAGCATGTATAAGTAGTGTTTTGAGTTTCAAGAAGTTTGGAGGTCAAATGTCGAGGAACGTCAATGACGTTCGAAAGATATGCCTTGAAGTGAGTTTGTGTGTCTATACATGTTTTGTCGAGTTTTACATGTTCGTCTTTATGAAATTAATGTAGGAGGTTTTAAACTCATAGAATATCGTATTTGGGTTGTTAATGTCCTTGAAATTACAACCAAAGACCATCCAAGGGTCCTCGAGCAAGACCCCAAACCTGTTGACAAGGCTGTCCCAGGCAGGCCCAAAACGACGGAGTAGTCGACGGCTCGTGGGCTTATCGACGCCCCATCAATGGGTTTCGTCGATGGGGACTTGGCCTTGGGTGAGATGGGGAGCCTTGACAGGTTTCTGAGCCCACCGACGGTTGCCAAGCATGGCCTGTCAGTGGGGTGGCCAAGTTAGGGGTGAAAATGTAAATTTACCCCACTTCTAAGTGGATGTTTTGGCGGTTTATTATGGGTCTTTTGGGTATTTTAAACAATTATATAAGTGTTAAACACAATGAAGACTTCATTATTCTAAATCAAAACCCCAAAATCCCTTAAGAAATCCCAAAGTCTCCATTGAAGTCCAAATAAAGGAACAGATTGGAGGTGACACTTTGAGTGGAAATTCTTCATCAAAGTGAATAATTATTGTAATTTAAGTATGGCTTTTGATCGTTGAAACTTTTTTCATCAAGGAGTCCAACTCTCAAGATGTTTTCTAAAGTTAAGTTATTTAATTTCATGATTCTACCATGGGTTCTTGCATAAATGATTTCTAAATATTGAATTATGATCTAGTTGATATTGTTTAATACGCATTATGGATCTATATTTCAGCACTTTGACCTGTATATCAGTAGTATACAACTGTATACCTCATGTATACAACCTATTCTTTAGCTTTCCAATGCATGTCTCAGCTTCCAACACTCAAACAATGATGAAGACCGACTCGATAATGATCTCAACTCAACAAAATGCAGGGATGAAGTCCAAAATGGACTTGCATTGATGTCAAATATATCAAAAATAAAGGTAAAAAGGAATTATTGAAGGTTTTTGAACAATTCATGTATATAATTATGTATGTATTCATCTAGAAATAATTGTGCTATAACTTATTCATGACGCTTACAAATTATTACAAGTATCAATAGAGAACATGTATGCAGTATCACTTACAAGTATCAACAGAGACCATGTACGTAGTATCACTAATGCCCCCCGCATGATGTACTTGATATTACTTTCAATAATTTCACTTTTACAAATGTAGCAAACATATCATACTTAGAATTGAAACAAAAGGGAACTACTTATGTTATATGTTGTAGGTCATGTAAAACAAGAAAATGGTTATGTGATTATTTAGAGGAAAAAATAAACAGAGTATTGAATAGCGACAAAATGCAAAGCTTAAGTTTTGTAGATATTGATTACCTAGCTAAGCCGGTATTTGAATAGATTTAGACCCTAACACAAGTATAGGAATACACAATAAAAAACATTTCAAGACTAAAGACAATGAACATGTAGATTATAGAGTAGTTCTTCAAGTGAATACGGTGTTAATGAAACTTTATTGCACTTATCGAAAACAAAAAAAAATACTTATTCACTAAAACGACAAATCATGCAATAAATAAGAATTTATTGAATTACAAATGACACTAAAGAGATACCAAAGAAGTAACTATTGAGTGCACAACTACAGTGTGAGTTTTAAGATATTGAAACAAAGTACCAAAACATATAATTCTGAGAGTGCAATTAGAGATCATGTTTTAAAAAAAAAACATAACACATTTATAAATACCTTCTCCACAACAAAACAAAAGAAAAGAAAAGAAAATGACTTAACAGAGAGAAAGTCATGACTAAAATGGATAACATAAACAAACACATTAAATAAAATAAATAAGGATTGGAAATGGATTTTACATTTCTTGTGAAGCTTTTACACCACTATAACGCAAGAAGAGAATCGATACAAAAATAGCTCGTCCTCTTCATTAAAAATTAACATTTTTTTAGGAATTAAAATTTCTTGTCTCCACTTTTTTTCTTGTCTTTAAACACAAAAGAGGTTTCTGAAATTTATAATCGAAGATTCGAGTCAATTTTAGGTTAAAAGGCCAAAACTTCATATGTTTGTAACAGTAAGAGGGGATGGGAAGTTCTTAAAAGGGGACGGCGACGCAGATGTACTTTTGCCTTTACCAATTCTGCGGATGGGGGATGGGGTCGCGATGGGTAATGTTGTTGTACTCTGATTTTCTAGGTTTTTTTTTGGACTGTTGAATTTGAGCTTGTTTGAAGAAAAAAATGTATAGGGTAGGGATCGCGTACTGGGTTCTTGTGGGTGTATTGTATTAATGGGCTAAATGTATGTATGCTGAATTAGATTGGTTGATGGGCCTCTTTGTATTGAAAAGTGGACTACGAGAATTGATTTGGGCAAAAGTTTTGTTTAAGATTTGAGGTGAAAATTTATTAGGTCCTGAAATTCAAGAAATATGTACTTTTTACTAAAATTATCAATGTCATTAAATGTGACAAAATTACTTTAAAATGACTTGGAAAATATTTGATTTTTATAAATTAATTAATTCAAATCATTCGGAATTTAAGAAGCTTGATGACTAATTTATATTGTGGAAGGTCAAAATTGGGTGCAACATAACCTTCCATGGTGTTGGGTTTGTTCAACCATACACCAATCATAGTATTGATCAAGTTAAATTCTTGATGAGTTCTTTATAAGTCATAAGTGTTCTTAAAGTTTCATTATACGGCTTTATTGTTAAGGTTTTGAGGAATTCTTGAGATGAAAGTTAGTGAATTTTATTGTCCAACCAACATACAATTATTAAGATATCCTATATATCAAGTCACAAACCTTGAATTCATAATTCAAATACAGGAAAGAGTTAATTATAGAGTTCAAGAAAGTCTTTGAGTTAAATTGTGAATCCTTCGAGATCAACCATCGCTTTGAGTTCTCTAAAAGGGTTCCTTCAATACCAATTGATTCTAAACACTCCAACCTACTTATAAACATTGAGAAATAATTCATAACATGAATGATAACCTTGAATCATAATCCATAATTAAAATTCAAAAGGGAGTTAAGAGTCAAGTTTTGAGAGTTTTTCGTGTCTTTTGAGGAAGTCCCTTTGAATCTCTTGAGGAATCTTCTATAATTTCTAATAATTAATTTTCAATACTTAATTAAATTAGCATCAAAGTGAGGACAATGTATTCATGTATATAAACTATCGTCGAGATCATTCATAATATGAATCATAACTCTTGAATGATCATAATTAAAATTCAAGAAAGAGTTAAGAGCAGAGTTCAAGAAAGGCTTCAAGTTCAATTTTTTGAATCCTTAGAGATAAATTATTGATTTGAGATATGTTTTGAGGAAGTAAGTATGAGAATGAGATGATTTATATACATGAGTTTCATATTATTATGTGTTACTTTGAGTCGAGTAGTTGATAGTCATAAATTCTGCATGAATTTCATAGATTGAGTATCTTTGAGAGGAGTAGTATCTTCAAGTTCTTAATCTTGAGTCTTGAGTTCCTAATCATTTTGAGATTAAATTCCTAGTCGTGGGACTACTATTTATTACCCATGAAGGTCCTTGAGCTTAGTAGTTCATGCTCATAATTCGGCATGAATTCTACTTTAAGAAGTCTATTGCAAACCTTTATATAACTTATTTTGAGACTTTGAGCATATGTATTTGAGGAAAAGTATAGATGAGTTCATTTTCTTTATAAGAATATATGGGAACTAAGTGTTCCTAAGAGTAAATGTTTTTACATTTAAGAAAAGAGGAAACAACGCTTCCCAAAAGAGTTTTCATTAACAGTTCTGAATCCCATTTCTTTTAGAGAAATATTTTTTAGTAATAATATCATACCGTAGAAAGAGTTATGTTTTTAAAACATATGAGCTTGTATATATATTTTGTGAGTATATTGACAAATGATACCAAGAAGAGTTCATACAACTCACAACCAGCATAACCCATGTAGCCAACTTAGGTAGAAAGGGTCATACATTTTAAATGATTCCTTAATGTTTTTATCATAGACTAGTGGATCCACATCGTAGTAGGTTCTATACCCTAGAAAATTATAGGACAATTTTGAAAGTGCGGGCTGGACGATGTATCAACACATATATCATACTGATGGATGTTCATTAGAGAATCTCCCATAGAGTTATATTCTATCATATATACAACCTGAAGTCGATTTTAAAGTTCTTCAATATATTGAGTTTTGGTATGGTGTTTTAAAAGATTTAAAAATATTACATCTTCTATTGTTGCTTTATCTTCAATTGAGTACCTTATTGTTGAGTTGAACTATGTTTCACAGAGTTGAGTATCATATTATTGAGTTGAACTATGTTTGATTAAGTTGAGTGAGTTGAGAAGAGGTAAGTTTCTTTTTCATAAGCTTAAGCTTATATTTATGTTGTAGAATTTTCCTTACATGTTCGCATATTTCACGTATTGAGCTATCTGGCCTGCATCGTTTCATGATGCAGTTACATGTATCATAAGTCAACAACAGTCGTTTCGTTGAGATCACGTGATATTCCAGCCCGCTTTGGTGAGTTTCCTAATATTTCGTAGGACTTCTTATTAATCTTATAGTTAGTAGTTTTTAGATGTTGTGGGTCTTGCTATAGAACTAAAGAGTTGTTGTATCTACATTTATTTTGAGTATCGTTCACAATATTTAGTAAAAAAAGTTGAATATTTGAATTATCGCATTTATTTCTGTTTTATGTTTTTGTATGATTGAGTTAGTCTTACGCTTGTTTAGCCAGAATGAGGGTTTTCCCGGGACCAGCAATGGTTCTCGTGTACCAATCACATCTAGAGTGTAGACTCGTGCCGTGACACAGAAAACGAACATTTCCAACTTGAGAAAAAGTCTCTGAATGGAGCATCAAGAATTTTTTGGGATTGGATAAAAATAAACTAAATATGCTACCCCACTAAACTCAAAATTCGAAACCCAATGGAATCGTTGGATTTTCCAAAAAGAGTTCAAAATATGGAATTACCTTCCCGGACCACTTTTAAGGCTTAAAACTCAACTTCTCACCCAAATGTGCAAATCTCAACCTAAGGACTCAGAAACCTTACAAACCACTTGACTAGCTTAAACTCGGTGTTCCAGATGCGATGAAACAGGGATAATTCCCATCCAATGCTTAAAACTCAAAATGATGACTGAAGTCAACCCTATCAAGAATTCTCAATTCGAAAGGGGTTAAATTACCAAAAGCACATCCGATAGCATCTGGATTCACAATAATCATTTTCAAACCACAAAGTAAGCATGAAAAGTTTACGGGGAACGGAAAAATAGTTATTTCACAACTAAAAGTAAACTGACAACAAATAAGATATTATAGGACATGTTAGATCTTATTCAACAACAGTAGGCATTGAGTAATTTTTAAATTGACATTAGAACAAGTAGAATACATTACAACAAAAATTACTTTTAGCGATAATAAATAGACACATTTAAAAGAGTTCTAATGTCTTTACCAGCATTGTTTAAGTGTCATTGAAAGCCTTTAGGGACATATACAAAGAGTGTGAATTGCTGCTAACAATGCATACTTAGAGGCAATTGCTAATTAATTGCCGCTAAAGCTCATTTGTGATGTAGTGGTAGCATTTTTGCTGGAGATTGTATTGAGAACAGTTAAGTTTGGAATCACAGGAATGGCCTTACTAACTTCGAAATTGTGGACTAGATATGAAGTTGTCAATGGTGTACGCAGAATTTTGTGTAAGCAGTGTCACCTTTTATTTTATATATATATATTATATAATATATATAATATATATATATATAATATATATATATATATATATATATATTATATATATATATAATATATATATATATATATATATATATAATATATATATATACATACACACACACTACAATGAGAAAGGAAAAATAATATAAAATGGTAAGTAATACCAAAGTGAGAAAGAAGGGGGGAGAAAACAGAAAATTTTATTAAAATGAGGTTAACCAGGTTTGTACCCGACGTAACCTTTAAAAAGCTAAGCAGTACCAACCGAGCTACATACAATATGTAACTAAGGATTATCACTTTATACTATACATCTCTTTGATATGTTTTTCTCTTTTAATCATGTTACATATTTAGTACATTTGTTAGATTAGCATTGTCCCATGACACCCAATCACTACTCTTAAGTACGCCCCGTCATGTTGTGATCGGATAATATAAGAGCAAAACTCAATTATTACCAAACTATTCACGATCTTTTCAGTCGTTATGTAACTGACACAGAGTAAGTAAATGGGAGTCTATTTGGGTTCCAGCTTTGATGATTATAATCCCTAGGATTTTGTCATCAACAATCTTCTATTTGACGAAACTTGGAGGACATGACAACAGTGGCTGAGCCAGATTTTTCATGAAGTGTGTTCAAGAATTTTCTTTTTGAGTTGAATGTTATTTTTTTTAATCTAGGAATTCTACCATGAACAATCTAAACATTTGTTAATATCAAATATAAATAATCATTTTTTTTCTTTTTGATGCACTGATTTTATATCAATAGGACAAATTTGTTTAGCTTTACGATACATAAATCACACCAATAGAAAAAAATTAAAAAAAAAATATAAAACACATGAATTGATTTTAGGTTTGAGTTTACAGTTGTTAACATATATAAATCCCAATTTTAAAGTAAAATGTTGGCTTTATTGTTTTCACCATTCCAAAGTGCATTATATCCTAAATAAAAATTAAAAATACATGATATCTAAATATTCAAAATTAAAATAATGTATTTATATATGTTACTCTGTAACGACCTGTTTAGTCGTTTTGAGAAGCAGATTTTATTTCCGGAAAAACTGTCTTGACCGACGGAACCCACGACGGACCGTCATGGGCACGACGGACCGTCGAGGGGGTCTCGTTCCAAAACACTTAGAACTCTGAAATTTGGGTACTGAGATCGACTCACTGAACTTTGTGACGGAATGGCAGGACGGACCATCGCAGGCACGACGGGACGTCACAAATCCTTCCACAGAATTAACTCTCTGAACTTTGTGACAGAGTTGCAGGACGGACCGTCAGAGTCATGACGGACCGTCACAGGCTGCGTACCCTGACTGGGTCGGATTTGTATTTAATTTTAAAGTTGGGCGTTTGCACTATTCATGCTTATAATTATAAAGTTAGTGGATTAATGTAATAATTCAATTTCTTGGGGGTTAAAGGAGATAACCTAGAATAATTAGTGAGTTATTTTTATCATTTTTTATACTAATTATATACTAATTAGGGTAAAAGCAAAAGGGTTTGAATAAGAAAAGTAGAAAGATCAAGAACAGAGAGAGACAGGGAGAAACGATCGATCTCGAGAGAGAGGAACGAAGAGGACAACAAAGCTTTGGGGAATTAGCTTGTTTGATCGCAATTCTTCGGTGGAGGTAGGTTATGGTTTATGCTATTCGTAGTAAACTCTAATAGCGAATGATATGTGTTGGGTAGTATTATAAAACCTTTATATGCTTAATGTGTGCTTACATGATGTGATTATATAATTGTGATGAATTAGCATGATGAGGCTATTGAATCTTGAATCCTAAATTTACTTTGTTAATGATGATGCCTTGTATAAAAGAAGGCTTGATGAACTAAAGTAATGATATTGATGATGCCTTGGTATAAAAGAAGGCTTGATGAACTAAAGTAATGAGAATAGAGGATCGTGTGTCACGTTCCGACACCAGGATAGTATATGGATCGGAGTGTCACGTTCTGACACCAGGATAGTATATGTATCGGAGTGTCACATTCCGACACCAGGATAGTATATGGATCGGAGTGTCACATTCCGGCACCAGGATAGTATATGGATCAGAGTGTCACGTTCCGACACCTGGATAGTATATGGATCGGGTGTCACGTTCCGGCACCAGGATAGTATATGGATCGGAGTGTCACGTTCCGACACCAGGATAGTATATGGATCACGTGTCACGTTCCGACACCAGGATATTATATCGATCGGAGTGTCACGTTCCGACACCAGGATAGTAGTAGTGGAGCGGAGTGTCACGTACCGACACAAGAGGAATAAAGATAATTAATCTTGAATTATGATAATATACTAAATTGTAAAGAACTAATTCCCAAATGAGTATGATGGGGAGACTTGAGTCCTCATTGATGTGCTCGTTGTTGTGACCAAGGGTTATGGTAATTGTTAATGTCGCCTGTTAAGAATATTAGTTGATTTTATGTTATTATCTGAGATATACTGTTTTCTATTTTGAGTTGGCCGATGATACCTACTCAGTACTTGTGCCTTTTACTGACACTTATTTGTATTTGTTTTTCTTTGTTAATTGTGGAGTGCAGCAAACGTACCGTCGTCTTCAACTCAACCGCAACTCTAGTCAGTCTTCATCAAGCCAGATTTCAGGGTGAGCTATTGCTTCTAGCTTGGACTGGATCTTCCTCTTCATGTCTTGATGCCTTGAAATTCCGGCATGGACTAGCTTTTTATTTATTTTAGCTTCTTAGATACTCTTAGATTTAGTGATTTGAGGATAGATGTTCTTATGGTGATGACTTCAAGATTTTGGGGATAATGATTGATAAATTTAGAAGTTATTTAATTGATTTCGTTAATGAGTTTTAAGTCTTCCGCATTGTATTTTGTTAATTGTGGTTGAAATGTTGGTGTTTAGATTGGTTGGTTCGCTCACATAGTAGAATAAGTGTGGGTTTCACTACCGGCTCGTTTTGGGTCGTGACAAACTTGGTATCAGAGCATTAGGTTCGTTGGTCTCATCACACAAGAACGAGTCTAGTAGAGTCTTAAGGAACGGTAAGGGGACGCCTTTACTTTTCTTTGAGAGGCTATAAGACTTTAGGAAAATTCCATTCTTTCTTTATTTCTTTCGTGCTATTACTTGGATCCAATTGGTATCTAGGCGATACAAATTGGTATCTGACCATCTTCACTCTATTTCAAAGATGGTTAGAACTGGAGCAACAACTGCGCCAACACCAAAACCGGCAAGACAAGATGCGTCTGAGCCAGCCACTGGGCTGTAGCTCGAAGAGGAGTAGTGGCGAGATGCCGTGGTAGAGGTCGCGGGAGGACGTCCTCTAGAGGAAGAGGACAAGCACCTGGCCCATCTAGTACTAGGGCGGTGACTCCTCCACCGACTGAGGAAGTAGTAAGAGAGGGTGAGAAGGGGAAGTGAGCAAGTGCAGAATGAGGAATTACCACCCCAACCTACCCCAGAGATGATAATCAGGTTCTTGCTTATCTTAGCGGGTTATCTGATCAAGGCCAGACACCTCCAGTGTTTTCTGCACCAGCACCTCAGGTTCCGGAAGTACGACAGGCCGCTGCTGAGGCTCCCCGCATGGATGCCTCATTGGAAATAGGCACGTTTCCTCATTTGACTACAGGGCCCATAATGACAAGTGATCAGCATGAACTTTTCAGTAGGTTCTTGAAACTGAAACCTCCAGTCTTCAAGGGTGCTGAATCTTAGGATGCTTACGATTTTCTGGTTGATTGTCATGACTTACTACATAAAATGGGCATAGTGGAACGATTTGGCGTTGAGTTTGCAACCTATCAGTTTCAGGGAAATGCCAAAATGTGGTGGTGGTCACATGTTGAGTGTCAACCCGCACAGGCACCACCTATGACTTGGGCGTCATTATCTTGCTTATTTATGGAGAAGTATATCCCCCGGACCTTGAGGGATAGGAGGAGAGATGAGTTCTTGAGCCTAGAGCAAGGCAAGATGTCGGTGACTGCGTATGAGGCTAAGTTTCATGCATTATCCAGGTATGCCACCCAGCTTTGTTTCAGTCCACAAGAACGGATTCGCCGTTTTGTGAAGGGGTTGAGGCCAGATTTGCGGATTTCAGCCTTACAGGTAGCGGCTACAGCAAAATCCTTTCAGGAAGTGGTAGACTTCGTGATAGAGGTGGAGGGAGTGAAGCCAGATGACTTCACCATGGCATCGACATCTAAAAGGTTTCGTAAGGGAGGTGAGTTTAATTGTTCTTATTCCATAGGGCAAGGTTCAGGAGGTTATCCATCCCGACCTATTCAGTCTTCCCTGCAGACTGTAGTTGGGGGTCCACCGCAGACCGGTCAACACTTCTCTGAGTTTGGAGGTTATCCCCAGACTTCGTCATTCTCACAGAGACCTATGCTTGAATCCAGAGAGTGTTATGGATGTGGGGAGACTGGACACATTAAGAGGTATTGTCCAAAACAGGGTTACAGACCTCAAATAGTCAGAGGTAGAGGTGGTCATGGAAGAGGCCGTCATTCTGGAGGACGTGATGGCCGAGGTAATGGTGGTCACCAAAACGGCCGGGGTGACGCGCAAACTGGAGCTACTACAACACCACATGGTAGGGGCAATGGGCAGACAGGTGATAGGGCCCATTGTTACGCTTTCCCTGGACGGTCTGAAGCGGAGACATCTGATGCGGTTATCACAGGTAATCTTTTGGTTTGTGATTACATGGCTTCTGTATCATTTGATCCTGGCTCCACATTTTCATATGTATCTTCCTCATTTGCTACTGGTCTTAATTTACATTGTGAATTGCTTGACATGCCTATTCGTGTTTCTACTCCGGTGGGTGAGTCTGTGATAGTCGAAAAGGTATATAGGTCTTGTCTTGTGACTATTGTGGGGAGCAATACACATTTAGACTTTTTTATCCTAGAAATGGTTGACTTCGATGTAATTCTGGGTATGACTTGGCTTTCTCCAAATTTTGCAATCTTAGATTGTAATGCTAAAACTGTAACGTTGGCCAAGCCTGGGACAGATCCGTTAGTGTGGGAGGGTGACTACACTTCCACTCCAGTTCGTGTCATCTCCTTTCTTCATGCTGAGAGAATGGTTAGTAAAGGGTGTTTAGCATTCTTGGCACACCTCATGGATGATACTACCCAAGTACCTTCAATTGAGTCGATTTCGATAGTCCGTGAGTTCTTGGATGTGTTCCCTGCAGACCTTCCTGGTATGCCACGGGATAGGGATATTGACTTTTGCATTGATCTGTAGCCGGATAATCGCCCCATTTCCATACCCCTTATAGGATGGCCCAGCGGAGTTAAGGGAATTAAAGGCCCAACTTCAAGAGTTATTAAGTAAAGGCTTCATTAGACCAAGTGCATCCCCTTGGGGTGCTCCGGTGTTATTTGTGAAGAAGAAGGATGGGAGTTTTCGGATGTGCATAGACTACCGGCAGTTGAACAAGGTAACTATTAAGAACAAGTGCCTCATTCCTCGCATTGATGACATGTTCGATCAGTTACAAGGTGCTTGTGTCTTCTCTAAGATTGACTTGAGATCCGGTTATCATCAATTGAAAATACGGGCAATGGATGTGCCAAAGACTGCTTTTTGAACCAGGTATGGGCATTACGAATTGTAGTAATGTCTTTTGGTCTTACGAATGCCCCTGCTGCTTTCATGAGCTTGATGAACGAGATTTTTAAGACATATCTGGATCTCTTTGTGATCGTGTTTATTGATGATATACTGATATACTCCAAGAGTAAGAAAAAATATGAGGAGCATTTGAGAATTGTGTTGGAAGTATTGAGGGAGAAAAGGCTTTATGCCAAATTCTCCAAGTGTGAGTTTTTTCTAGATTCAGTGTCCTTCTTGGGGCACGTGGTTTCTAAGGATGGAGTGATGGTGGATCCTTCTAAGATTGAGACAGTGAAGAATTGGGTAGACCGACTACTAATGTGTCAGAAGTAAGGAGCTTTGTTGGTTTAGCTAGCTATTACCGTCGATTTGTCAAGGGATTCTCTTCTATCGCTTCCCAATTGACAAACTTGAGTAAGCAGAATGTTCCATTTGTATGGTCGGATGAATGTGAGGAAAGCTTTCAGAAACTCAAGACCTTGCTGACTACTGCACCTATCCTTACCTAGCCAGTAGAGGGTAAGAACTTCATTGTTTATTGTGATGCATCTTATTCTGGTTTGGGTGCAGTGCTAATGCAAGAGAACAATGTAATTGCTTATGCTTTGAGGCAATTAAAGGTGCATTAACGTAACTATCCGACTCATGATTTGGAGTGGCTGCGGTAGTGTTTGCATTAAAGCAATGGAGACACTATCTATATGGGGTTAAGTGTGAAGTCTATATGGATCATCGTAGCCTACAATATGTCTTTACTCAGAGGGATTTGAATTTGACAAAGAGGAGGTGGATGGAACTACTGAAGGACTATGATGTTACCATCTTGTATCACCCAGGAAAGGCTAATGTTGTGGCAGACGCCTTAAGTAGAAAAGCAGGGAGCATGGGCAGTTTAGCCCACTTACAAGTTTCTAGACGCCCATTGCCTAGAGAAATCCAAAACTTGGCTAATGACTTTATGAGGCTAGAAGTAAATGAGAAGGAAGGATTTTTGGCCTGTGTGGAGGCAAGATCTTCTTTTCTTGACAAGATCAAGGGAAAAAAGTTTGATGATGAGAAACTAAGCCGAATTCGGGATATGGTGTTGCGAGGAGAGGTTAAAGAGGCAATAATTGATGAGGAAGGTGTTTTGAGTATTAAGGGAAGGGTATGTGTGCCCCGTGTTGATGATTTGATCCACACTATTCTTACAGAGGCTCATAGTTCCGGATATTCTATACATCCTGGTGCAACCAAGATGTACCGTGACCTAAAGCAACACTTTTGGTGGAGTAGAATGAAGCGTGACATGTTGATTTTGTTGCCAAATGTCCAAATTGTCAGCAAGTCAAGTATGAACACCAGAGGCCCGGAGGAACACTTCAGAGAATGCCCATTCCTCAATGGAAGTGGGAGAGAATTGCAATGGACTTCGTGGTTGGTCTTCCAAAGACATTGGGTAAGTTTGATTCTATTTGGGTAATTGTGGACAGATTAACTAAGTTTGCTCACTTCATTCCAGTCAAGGTGACTTACAATGTGGAGAAGTTAGCCGAACTCTATATCTCAGAAATTGTTCGATTGCATGGAGTTCCACTTTCCATCATATCAGATAGAGGTACGCAGTTTACTTCTAAGTTTTGGAGAACATTGCATGCTGAATTAGGTACTAGGTTGGACCTTAGTACTGCATTTCACCCTAAGACCGATGGTTAGTCTGAGCGAACGATTCAGGTATTAGAGGATATGCTTCGTGCATGTGTGATAGAATTTGGTGGTCATTGGGATAACTTCATACCCTTAGCAGAGTTCTCTTACAACAATAGCTATTACTTAAGCATTGACATGGCCCCATTCGAAGCACTGTATGGGAGGAGATGTAGGTCTCCCATTGGTTGGTTTGATGCATTTGAGGTTAGACCTTGGGGTACTGACCTTTTGAGGGATTCATTAGAGAAAGTGAAATCTATTCAAGAAAAGCTTTTAGCGGCGCAAAGTAGGCAAATGGAATATGCAGATCGAAAGGTTAGAGACTTAGAGTTCATGGAGGGTGAACAAGTTTTGCTGAAGGTTTCGCCTATGAAAGGGGTGATGCGGTTTGGTAAAAGAGGTAAGCTAAGCCCAAGGTATATTGGACCAGTTGAAGTACTTAAGCGAGTAGGGGAGGTGGCTTATGAATTAGCCTTGCCTCCAGGACTGTCACGAGTGCATCCGGTATTTCATGTGTCTATGTTGAAAAGATACCATGGGGATGGAAACTACATCATTCGTTGGGATTCAATTTTTCTTAATGAGAATTTGACTTATAGGAGGAGCATGTTGCCATTCTAGATAGAGAAATCCGCAAGTTGAGATCAAGGGAGATTGCATCCATCAAAGTTCAATGGAAGAATCGACCAGTTGAAGAGTCCACTTGGGAGAAGGAGGACGATATGCAAGAAAGATACCCACACCTGTTTACAGATTCAGGTACTCCTTTTTGCCCTTGTTTTTCTTCTTGTGATCGTTCGAGGACGAACGCTGGGTAAATTGGTATCTATTGTAACGACCTGTTTAGTCGTATTAAGCAGCAGATTTTATTTCTGGAAAAACTGTCTTGGCCGACGAAAGCCACGACGGACCGTCATGGGCACGACGGACCGTCGAGGGGGTCTTGTTCCAAAACACTTAGAATTTTGAAATTTGGGTACTGAGATCGACTCTCTGAACTTTGTGACGAAATGGAAGGACGGATCGTCGCAGGCACGACGGACCGTCACAAATCCTTCCACAGAATTAACTCTCTGAACTTTGTGACGGACCTGCAGGACGGACCGTCACAGTCATGGCGGACCGTCACAGGCTGCGTAACCCTGACTGGGTCGGATTTCTATTTAAAAGTTTTAAGGGGCGTTTTGCACTATTCATGCTTATAATTATAAAGTTAGTGGATTAATGTTAATAATTCAATTTCTTGGGGGGTTAAAGGAGATAACCTTGGAATAATTAGTGGGTTGTTTTTATCATCTTTTATACTTAATTATATACTAATTAGGGTAAAAGAGAAAGGGTTTGAATAAGAAAAGTAGAAAGAGCAAGAACAGAGAGAGACAGGGAGAAACGATCGATCTCGAGAGAGGGGAACGAAGAGGACAACAAAGCTTTGGGGAATTAGCTTGTTTGATCGCAATTCTTCGGTGGAGGTAGGTTATGGTTTATGCTATTCGTAGTAAACTCTTAATAGCGAAAGATATGTGTTGGGTAGTATTATAAAACCTTCTATATCCTTAATTGTGTGCTTACATGATGTGATTATATAATTGTGATGAATTAGCATGATGAGGCTATTGAATCTTGAATCCTAAATTTACTTTGTTAATGATGATGCCTTGGTATAAAAGAAGTCTTGATGAACTAAAGTAATGATATTGATGATGCCTTGGTATAAAAGAAGGCTTGATGAACTAAAGTAATGAGAATAGAGGATCGGGTGTCACGTTCCGACATTAGGATAGTATATGAATCGGAGTGTCACGTTCCGACACCAGGATAGTATAGGATCGGATCGGAGTGTCACGTTCCGACAGCAGGATAGTATATGGATCGGAGTGTCACGTTCCGGCACCAGGATAGTATATGGATCGGAGTGTCACGTTCCGACACCAGGATAGTATATGGATCGGGTGTCACGTTCCGGCACCAGGATAGTATATGGATCGGAGTGTCACGTTCCGACACCAGGATAGTATATGGATCGGGTGTCACGTTCCGACACCAGGATAGTATATGGATCGGAGTGTCACGTTCCGACACCAGGATAGTAGTAGTGGAGCGGAGTGTCACGCACCGACACAAGAGGAATAAAGATAATGAATTTTGAATTATGATAATATACTAAATTGTAAAGAACTAATTCCCAAATGCATATGATGGGGAGGCTTGAGTCCTCATTGATGTGCTTGGTGTTGTGACCAAGGGTCATGGTAATTGTTAATGCCGCCTGTTAAAAATATTAGTTGATTTTATGTTATTATCTGAGATACACTGTTTTCTATTTTGAGTTGGCCGATGATACCTACTCAGGACTTGTGCCTTATTCTGACCCCTATTTGTATTTGTTTTTCTTTGTTAATTGTGTAGTGCAGCAAACGTACAGTCGTCTTCAACTCAACCGCAACTCTAGCCAGTCTTCATCAAGCCAGATTTCAGGGTGAGCTATTGCTTCTAGCTTGGACTGGATCTTCCTCTTCATGTCTTGATGCCTTGAAATTCCGGCATGGACTAGCTTTTTACTTATTTTAGCTTCTTAGATACTCTTAGATTTAGTGATTTGAGGATATATGTTCTTGTGGTGATGACTTCCAGATTTTGGGGATAATGATTGATAAATTTAGAAGTTATTTAATTGATTTCGTTAATGAGTTTTAAGTCTTCCGCATTGTATTTTGTTAATTATGGTTGAAATGTTGGGGTTTAGATTGGTTGGTTCGCTCACATAGTAGGATAAGTGTGGGTGCCACTCGCGGCTCGTTTTGGGTCGTGACATACTTTATATTATTAAAATTGTTATATTAATAATTCATAAACTCGAGGAACATAATAATGTTGAGTGAGGTTGTGGTGTGCTCTCTAAACAAAGTTGTTAACAGATATAAATGCAAATATTAAAGTAAAATGATGGCTTTTTTATTTTCACCATATGAAAGTGCATTATATCCTACATAAAATTTAGAAATACGTGATATCTAAATACTCAAAATTAAAATAATGTATTCATATATGTTACTTTACATTATTAAAATTGTTATATTAATAATTAATAAACTTGCTATGTTCTGCTCTCTAAACAATAACGTTGTGTACTCAGGTAGACTCGAACATGCGCAAGGAGTGTAAAGGAAGTCACTTAACCACTCTTCCACAAAAGAACTAATCTCAAAATTATTCAACATTAATTATTTATACTTAAATTCAGAATATAACCTCTTTATAAGATGTAATTTTCCCGCGAAACGTGTTCAGCTGACCACCCTTCGATGGCGGTAGCTCCGCCCCTGCATGATTATAAATAAGAAGATATTATTATGTGGGAGAGGCCGAGGCTAGCCCTGTATCTTCTCTCCCTTATTAGTAGGAAGATTTTTTAATCACATGTAGTTTCTTAGTTTTGAAGGTGTTTTAACTATTTGTTCCTTCATTTTGCTTTTATCTTGATATTTTACTGTAATTTTATTTTTCTTTTCGTAATTTCCTTTCTCGAATAATTTTTATTTTGAGTTGAAGATCATCATTTGTAGCTCTACTCCACAAAACCAGAAATAAGATTACAAATATCTTATTACCTTTTAAAACTCTACTTATAGATTACACTTGGTTACTAAACTGATTAGTTGGAGAGCCATGAATGGGTGTGATTCTTATCGACTCCAACATGCTGGATTGATATGCAATTATTTTTATTTATTCCACGTTAATATTTACAACAAACATTATCATATAAATGATACTTATACTAATTTAACTTTTTTATTTAATATATTTTTAATCTGATAGAACTTCAGAACAACTTTGAACTTGATAAAATAAGTAATGGAACGATTTTAATTCTTAACTAAATTAGTTATATGAAGTTAGTTCCTAGCTCCCTTAACATGTTGCATAACACTAAAATTCAATAAGAATTAATTGTTATGTTGTTTTATACACACTTTTTTCATAAAGTAAATTAGTTGTATGTTTAGGTCAATTTTTTCACAGTTCTCACAAAATGTAAAATCTCACTACTAAAAAAAGGCCAAAAAGAGACCTAGAGAAGGAGACCTCAAAAATAGGTCTATAATAAGAGACCTCATGAGGTCGCTATTTGAATTCATATCTTTTAATTTTTTTTTAATGTAGGAGAGACCTCGTGAGGTCAATTTAATGAATTTTTTTTTACCTGACTTATTTATAATTTTTAAATTTTTATCTAATTCTCATAATGTTAGAGATCTCACGAGGTCTATACTTGTTAAATTAAAAATAATAATTTAATTTAATTAAAGAGTTAAAAAATAAGAGACCTCATGAGGTCTCTTAAACAAAACAAAAAACCTAGCCAAAATTAAAATAGCTATCTCTTTCTTCCCTCTCTCTTTCTCGTCGTCCCTCTCTCTCTCTCTGTCATCGTCCCTCTCTCTCTCATCGTTCCTCTCCGCCGTCGTCTTCACTGTCTCCTCTCTCCGGCGTCGTCTTCTCCATCTCCATCTCCACTGTCGTCTTCTCTATTCTCCATCACCTCCGTCGGCTTCTCAATTCTCCATCTCCTCTCTCCACCGCCAGCTCTCCGCCATTTGCAGTCGGGCCTCAGCAGGTGGAGGTCCCGCCGCCTCCATGTCCGCCATTTGCAGTCGGGCCTCAGCAGCAGCGTTCCCAACCCTTTGACTCCAGGTAAATTTTTTGAACAAACTAGTTCTTTGAAAATAAGTTAGTTCTAGTGTTAACTTTTTCTTGAGGGTAGAAAGACAAGTGGGATTGGGATTTTCTTGGTTGTTGAAGGGACGAAGAAACAAAAGGTTCAATCTTTCTGTGTTACAAGTTTAGTTTCAGATGGTTCATCAATTGCTGAAAATAAGAAAGTGTTAGAAGGGCTTCTTTTGGGTCCTGAGAGAGATGGTTCCGGCTCTGTTGTTGGTTTTCAATTGATTTCACATTCTGGTACTGCCCCTTTTTGTGTTCTTGAGTTTGAAGTTAACATTCAATATTTATGAATTTGAGATATGGTTTTCAAGTTGCTCCAATTACTGAAAAATTTGTTTGTTAAGCTTAAGTACCAACACTAGTTCATCCTATTGATGACAAAATTGATTTTCCTTGAAAATCAATTTGTGTCCATCTACTGTTGACACTTACCTTTAAATTAGAAATAATATATTGTTTAAGCATAAGTACCAACACTAGTTGATCCTATTGATAACAAAATTAATTTTCTTTTAAAATCAATTTGTGTCCATCTAGTGTTGACACTTAGCTTTAAATTTATAAATAATTATTTGTTAAGCTTAAGAACCAACACTAGTTGACCCTATTGATGACAAAATTGATTTTTTTTGAAAATCAATTTGTGTCCATATAGTGTTGACAATTATCTTTAAATTTTTAAATAATTATTTGTTAAGCTTAAGAACCAACACTGGTTGATCCTATTGATGACAAAATTGATTTTCATTGAAAATCAATTTGTGTCCATCTAGTGTTGACACTTAGCTTTAAATTTTAGAAATAATTATTTGTTAAGCATAAGTACCAACACTAGTTGATCCTATTGATGACAAAATTGATTTTCTTTTGAAAATCAATTTGTGTCCATCTAGTGTTGACACTTAGCTTTAATTTTAGAAATAATTATTTGTTAAATTTGTAACTATCGTGTTAGTATTAAGGTAAAACTAAAATAATTAAACATAGAAATTTGTTAAGTTATTTGTAAGTTAAACTTGTTACAATAGTATAAGAAATTAAGTTAAAAATAAACTAGTTAGAATTAGATAGTTGTTAAGTTGGTTAATAAGTTACATTGGTTACTATAGTGTTGGAATTAAGTCAAAACTAAACTAATTAGACTTAAAAATTTGTTAAGTTGGTTAATGAGTTAAATTTGTGACTATAGTGTTTGAATTAAGTTAAAACTAATCTAATTAGATTTAGAAATTTGTTAAGTTGGTTAATAAGTTAAACTTGTTACTAAAGTATTAGAATTAGTTAAAACTAGACAAATTAGACTTAGAAATTTGTTAAGTTGGTTTATAAATAAATTTGTAACTATCGTTTTAGTATTAAGGTAAACTAAACTAATTAAGCTTAGAAATTTGTTAAGTTATTTGGTAAGTTAAACTTGTTACAATAGTATAAGAAATTAAGTTAAAAAAAACTAGTTAGAATTAGAAAGTTGTTAAGTTGGTTAATAAGTTACATTGGTTACTATACTGTTGGAATTAAGTCAAAACTAAACTAATTAGATTTAAAAATTGTTAAGTTGGTTAATAAGTTAAAATTGTGACTATACTGTTGAATTAAGTTAAAACTAAACTAATTAGATTTGAAAATTGTTAAGTTGGTTAATAAGTTAAACTTGTTACTATAGTATTAGAATTAGTTCAAACTAGACAAATTATACTTAGAAATTGTTAAGTTGGTTAATAAGTTAATTTGTAACTATCGTGTTAGTATTAAGGTAAACTAAACTAATGAAGCTTAGAAATTTGTTAAGTTATTTGGTAAGTTAAACTTGTTACAATAGTATAAGAAATTAAGTTAAAAATAAACTAGTTAGAATTAGAAAGTTGTTAAGTTGGTTAATAAGTTACATTGGTTACTATAGTGTTGGAATTAAGTCAAAACTAAACTAATTAGACTTAAAAATTTGATAAGTTGGTTAATAAGTTAAGTTGTGACTATAGTGTTTGAAATAAGTTAAAACTAAACTAATTAGATTTAGAAATTTGTTATGTTGGTTAATAAGTTAAACTTGTTACTATAGTATTAGAATTTAGTTAAAACTAGACAAATTAGACTTAGAAATTTTTTAAGTTGGTTAATAAGTTAAATTTGTAACTATCGTGTTAGTATTAAGGTAAAACTAAACTAATTAAACTTAGAAATTTGTTATGTTATTTGGTAAGTTAAACATGTTACAATATATTAGAAATTAAGTTAAAAATAAACTAGTTAGAATTACAAAGTTGTTAAGTTGGTTAATAAGTTACATTGGTTACTATAGTGTTGGAATTAAGTCAAAACTAAACTAATTAGACTTAAAGATTTGTTAAGTTGGTTAATAAGTTAATGTTGTGACTATAGTGTTTGAATTAAGTTAAAACTAAACTAATTAGATTTAGAAATTTGTTAAGTTGGTTAATAAGTTAAACTTGTTACTATAGTATTAGAATAGTTAAAACTATACTAATTAGACTTAGAAATTGTTAAGTTGGTTAATAAGTTAAATTGGTAACTATCGTGTAAGTATTAAGGTAAAACTAAATTTCTTAAACATAGAAATTGTTAAGTTATTTGGTAAGTTAAACTTGTTACAATATTATAAGGAATTAAGTTAAAAATAAACTAGTTCGAATTAGAAAGTTGTTATGTTGGTTAATAAGATACATTGGTCACTATAGTGTTGGAATTAAGTCAAAATTAAACTAATTAGACTTAAAAATTTTGTTAAGTTGGTTAATAAGTTAAAGTTGTGACTATAGTGTTTGAATTAAGTTAAAACTAAACTAATTAGATTTAGAAATTTGTTAAGTTGGTTAATAAGTTAAACTTGTTATTATAGTGTTAGATTTAGTTAAAACTATACTAATTAGACTTAGAAATTTTTTAAGTTGGTTAATAAGTTAAATTTGTAATTATCGTGTTAGTATTAAGGTAAAACTTAACTAATTAAACTTAGAAATTTGTTAAGATATTTGGTAAGTTAAACTTGTTACAATAGTATAAGAAATTAAGTTAAAAATAAACTAGTTCGAATTAGAAAGTTGTTAAGTTGGTTAATAAGTTACATCGGTCACTATAGTGTTGGAATTAAGTCAACACTAAACTAATTAGACTTAAAATTTTGTTAAGTTGGTTAATAAGTAAAGTTATGACTATAGTGTTTGAATTAAGTTAAAACTAAACTAATTAGATTTACAAAATTTGTTAAGTTGGTTAATAAGTTAAACTTGTTACTATAGTATTAGAATTTAGTTAAAACTATACTAATTAGACTTAGAAATTTGTTAAGATGGTTAATAAGTTAAATTTGTAACTATCATGTTAGTATTAGGTAAAACTAAACTAATTAAACTTAGAAATTTGTTAAGTTATTTGGAAGTTAAACTTGTTAAAATTTGTATTTTAAGTAAATTATTACATAATGTAGTGCTTGACAAATTTAATTTATGATTCTTATGTAGATGGATCGTAGTTTGATGTATAGTATGACTAATTTTAATTGAATGGGGCTAAGACCAGAATTTGTAGAAGGCGTAATTGGTTTTGTGGAGTATGCAAAGACATTAGATCCTTTTCAACGTAGTGGCATGATTAAGTGTCATTGTAATAAATGTCAATGTTTGAATTATGAAAAACTGTTCTTGAGCTTCATATCTATCGAAATGGGTTTAAGAAAGAATACAATGTGTGGACTAGTCATGGAGAAATTGATAAACTTTGATGTATTCCAACATTATGTTCCTGGTGAAAGTAGTAGCAATGTGATTTCTAATGCACAAAACTATAGAATTGATGACATGGTTCAAGATTCTTTTGGTGTGCATTCTGATTATGATTTTGCTAATCAAGGTGAAGAAGCTCCTAATGCTGAATGTAAAATTTTCTTTGAATAGTTGGAATCTGCTAGTCGGCCTTTATATGAGTTGAGTCCACACTCACAGTTGTCTATTGCGGTTAGATTATTAAGTATCAAATCAGATTGGAATGTTCCTCAAGGGGAAATGGACTCTCTGATTCACCTTATTCATGATTTAGTTGACCCAAATCTAAAGATACCTGATAATTTCTATAAGGCAAAGAGGTTGGTATCAAAGTTAGGAATGTCATCGATGATAATTTGTTATTGTCAAAATGGTTGCATGTTATACTATAAGGATGATATTGATCTAGAATCGTGTAAGTTTTGTGGAAAATGTCGTTATAAGCAGACAACTTGCGGGAAGAAAGTTCCTATTAAGGCGATGCATTACATACCTCTTATACAAAGGTTAAAGAGGTTGTATGTGTCTAATAGATCTGCTCCTCATATGAGATGGCACCATGAACATAGAAGACCACCTGGAGTTATGTGTCATCCATCCGATGGAGAGGCTTGGAAGCATTTTGATAGAACATATCCACAATTTGCAGCTGAACCACGTAACATTAGATTGGGTTCATGTTCAGATGGATTCACGCGACATTCTAATTTTGTTGCACCATATTCTTGTTGGCCTGTATTTGTAACACCATATAATCTTCCACCTAAGATGTGTATGACCAGTCCATATATATTTCTCAATTGTGTCATTCCTGGACCACGGAATCCAAAAGTATTGAGTGATGTATACTTGCAACCTTTGATTGATGAGTTGAAACAATTGTGGGTTCAAGGGGTTGAAACATTTGATGTGTCTCTTAAGATGAATTTTAATTTGCGGGCTGCCTTAATGTGGACTATTAATTATTTTCCAGCATATGGAATGTTGTCAGGGTGGATGACAGCGGCAAAGTTAGCTTGTCCTTATTGTAGGAAAATACTAAATCATTCACTTTGAAACATGGTCGTAAAAATTCTTGGTTTCACTGTCATCGACAGTTCTTGCCAATGGATCATGAGTTTAGGAGTATGAAAAATGCATTCAGAAAGAATTCTGTTGAACAAGGTTATCCTACTCCAATCTTAACTGGAGAACAAGTTTGGGAGAGGGTTCAAAGATTTCAAAAGGTCGCAAAAGAACAACCCTACAAATTTGATGGATATGGTGTTGCACATAACTGGACAAAACAAAGCATATTCTGGGAGTTACCTTACTGGAAGGACAATCTTCTTCGACATAATCTTGATGTCATGCATATTGAAAAAAATTACTTTGATAATTTATTTAACACAGTAATGGATGTCACTGGCAAGACAAAAGATAGTGTTAAAGCTAAAATGGACTAACCTGAATATTGCAGGCGAAAAGAGTTATGGTTGCAAGAGAAACAGATCAACAAGTTCTTCAAGCCTAAGGCTAGTTATTCATTTACAAGGGATCAAATGCGTAAAATTTGTGAATGGGTCGACCAACTTAAGATGCCTGCAGGACATGCTTCAAATTTAGGAAAATTTGTTGATATGGAGCATGGAAAATTACATTGTATGAAAAGTCATGATTGTCATGTATTCATGGAAACATTACTCCCCGTTGTATTTAGTGCCTTGCCTGATAGAATTTGGAAACGTATGACAGAAATCAGTTTGTTCTTCAAGGACTTGTGTTCTAATACGTTAAGGGAAGACAACCTAGTTCAGATGGATCAGAATATTCCTGTAATTACGAATAAGTTGGAGAATATTGTTCCACCTTGATTTTTGGATGTGATGGAGCATCTTCCTGTACATCTACTGCATGAAGCATGCCTCGGAGGTCCGGTCCAATATAGATGGATGTATCCTTTTGAGAGGTAAATATTCAGCTATTAATATTTTTATATTAATATGTTGTTTAAATCAATGATAACAATGTATAATGTAGGACTATTGGAGAGTCTAAACGGGGCATGAAACAAAATCACAGAGTTGAAGGCTCAATGGTTCAATTCCATCTTGGTAGGGAGATAACTAATTTTGGTTCTTATTACTTTAAAAGAAGTGTGTCATGCTTTCAAAATAGACCCAATTTCCATGATGATGGTGGTGAGACTATGAAGACACTGTTAATCTTCAATCAACCAGGCAAAGGTTCAAAAATACGCACAAGGAGGAATCTTAGTGCCATTGAGTTGCAGTCTGCATCGATACATGTCTTATTGAATTGCTCACAAGTTAAACCATTTGTTAAGTAAGTTTTTTTTCCCACTAAAATATGTAATTACAAGACAAAACAATTAACTCAATATCCATCTTCTTTGACAGTTACTTTGTGCATTTATATGGCAATGAAAGAGTATTTGAGCATTTGTCAAAGTGGTTTCAAGATTACGTAAGCCTTATAATATTTTCATAATACTATTATTATTAAATAAATTTATATTTAATTGATGCTAATTTCTTACTTTTTAAATATTTATAGATTTATGACACAAAAAATGGTCAATTTGACCAATTTTTGAAGGACATTTCTTGGGGACCCATCAAGACTTATTCAATGAATAAGTATGTTGTTAATGGTTTTAAATTCAATACTGAAGAATACTCCAAATATAAAAAAACTAACAATAGTGGAGTTTGGGTAAAAGGTAGTGATGGAAATCTAGATGGAGTTGATTATTATGGGGTACTCAAGGAGGTTTTGGAAATGGAGTATTCCGGTTGGCCTACAAAAAAAATTATATTGTTTAGATCAAGTGGTTTGATCCAACCCCAAAAAGTGGTACGAGAGAAATCAAACAATATAATATCATTGAAGTAAAGCACACAGGGGAATATGAAGCTTATGATCCTTTTATTATTGCACAAAATGTTAAGCAAGTGTACTATGTTCCTTATCCCTTGCGTTTAGATAAAGTTGATTGGTGTGTGGTTATTAAAATCAAACCCATGGGCCGTGTGGAAGTTGAAAACGTGTTGGATGTCGCATACCAAAATGATGATTCATCAACTGTTTACCACACCGTCGATATTGAATTAGAAAATGATTTAGAGCATCCTGAACACATATTTGAAGAGGTTGATATGGAAGAAATAACAAATGAAGGGGAAAATGCAACAATTCATGAGGATGAGTATGAGTATGATGATGAGGATGAAGATGAATATGAGGACGAGGATGAGGATGCGGATGAGAATGAGGACGAGGATGAGGATGAGGACGAGGATGAGGATGAGGACGAGGAAAATTAGTAATTACCATTGTTTCTCCGTATTTAGTGCTTTATATATTTATTAATGATACAGAGAGTAATTTATTAATCTATCCTCATGTGCCTTTTGTTTTAATTTCAATAAGTTCAACTTCATATGTTCTCGTGTGCCTTTTGTTGGATGTTGTTTTCCATATTATTTTGTACTAGTTGTTGTGGCTTTATTTTATTTTAAAAAGTGATGAACTGCTAGATAAGCTATTGGATGATGTTTGTCTCTCATATCTTCAATATCTAACAACCTTTGACTTTGAATGTTTTTTGTTACTAATTATATGACAGGTAAATGGAAGAATAAAGATATTGATAATGGCCCCAAAAAGAAAAAAAAGAAAGAAGGTATGGTTAGTAGACAACAAACATGTATACATATAAGATCAGACAACACAACATACATCCCACCAAAAGACACTCTGCCACATTGCTATTCTAGGCCGATCGTGCCTCCACATATTAATCCTCCTTCGATCTATATGCATCCACCAGTGGAATATACTCAGCCACCCCCTCATGTACCTTTGATGATGAGCACATCAGGGAATGCTACCCCACATGGATACAGTGTTTTGCCTCCAGAGGATAATCGACCAACGTCTAGTGTCTCTCGCACTAATACTCACAACCCTGCAGACTCACAGCCATAATCATCATCTGCTTCACAACTTATGATGTCGAGTCTTCGCATTCAAGGTAATAGTTCTGAGCCTAACACTCCTACCACAAATCAGTCAGATACACTTGTCATGACAATACACAAGTTGGCATGAGGGACATGCATAATAGACTTGTCATTGAGCCTGAATGCTACACGTAAGTTTTTTTACTAAAAAATATGGTATGTTTATTATTATATGATTTAATTGTCTTTGTTTTAACTTGTAACTGTTAAAACTTTGTATTACAGTTTCAATCCAGATGATGTTGTGGGGATCATTTCTCAGGCAATCAAAGAACTCTATAAAGATGCTTATCCTACATGGGGCAAGTTCTCTAGCAATCTTAAGAGACAAATAGTTTTGGAGTTCAGGGTTTGTTCGAATTTATTTGTTTAGCACTATTAAAATACTTGTCTTCATTAATACTTATCAAATAAAATAATTTATGCTTTGTTTGTAGAAAAAAATGTGCTTGGCGTCTGGAATATGAGGCCAAAGTTTGTGCAAACTTTCACAAGAAAGCTACGCATACTCTTGCTAGTTTGTTTAATGAAGCTCGTAGAGATAATAACAAACCTAGCTGGGTACTACCGGAGGATGGGGAAAATTACTTGTGCATTGGAAATATGATCCAAGATTTAAGTAGATGAGTGAGATCGGTAAAAAGGCAAGATCATCTACTAAGGGTAGTTCTCTACGCAGAAGTGGGGCTCAAAGTCAAGGAAGTGTGAGGAGGAAATTGGTGTGTATCATTTTTCTTTGTGTTTATATATTTTATGTAATAATATTTAATTACTATTGAATATAACTTTATTATTTTATGTAGTAGAAGGAACTAGGAAGACCGGTAACTCAAGCTGAGGCATTTAAGGCAACACACATTAGAAAGAAGAAAAATCCTGAAGATCCAGACGTGTGGGTTGAACCGCGAGCTAAAGTGACCTATGTAAACCTCTAATTTTAAAAAATAATTACTTATTTTCTAAATTTATATTCTCATATGATAGCATTCAATTTAGAATCGATATCTTCAAGCTTTGGAGGATTTACAACAAACTCTGCCGGAAGAAAATCTAGGTATGTCACTTACTCAATAACAAGATGAGAGAGTTTGGTTAGACTTGACTTGTGGGCCGAGTAGATATAGGTATGCATATGGAATGCCGCATAAAATCTTTCGTGAATTTTCTTCTGAGTTTGAAGGCCTAAATAGTTCAAATCATGATGAATCGATGAAGAAAAATTTGGGTATGGATAAAAAGATTGTTGAGCTATCTAGCCAAGCCGAAGAATCACGGGCTAGGGAAAGGCGGTTGGAATTACAGTTTGCGGGTCTTAAGGCTCAATTCGATGCATTACTTGCTTCAGGAGGGATCCCCCTTGTTCTGGTGATGTCACTTTCCCTCCTCGACCTCCTCAATCTCAACCTACTAAATATCCAATGTATGGTCAACAAAGAAATATGACACATTGTAACAACCCGTGTAGTCGTTTTGAGCACTAAAACTTTTTATGTCAGAAAATACTTTCCTATAAATATAAATGGGTGTTTTGGAGTATTCATAATTATAATTATGAAATTAGTGGGGTAGTTTTATAATTAAGTTAGTTGGTGGTTAAAGAAAATAACTTTAAAATTGATAGTGGACCACTTTTATAACTCTTATAAGTAGTATATTAGATTAGGGTAGAGAATAATTTTGTAGAAAATAAGAAAGGAAGGGAATAACGCAAAGCGGCGTTTGAACGAAGAAAAATCACGGGCAGCTTCAAGTAAACTATGCGACTGTTTCAATATTTTTTTGGTGTACTTTGATGGTATGTAGTACTTCAATTAGTAGTATGTCATTATTCATATTAGTGGGAAAAAGGGAATAAAATAGTTAGTTGTTAATCAATTATATTAGGCAATTACAGATGGATTGCAAATCTAGGCTTCTTAATTGAATAGTGGAAACATATTAAATAATTGAAAAGGTGCAAAGTGGTGTAATGATTAGATCAATTGTGGGTAAAACAAAAAAAATGTTTGGAAGGCTAGTGTTGTTTATATAACAATAAAAATAATAATATAATTAAATCTTAGTTGATTGCAGTATTATGAATTAGTATGTTGTTAAACAGAGCTTGAGGTGGTAAGTTCTCTTCGCAGTATAGTTGTTGGTTTGATACTTAAGGCGAATGTTATAGTAGCGCTAATGGGGATTAATTAATTTACGTCAATCTTAGATTATTTTCATTGTTATGTAATTAAGTGATAGGTAATTAAATATTTATTGTATTATATATATGATTATTATTAAAATTGTGCTAAGTGGAGGAATTAATACTTACTATTAGGTATGATTTTAGGAAATATATATATAAAGTTAGGTGAATTTTGGGTTTAGGCTAGACATAGAGTATATGATGTATGTAGACTCGTTAACTTACAAATATGTATATATTTGATAGATTGAAAAGGTTCATAGGCATTGAGGAAAGCAAAGGCATTGGAGAGGTAGCTTGCTTGATTTCGGTTCTTCGGTGGAGGTAGGTTATGGTTTATGCTATTCGTAGTAAACTCTTAATAGAGAATGATATGTATTGGGTAGTCTTATAAAGTCTTCTATATGCTTAATTGTGTGCTTGCATGTGTAACGACCTGTTTAGTCGTTTTGAGCAGCAGATTTTATTTCTGGGAAAATTGGCTGAGACGACGGACCGTCATGGGCACGACGGACCGTCGAGGGTGTCTCGTTCCAAAACACTTAGGAATTTTGAAATCTGAGTACTGAAATCGACTCTCTGAACTCTGTGACGGACCTGCAGGACGGACCGTCACAGGTATGACGAACCATCGTGATCCCCCGTTTCAAAACACTTCAACTCTTGAGAATTTGGTACTGGGAACAATTCTCTGAACGTCGCGACGGAAGTGCAGGACGGACCGTCGTAGGTACGACGGGCCGTCATAGACTCCTTAAGGAAATCGAGTCTCTGACGAACCTGTATGACGGACCGTTGCAGGTACGACGGGCCGTCACAGGTTGCGTAATCCCAGTCGGAGTCGGATTTCTGGTTAAGTTTTAAAGGGGCGTTTTGGACTATCCCTGCTATAATTATATATTTCGTGGGTTTATATTAATAACTCAATTTCTTCGGGGATAAAAGAGGTAACTTTGAGTTAATTAGTGGGGTATTTTGCCATCTTTTACACTTAATTATATGTTAATTATGGTAAAACAAAGAGGGTTTGAATAAGAAAAAGAGAAAGAACAAAGATAGAGAGAGAGGAATCGATCGAAGAGGAAAACAAAGCTTGGGAATTTGCTTGTTTGAATTCAATTCTTCGGTGGAGGTAGGTTATGGTTTTACGATATTCGTAGTGAACTCTTAATAGTGAATGATATGTATTGATAGTATTGTAAACCCTTCTATATGCTTAATTGTATGCTTGCATGAATATGATTATGTGATTGTGATAAAATAAGCATGATGAAGTTATTGAATCCAAAATCTTGAAGAAACCCTAATTCACGTGTTAATGATGATGCCTTAGTATAAAAGAAGGCTTGATAAATTATATAATGAGAATGATGATGCCTTGGTATAAAAGAAGGCTTGATCAATTATATAATGAGATTGATGATGCCTTGGAATAAAAGAAGGCTTGATGAATTAGGGGATCGGGTGCCACGTTCCGGTACCAGGATAGAAATAGAGGATCGGGTGCCACGTTCCGGTACCAGGATAGAATGAGGAACGGAGTGTCACGTTCCGACACCAGGATAGTATATGGATCGGGTGCCACGTTCCAGTACCAGGATAGAATAAGGATCGGAGTGTCACGTTCCGGCACTAGTATAGTATATGGATCGGGTACCACGTTCCGGTACCGGGGTAGAATGAGGATCGGAGTGCCACGTTCCGGCACAAGGATAGAATATGAATCGGAGTGTCACGTACCGACACGAGAGGAAGAAAGATAATGAATCTTGAAAAATGTTAATATACTCAACGTAACGAACCTAATTCCCAAATGAGTATGGTATTGAGGCTTGAGTCCTCATGGATGAACTTGATGGTACTTATTGATGATTTAGTACTTGTTGTTGCTACATATTGAGTTGTAGTTGATTTATGATATGTCTGATATATATTGTTTCTATTTTGAGTTGGCCGATGATATCTACTCAGTACTTGTGTTTTGTACTGACCCCTACTTTTATGTTTTCTTCTTTGTTAATTGTGGGGTGCAGCAAACGTGCCGTCGTCTTCAACTCAACAGTGATTCTAGCCGGTCTTCGTCACGGATGGATCTCAGGGTGAGCTAATGCTTCTAGCTTGGACTGGATCTTCTTCTTCAAGTCTTGATGCCTTGAACTTCCGGCATGGACTAGCTTTTTAATTGTTTAGCTTCTTAGAATACTCTTAGTTTAGTAATTTGATCATAGATGTTCTTGTGGTGATGACTTCCAGATTTTGGGGATAATAATAGTTTTTGAATTGATTTTATTAATGAGTTTAAGTCTTCCGCATTACTTTCTGTTGATTTATATTGAAATGTTAAGGTTAAATTGGTTGGTTCGCTCACATAGGAGGGTAAATGTGGGTGCCAGTCGCGTCCAGATTTTGGGTCGTGACAAACTTGGTATCAAAGCATTAGGTTCGTTGGTCTCATCACACAAGAACGAGTCTAGTAGAGTCTTAAGGAACGGTAGGGGGACGCCTTTACTTTTCTTGAGAGGCTATAAGACTTTAGGAAAATTCCATTCTTTCTTTCTTTCTTTCATGCTACTATTTGAATCCAATTGGTATCTAGATGATACAAATTGGTATCTACCA
>JAKWJD010001758.1:33089813-33189813 GCA_027705065.1 Solanum peruvianum
TCATTTATATTAAATCTAACTCTACTCGTTGATTTAGATGAAGTACCACCACTTTTACTACTCTTTTTTTCTTTACTATTTTTTTACCAAAATTAAATAATTTAAAAAGTCTACTTTCTTCGTTATCTTGTGCTTTCTCTTTTCCTTTACCGCTATTTTTTTTGCTAGAACTCATACTTAATTATATATATATATATATATATATATATATATATATAATATCGTCTTTACTTTTGTGTTATTATTATTTTTAAATTACACTTTATATATATATATATATATATATATATATAATATATATATATATATATATATATTAAAGTGTAATATAAAAATAATAATAACACAAAAGTAAAGACGAATGTACCAAACGTCTGCGTTAATAGCAGACGTTAAACCGATTGTTGAAGCTTGTGATTTGTTGTAACTTGTAATTTGTAACTCCAAGCCAATACTTGATAACAAATATGAGATAATATAATTATATTTATTGATATAATATGAAATTTTGAATTGAAAATTGAAATATATGGATTCTAATAATGAGAATTAAAATTGAATAGAAATTAAGATTGACACTTGAGAGTTGAGAGGATATAGAAAATAGATGAGAGAAATGAGAATAGATGATTTTGTAAGAAATAGTAGAGATAGGTGTATTTATAGTATTAAAAATGGGTTAAAGTGTAATTATAATAACTTGAGGGTTTAAAATAATGTTTTAAAAGTAGGGGGGTGGTAGGGGGTGTTTGGGAACAGAAAAAAGGGGCATAAATCCGTTGGGGGGGGGGGCACTAGCCATTTCCCCAACGGATCTAAACGGATAGTTTTTTAATTTTTTTTTTCAAAAAAATAAAAAGATGGGGGGGGGGGGGGGATCCCGCGAACGGTCGGTTCAACCGGGCCGGGTCGACGGGACGCAGGGGTGAACCGGCCCCTGACCGTCCCCTCATCCCCCCTTAAACCCTGGGGGATGGGCCGGGTTCGGGTCGGGTCGGGGCGGGACACGGGCCGGGGCGGGCCATCCCGGTCCCCCTGCCAGCCCTAGTCTCAATAAGATGGCGATTTTTTCTTTCACCTACATCGTTTTGTTGAGGGGTGTATGGACAAGTAGTTTGGTGAGTCATAAACTTTTGAAATTGGGAGGACAAATATTAGCACTACGAAAAGTACGATTAAAAACATGAAATAGATTTTGTATTTCAGCAAAAAAAGCTTTTGCTATATAGAAAGTAACTCAGAACGATCTTCCATTAAGAAAACCCAAGTGCATCTTTAATATTCATCAATAAAACTAACAAAATAACGAAATCGTAAGGTGGAATTAACTTTATTAGGATCCATAATATCAGAATGAACTAATGAAAAAATAGACCGTGAACGACCCTCATACTACGTGAAAATGTAGCACGAGTGTGTTTCCCTAGTTGACACGACTCACAATCTAATTTGGATAAACTAGACAAACTAGGCACCATCTTTTGTAGTTTTGATAGACTCGGATGGCCCAAACGTTTGTGAATTAGATCTGGGGAATCTATAATGGAGCATGCTTTCAAGGAATTTAAAGAGGCAAGGTAGTAAAGGCCTTGTGATTCATGTCCTGTTCCAATCGTCTGTCCCGTACTACGGTCCTACATTAGAAAAAAGTCATCAAAAAAAGTTATGCTACAATGTAGAGCCCTCGTCAAACGACTAACCGATGCTAGATTAAAAGGAGAACCAAAAACACAAAGAATAGAGTCTAAGGTGAAAGAAGATAGGGGTTTGGCTTTTCCAATCCCTTTTGGTTTTGTTTGGATCCTATTGGTTAAAGTAATAGCTGGAAGAGATTATGAATAAATAATATCGGTCAAAAGTGATTTATTACCTGACATATGATTAGATGCCCTTGAGTCCATGACCCATGATCCAAGAGTACTAGACTTTGACGCACAAGCAAAGGAATTACCCGCAACAGAAACATCATGTTGTGCAACCGAAACTACTTGTGGAGACGTTTGTTTATTTGCATGATACCGAAGGAACTCATCATAAATAGTTTGAGAAATATGAGCATTATTGGATGGTTGAGTTAGTTGAGCACTATATGCTACTGGGGAGATGTCTGTTTACTTGCGCGATTTCGAAGGAACTCATTATATTCCTTAAGAACAATAGGATCATAACTGGGTGGTGGACCATGCAAAATATAACATATATCACGAGTGTGTCCAGGTTTATGACAATGACTACACGTGGATTGAGGTTTCCCAAAAGGCCCTCCCCCTCGCCGATTCTCCATAGACTGGTATGTATGCTTTTCTGTGGTTTGAGATGCGAGAATAGAGGAGTCAACAATGGGTGATGAAACTTCTTTGTAATTGGGAGGTTCAGCAAGACAAAGCAAACGAGAGAATAATTCATCTAGTGAGGGAACTGTAGGACTGGTTAGAATATTGTCACACACAGAGTTATGGTCAGTAGGAAGTCCAGCAAGTGTAATAACTAGAAACAATGTCGCCCTTTGCTCTTGTTGCTTTTCCACGTTTGTAGTGATAGGCATCAATGTATCAAATTCCTCTATGACTGCCTATACTTGTCTCAAGTAAGTAGACATATCGGATTCTTGTTTCTTTGAGTTGGTCATCCGAGATATCACATCATAGAATCAAGATATGTGATTAGTGTATAAAGCACGTGCCTTTTCCCAAACTAAATAACATGTCTGGAATGGGCGAAACAAGGGCATCAACTTAGAATCAATAGAGCGCCAAAGGAGACCACATAATTGGGCATCCACTTTCTCCCATTGTGCTTTGGCTTTTGCACCTTTGTCACTAGACTTTGTCTTTTCATCTACAACACAAGCATTGTTTGTTAAGTGATATTGAACACCTTGACTGTTGCACCACAACTCAACTGAAAAAGCCCAAACTAAATAGTTTGAACTTCCCTTTAATGGTTTTGCCGTGATTGTAACGCTTGAACTACCAATCCCTGTATTTTTTGAGCCAAAGACATCACACCCGAAATACATTTTTTGAAATTTGGCTTGAAATGAGTAAGGAACTGTCGGAATCTACCTACAGTCGCCTAAAAATTCTGATTTCGCCGGAAACTTGATGGAAACTGCCTAAAAATCACCGGAACCCTAATCCCGGTGATTGGATCTAGAGAAAACCGACTACGTTCTGGTCGGAAATACTAGGTGAGCTTAACAGAAGAAAACTGCTCGAAAAAAAGTGACCGGAGCAGCACTCACGCGCCAACGCGTGAACAAATTTCACCGGAAAACTTCCACCTCCTATCGGTGCATGGGGCGCGTGGTGGGTTATTTTCCGGTGGATCTGGTTGGGGTTTGACCGCCCGAGCTTCCCGAGCCTCGTGATGGTGTTGTCTTTTGCACAACACCTTCCGAACGAAAGATGACACAAATCAGTCCCACAGTCATCGCTGAAATTTGACACGGTGTTCTCACCAATGTTCTGATACCATGTGAGAAATATATGGGACCTTATTTATAGACACTACATTGGGATCCTTTTCTGACTAGGATTCCTATTCTTATTCCTATTCCTATTTCTATTCTATGTAGAAAATACTTATTTGTATTCTAACACATGCAGTACATGTAAAACTGAAAACAGGGAAGACAATACAGAGCTGACAGCATCATAAGGTGTTTCTTTTTCATATTGTGGTGAACTTGTATAGGACTTGGGCATCTGTTCCCGAACTAAAAAAGGACAGAAATATCTTTCATGCCCTGATAATGAGTGAAACCAGTGACAGGGATTTCTAGCAGTCATGATTGATCTCAGCCTGGCAGTTGGATATCTGCAATATTTCATCTTACACTTGAAAGTATAGTTTTAATTAAATGAAAATTGAAAGTCAATTGGGGGAAAATGGTAATGAAAACCTAGGTAGTCGTTGGAGACTACTTATTAGTTAAAATGCTGTTCAACTTGGTCATTATTTTTCAAAAGTAAAACAATATGATATTGGTTATTGGAATGTTAGTTATCTCTATCATTTCTGCTGCTGATATATCTGCAAAAATCTGTCATAGCAAGTTCTGAGAATGATGCATTGTCTCATAGTATTAAACATTTGCTTTAGTGACAAACTTTTACCACTTGAATGCATGTTGTGAACTTAATTTACGATACAATCTATTTGCATTCAATGTGTACAGATGGAATGACTTCAAAAGCCAGTTGCAAGACATGCTTCATCATAGTGATACAAAGGGGGTCGAGTTAAAGAAACCTAGTAGCTCGCTTTACACATTCCCAATGCCAGATTGCATGTGTAAGCAAGCAGATGTCAAAAGTGCAAGTGGTAACAGGAGAAGACTAGTATGATACTTCAGGATACATAATAGCTGTATAAAAGCTTATATACTGGCAGATGGAATGGAATACTCAATAGCTATACAAAAGGTTTTGTACTTTAACTTTCTTTTGTGCATTTCAGTCATCCATTTTTTGTACATGTTCATAATTCATATGATATTTCTAAAGTCCTTTGATTGGTTTGTTATTTGAACTGAAATTCTCAATTTTCATTCTACACAGATGCTGTAATTCTGGGCAGTAATTACATGGGATTTTTACGGCTAATCCATGGGGTACAAAGTATTTCCCACAGGTTGCCTATTTGTATCATTTACCACCAAATAATTACTCCACATACCTAGTTTAATCCACAAGTCCCTACGCTTTAGGAGATAATTCCTTGTATTGTTGATATGCTCCAAGTACATCTTACAATAAGTGCAAGTGATTGTAGTCAAATACAAAACAAGTTGGGGTAGAATTTCACAAGGAAAAGGAAAATGTCATCTATGATGGCTTACTTTGCATTATATCATATATAGTTTCGTAAGTGTACAACAAATTGGTATTGTATCTAATGCAGTATTAACGTAAGATATATGTGTTGTTTTTCTAATGGATGTAAATACTAGAGTTGTTTTCCTTCCTGCTGGGCAAGTTTTACCTAATACTTGTGATAGTACAAAATTTAGCTGGTTATCTTTTGATGAGCGATGATTTCTTACTCTTAATGTTTAGTGTTCTCCAATGCTTAAAACGTACTTTCCTCTTGTTGATTAAACAAACGAATTGAAGTGATATATTATTGACCCTACTAAGCCTGGTAAAGTCAATTTATTCTTATGCGAATTTATTAAACAATGGATACAGCCTTGAGTTCTTGATAATTGATTGGTCTAACTTCAATTTACTTTTTCAAAGTTAAATTAGAGCAATGACATGATCAACATTTGCAACTGTTAATCTATGTAAAAGAATGACAAATTAAGTATCCATCAACAACCTTCTAATCATGTGAAACACTTCATGTATCTTAGGAACTTCATAACTAGGTCAACAACCCTAGAAATAGATATTTTTGCACAAAGTAAAACACTTTATGTATCTTAGGAACCTCTTATCTAGGTTAACAACCCTAGCAATAGATATTTTTACTCACAGTTAATGCAAGAACACACAAATAATTTTAAAGCTTCATATACTTGTATGGAGAATTAGATTGAAATAAATTGAAACATTGAATAACAAAAACACGAGTTTCATTAGAACTAGGAAAGGTTTATGATGCAGCCTTAGATAGACAATAGATCATATTGACGGTCTATCGATGGGTTTCACGGCCCCTCATGTTCACTATCAACAAGATTTTCTGCGTATACACTTCTCTTAATCTTGACTTAGGGACCTTATACAGATCATCAGTTTACTAGATATGCTTGCATCAACAAGATTTTTGGACTTATTAGGACACAAGTGATGGCCCATCGATGCCTTTGACCAACCATAGTTGACTCCATTCCTTATTTCTTACTTACCCTTTCATCTAAAATATCACGAAAATGCATCATATCACAAAAAATGTGCTTAAGATTTGCATTAAATTTTTTTATTAGAAAACATTATATGTGCATATTTCCCGGCACATCAACACTCCCGACTAAGAATCTGTGGTATCATGAAGCAACTCATTAGAATTCATTGAACTAAGCTTAATATCACAAAACACTTAGGGCCATTTGGTAGCGGATACTAGAAAAATAATGCACGCATTAGATTTGTGTAACTAGTACCTTATTAGGTACACTTTTTAAGTACATATAACTAATGCAAGCATTAGTTATACACCTAGTGTGTATTACTAATACATGAAAATTCATGATCTTAGTAATGTAAAGGGTTTTAATGCATGCATTAGCATGTTTGAAGACATAATTGCCCATCAAAAAAAAATTCACATCATTTCCACCAAATTTGTGAAGGGGATTTATGCAAACACATATTTCTTTAGAATTATGCAATGCATGTTATCTTTAATACATCAAATCAAACACTACACAAATAATTATCTTAGTATAACTAATGCAAGCAGAAGTATTATATCATATTTAATACTATTCGTATCCACCCTAGAAAACGACTCATTTGTCTACAATTGTAACACCACACGAATTCTAAAACAAGATTCAAACCATTCTCCGTATGTGTATACGACCAGATCCGATGATTCCTCATTTTGCATAGGTGTTAAGGTTAATTCTTATGTTGGGGAAGTGTTTTGGATGTGATTTAGTGTTATAACAAACCTCTAGCATTAAGTCAAGTTCAAAGTTTCCTTAGTGATTAAATTTTTGAATGAGATCATCCAAGGGTCAACTTCAAATGACCATGTGTCTTATTATACGAAAAGTTATGTTAGGCCCCACAGCACCCTGGTATAGTTGTCATGACCCAAAAATAGATGTGATGACACTTGTTGGATTTCATATAAACAAGTCAGCCTCAATCCAACAACACTAAAGAAAAGTGGAAATAAAAAAAGAATAACACAAAAACAAAAAACTTATTCATTCTAATATAACCCCAAAGCCAAGTTGTCACGTCAACAAGCTAAAAAAAACATAAAGTTTGAAAATAAAGATAATTACAAGTCTTAATGTCTGTTTCTCAAATAGAAAAAAAGCATAAACATAAAGAAGAGGGCCAACTGAAATAACAAGCAACTACATCCCAAAATCCTTCAACAAGCCTCAAGTATAAAAGAAAAGAAATCATATGGAGCTGGATTCAGAACCTATAGAAGCGTAGAAGCAAGAGGTGATTACCAAATAAGATGGTACACATCAAGCAACAAAATAAACTAGACAAAACTAGCTAGAAAACGATTACTACTTTCATCCCAACGAACCTCCTTAAACTACCTGCATGGAAATCAACTCAAACTAATAGTTTCACAATATACAACCGACAAGGCTTAATAGTCATAGTTCAACAACCAACATATATTAAGTATGACAATAACAAGTATCAACTAGAGCGATCACAAGTATCAAGTTCATCAAAGCACATTAATCAAGACTAAATATAAAATTCCAAGATTTATGATGCACAATATCAATCAAAACTCATGGGAACCAACCATAGTTCATGATCTCACTGGTAATGACCTCGACATCAATATCACTCGTTGGTAATGACCACGATAAAGCCATCAAAACAATTCATCAGTCAACACATTAGGGCTCACAACAAGGCAAATTCCGAAAGTACTATGATCAACACATTCCGTTTTCATTAATTCCCTTTTATTCATTTAATATCGAACAAGTGGAATAATTTTACCCATCACCTTGTTTCCCTCCCCCAACACATACAAATGAAGGGAAATACACAATTCTACTAATTTTACAAGGTTTAGGATATTACTTGCCTCACTTTCAACCAAAAGTCAATCCAAGACTTGAGTCTTTCCTTCCCGAACAATGTCAAAAGCCACACAATCAAGTTCAATCAAGTAATCACAATAAGATTCATGAAATAACAACACCTAATTCATACATTTACAAAATGGGTCAAATCAACTCAATAACCCAATTTTGAAAATGAGCTTTGAATCCTAAAATCTTTACTTGTAAACGTTAAACTAGATATTTGAAACTTTTTGGGGTTAACAATTTTGAAAAGGATTTAAAATCCGTGCATAATCATCATTTTACTAAGTTCTTGAGTTCTTAACGAACAATCTAATTTTTCATTCCAAAACCTTGATTTGAACACTCATAATCATAAATAATAATGGGTAAACAAAGATTTAAGATTAGGAATAGTTACCCAAATATTACTTCTTAATAAATTGTTTAAATTGCCACACTTACACTTTGTCTGCATCATTGTTATCCATTGTTTCATAATGTATTGTATTGTCTATTGTACTGTATTGTATGGTAGAGACAATGTTTGGATAGACTATATTATTTATTGTTGTTTATTAACATTTAAATTGTTTGTTTTAATCGTATCGTACTGTATTGTAATCATAAATTTACTAAAATATCCTAATTATTCTAGGGTAGGAGGTTTGACTAGATTTAAATAATTAAAATAAAGAATAAAATAGTATTTTGAAATATTATATAAATATATAATTGTAAAAAGAAATTAAGTAACAATGGAAACAAACTAAATTTGTTGTTCCATAAAATATGGGTTTTCATTGTTATTGTAGCACCGAAATTTAACAATACAATACAATACACTTTAGGTAACAATCAAAACAAATATTGTAGGTATAATAACGATACAGCGCAATATAATGGATAACAATGATACAAACATAGTGTTAAGCTCCTAAAACTAAATAATTTTTGAAATGGGGTTGAAACCCCAATTTTCAGAATTTATTTTGTCAAGGGATTCTCCGCAAACACGGACTCACTGTTCACAAATGTAGATGGACAACTCATAAAAGAAACCTGTGAATGCGCGCCCTCAACTCCATGAACATGGAGGTCAAAACTTTGAACTCCCACGAATGTGGTCATCTCTCCATGATCGCAAAAGTTGGCCTTAATCACACACCCAACTCAAAAATCATTTAATGAACCTTTGAGATTTGTTTAAAATCTCGTACGCACAAACCATATCGGAAAATCGAATGAACTAAGTATTCTAGACTCAACAGAACCATCAAAATATGAATTTGAGGTCTTATTAATCTGAAACTGGTGAAAGTCACAAAAAATGAACATAATACCTAAAAAGGCCAAATCAAGCTCCGGACCTCTATACATTCAATGAAGTCTCTCTTAATTGTGATTCGAGCATCCAAACCCCGAATATTAACTAAAGTCAACGCATAATCAAATTTGCACATTTCGAGATTGATGGAATCGAGAGAATTCCATTCGAACTCTCAAAACTCTAAAATGTACTCTAAGCCATTTTTAACAACTTAATTCTATCAAATTTCAAAATTCACAACTTTTAACTCAAAACCTGAAACCAATATCAAAAATCATTCAAAAATGACCCGGGTTCAATATTAGGAGTGGTAAAATGGTAGTTTTCTATAAGTTTCAAAAAATGATTAGCTGGGTCATTACATTATTCACAACTAAAAACCATGTTTACCATCGAATATAAGGCAAAAGAAAGTACCTTATGCCTAAAAAATTGAGAATATCTTGCATCCATATCAAACTTTGTCTCCAAAAGTCACCTCACCAACATAATACTATTTCAATGCACCTTCGTTAACGCAATATCCTTATTCTTAAGCTTTCAAACCTGCCTATCCAAGATGGATATAGCCTTCTACTCAAAGGACAAGTCTGGACCCAACACAAATGAATCAATAGAATGTACGCAAAACTCATCCGACACGTACTTCTGAAGCATGGAGACATGAAACACAGGATGTACATTTGAACAACAAGTTAGAAAGGACAACTTATATTCCACCTCTCCTACTCGGCTCCAAATCTCAAAAGATCCAATGAATCTAGAGCTAAACTTTCCCTTCTTTCCGAATCTCACTACCCCTTCAATAGTGACACTTAGGGCCAACCATGATCACCCTACTTAAACACTATGGCTCAAGGTCTACAGTTGTCGACTCTGAGATTTCAATAGTTTAGCCAGAATCATACAAACCTATTATATGATATCACTAAGTAATTTTTTTCCAAATAGTCTATCGTAGCTGCATCAAGCCAACCGATCAGAGATCTGCACTGTCTACCATACAACACCTAAAATAGGGCTATATGTATATTAAATGTTAACTGTTGTTGTAGACAAACTCTGCTAATGAAAAAATCTAATCCGACCTAGCACCAAAATATATTACACAAGCTCGAAGCATATCCTTCAACGCCGAAATCGTCCGATCATGCTGAGCATCTGTTTAGTGGTGAAAATATGTACTCATATGTTACTGAGTGCCCAAACCATGTTGTAAAGCCTTCCAGAAATGATCAGTCAAACAATGAACCTATCACACCCAGTGTCACATCCGGGGAGAACCCCTAGGAGTAACCGGTATCGTCGTCCTCAGAGAGGACTAAGAATAACCTCTTAGCATTCGTCATTACATTTCGTAGATTAAATTGCGGAAAATTTAAAATTTATCATCTACTTCTACATTGAGGTTTATATATATATATATATATATATATATATATATTGCTAGTTTACATAGTCTCCTCGCATTAGGAAGCAATACATAGACTTCTACTTATATTTCACATACATAATATAACAAGATATTCTAATAATAAATCTAGGATAAGTCTCACATTTAAACCATTTAAATCGAATACAACATTCGGGCATACCCCTTCATTTCAACAAAAGACTCATATAGGCATATACAACAATCGTCTTAAAATGAAAGGGAAAGAAGTAAATGTCTTGAAAGTAGAACAACATCAGTAGCTAGATAGTTACATCGTCCTCGGAAGGTGAGGACCTACCAAACTTGGAGGATGAGAATCCAAGTTATCTTCAAATGGACCTTTTGGAAGCTCAATGGCCAGAACCTACATAATTATAAAAACATAAAAATATAAGTTAGTGTACCACTTGTTCTAAGTATGGACACATGCACATAAAACATTTGAAATAATGCTAAAGGTGACATTTGTACAAAACCATGCTAAATTACTTTGAAAAGCCTTATGCACAACCAAGAACCCATATAAGCCAATAATTACATATTCCTTAAGGCAAGATCATATACAACACAAGACCAACATCACCTAGTATAACCAAGTCAACATGTATCATAGCATCTTTGAGTACATAACTAAACAAACTTCAACATCATGATATAACAACAAAGCATATATAAGATGTTCAAAGCATTACCACATATAAAAGACCTTTACTTGTAACCCACCATCAAGTCTACAAGTGCTATGACCAAGTAAAACACCATAACCTTACTCAACCAAGTAAATCCAACAAAGGACCACAAACAATACCTAGACTCACATAACATAACATTAAGAGTATTCATCATCATATTTATCAATATAGACCAAATAGACTATTAATACATTAAACAAGCATCATATAAGATCAACAACATGTAAAGTCACATATGCATAACATTTACTTTATAAAACATAAGAACAACCTCCTAAGTTTTCCGTCAATGCCAACTAGTGCAATGTATCGGTAGAGTCCCATACCCATACCTAGACTAAGTCAAACCCCTTGGGTCACCCTTATTAGTGTTCACTTTATTACTTCATTTTTCTTTCGGTTTCACTTGCCTTAAATGACATATACCACATGATCTAAATGTGGAATCCGGTGTCATGAAACCCTACACCAAATAAGGTGGACTACTTGCCAATGTAGTACCAGAACATGAACATAGCATTCTAGGTGGATCCACTAGCTAGTATTCCTATGGGGGCAACATAGTTCAAGAACTAGGATATATACTTGGGACCCTCTTTATGCACACTGCATTATAGTCTCCAATCTCATGATTACAATAGTGAACCTAACTTCCCACATTGGGAAGGGACACTCCTCACTACTAATTCACTCATTTCTAAGCTAGAGTCTCTTTTTGAAATGTCTTTAAGCCATCTTTTAACAATCATAACTTAGTTTAGGCCATAGGAGATTAACCCCTTGTATATTCATAATCATTATCTAATTAGGATTTGCATGATAATGTCCTTTAAATACAACCCTTATATGTGAGATCAACACATTATCACCACCATGCCATAATAAGGCACATACACAATTCATAACCACCCTATATCATTACATCTTAACATAATCTCACCTTCAGATAATCAAGACATTTCAATTGCATCATTATGCCAACACCTACTTAATATAATCATAATCAATGCTTCAATTGAACTTCATCGCCAAGTAAAAGCGAAAACAATTGAAATAAAGGTACAAGATCACAAAGTCTTACCAATTATACTTCAACAAGACATCATCATTGGTCTTACCCTCAACCAATACAATTTCATCAACAGGTGTAGTGACATCATTCAATAGTAATTAACACAAGAACTAACTGAATTGCACCAATACTAATCAATTCATATGAGTTCATAACCTAGCATTGGGGAATTTGGGTCAATTTATGATCTATTCCTCAAACTAGGTTAAATCATCAAGAACTAACATAATTGAAAAATAATACATCATAATTATCGAAATAAATCATAAAAAAACAATTTAGAAGATCAATTTTTTATTAGAAAGAAACCCAGATAGAATTCATCTTTTTGAAATCAATTTTTGAAGAATCATTTGGGGAAAGGAATCCCAAAGGTCCCATACCTTGTTAATCTTTGAAGAATGATGGATAAAAGTGACCTTCTTTCTTCCTTAGAACCCCTAGAACTTTTCATTCAATGGATTTTTTTGGGGAGAGAGAAAGTAGAGAGAAGGAAGAGTAAGTTGGGTTTGGGATTTATGAGGTGTTAAGTTGAGTTTAGGCTTAGGGTAGTTTATATAGTCATTTAACTAACATAACTGACCACCCCTTAACCCTAATTAAACCCCTAATTAATTAACTAGTTAAACGAAACCCATAAAACTTCACAGTGAAAATGCACACTGACCTAGGAAACCCTAACCCATGGGCCGCAGGTCAGTCGACAACCTTGACCCCCACCGTCCTGCACGTCTGTAGTCTTGGTCAGAGACTATGAATTTTGGACATCTTTGGAAAATGGACAAGTGTTGTTCGACAGAGGCATCGATGCCCCATCGATTGACTACACCTCATCACCTGCAAACGTTTGTGGAGATTGTCTTGTGACAACTTCTTGGCCAAAATGGAAGGGTCCTCCTCTAGGACCCCTAGGGTGGTCCTTGGGGAGTCATACCCACACTTTTCGACCCTAAACATGTTATAATACTATTTTGATACCTTCCCATCAAATATCATCAAATTCTGACTCCTAAAACCTCGTGAATTAGGCTAAGGCACACTAGCACCTCTTTTACTATACTCCGAACGTCATGGACGTTTCTTGACGTCTTGACTCTAAGACTTACTAAATGACTTATAAACATTATTTTTGTCCTTAAAACAGTGTTACAAACCTTAGATACTCCTCTGAGTCTCTAGATTAGGTTTGGACTTTCGGAGTGTTACATTATCCCCCCTTCCCCAGGAAACATTCGTCCCCGAATGACACTAAAATCTTTTGTAGGGAAAGGCTAGACTTAATACTAGCAGCCCAAAAACAACAACATAATCAAACATTAGTTACAACTCAAATCAATAGAACAACATGGCATTTACTTATAGCAACTCAAAACATCAATTACTTCATATAAGAGCTCAACATCACAACATGAAGAATTTCCTTCTCAAACAACAACATTACTCAATAAAACACAGAGTCACTTATGCCAAAAAAATTTCAAAACACATCAACATGCTCAATATCATTTCATTAAGGCAACAACATAACAAATACACAAATAAGTGCAAGTCAAGCAAAAGAGCATCTTTTCATGAAAATCTCATTTTAGCCAAAACTTTTACCATTTTTATGTACATCTTTGCAAAACAAGTCAAAAATCAAGTTTACTCATTATTGTTATTAATAGGAACAACTAACTTTAATTAGCAAAGATATTAGGATAACGGGACTTCATGTCGGCCTTGGCCTCCCATGTTGCTCCCTCAACTAGGTGGTTCTTCCATAACACCCTTACGACGGCCACCTTCTTGTTCCTCAACTTCTTCACTTGCTGATCAAGGATTTCCACTAGAACGTCTTCATAGGAGAGATTCTCATCGACATCTGGACCATCAATAGAAAGAGTGGACTCGGGGTGACCAATGCACTTCTTATGCATGTATACATGGAATACCATATGAACCGATGATAGCTTACTAGGTAATATCAACTCATATGCAACCTTACCAACCCTTCGCAAAATTTCATAGGGACCCACATAACGAGGACTTTACATCCCTTTTTTGCCAAATCTCATCACCCCTTTCATGGGTGAAATGTTTAAATACACTTTATCTCCTTCTTCAAATTCTAAGTCTCTTCTCTTATTGTCGGTATAAGACTTTTCCCGGCTATAGGCTGGTTTCAATAAATTTCTTATGATATGGACTTTCGCCAAAGTTTTATAAATCAATTCGGGACCAAAAAGTGAAGACTCGCCAACATCAAAACATCTTATCGAATATCTATATCTCCTACCTTACAACGCTTCAAAAGGATCCATAGATATAGTCGAGTGGTAACTATTGTTATAAGAAAACTCAACCAAAGGCAAATATTCATCCCAACTTCCCTTGAAATCAATTACACAAGACGTAAGCATATCTTCTAGGATTTGAATAGTATGCTCCGCTTGACCATCCGTTTGGGGATGAAAAGCGGTGCTTAAATTCACTTGTGTACCTAACCCTCTTTTGAATGACCTCCAAAATAGAGATGTAAATTGAGCCCCTCTATCCAAAATACTGTATTAAGGGATCCCATGAAGACTTATAATCACATTGATATAGATTCTTGCATGCTCTTCCGCCAAATAAGTAGAATTAATGGGATAAAATGAGTGGATTTCGTCAATCTATCCACAACCACCCATATAGAGTCATTTTGCCTTCATGCCCGAGGCAAACCCACTACGAAGTTCATATTAATGTCTTCCCACTTCCAAGCGGGAGCGTGTATTTCTTGAAGTACGCCACTTGACTTTTGGTGCTCGACTTTCACTTGTTGACAATTCGGACACTTTGCAACGAATTCCTCTGTGTCCCTTTTCAAGCCATCCCACCAAAATATTACTCTAAGGTCGTGATACATATTTGTAGAACCCGGATGAATCGAATAAAGGGAATCGTGAGCTTCCTCTAGGATCCGGTTTCTCAAATCATCCACATTGGGCACACACAACCTCTCTTGGTACCTCAAAACACCATCCCCTCTTAGGAGGATGATTCATTAAGCTTGCCAAGAACCGATTCATTTAACTCCCTCAATGATGGATCAAGGTGTTTCTTAGACTTCACCTCAACCACCAAAGACGATTCAGAGTTATGATGGACCATAAAACCACCATTAGGAGAATCTTCCAATCTAACATCCAAATGAGCCAACCTCTGGACATCTTTCACAAAGTCTTTCTTACCCTCTTCAACATGAGACACACTACTCATATTTATTCGACTTAGAGCATCCGCAACCCCGTTGGCGTTGCCGGGGTGGTAGAAAACACTTATATCTTTACTCGGAGATTTAACTCCTTTTGAGTAAACACATATTGAAGACTATGTGATCGGTATACACATCAATATGAACACCATATAGGTAATGCCTCCGTATTTCAAGGCAAGAACCACGACTGCTAACTCGAGATCATGAGTCAGCTAGTTCTTCTCATGAACCTTGAGTTGCCTATAAACATATGCTATAGACTTCCGATGTTGCATAAGGACGCAACCCAATCCCACTCGAGATGCATCACAATATACCACAAAACCCTTGTTACCCTCCAGTGAAGTCAACGCCGCAGAGGTGGTAAGCCTATCTTTCAAGATGTGGAAGCTTATTTCACATGCCTCCGACCAATCAAAGCTTACATTCGTTTGGGTCAAATTAGTCAAAGGAGATGCAATGGTCGCAAAACCATCCATAAACCTCATAAAGTACCCGTCTAGACCCAAGAAACTTCTTATATTCATTGGAGCTAAAGGTGTAGGCTAATTTATAACCGCTTCGGTTTTCTTTGTATCAACCTCTACACCCGCAATAGAGATGATATGACTAAGAAACGCCACAGACCTTAACGAAAATTCACACTTGCGGTATTGGGCAAATAGTTGGTGTTCCTTCAAGACTTGTATCACCACTCTCAAATCCCTACATGAGCACCCTCAGTTTTTGAATACACCAAGATATCGTCTATGAAAACTATCATAAAGGAATTTAGGTAGTTTTGGAACACCCTATTCATTAGATGCATAAATGCTGCCGGGAATTAGTCAACCCAAAAGACATCACCCCAAACTCATAGTGACCATATCTTGTTCATTTTTTGAAAATCTTCATCTCTCACCCTACGTTGGTGATATCCGAAACTCAAGTTAATTTTGGAAAAGTAGCTTGCCCCTTGGAGTTGATCAAACAAGTCGTCAATTCGAGGGAGAGGATACTTATTCTAATGGTCACTTTCTTGAGTTGCTGTAGTCATTACACATCCTAAGCCACCCATCCTTATCAATATAACCGGAGTACCCCATGGGAAAATACAAGGTTAAATTAATTATATAAATCCTTGAGTTGAGCCTTTAGCTCTTTCAATTCGGCGGGAGCTATCCGATAAGGAGGAATTGAAATGGAATTTGTATCCGGTAGCAAATCAATACCTAAGTCAATTTTCTATTGGGGAGGAATTCCGGGAAGATCATTCGGAAAGACCTCCACAAAATCCCTTACTACGGGGACTAACTAAATAAGAGGAACTTGGATTGTAAATTTTTGACTCTCACAATATGGTAGAAACACCCTTTAGAGATCATGTTACAAGCCTTTAGACAAGAAATGATACGACCTCTAGGAAAAGAACTTCCCCCTTCCATTCTAAGACGATTTTATTAGGAAAATTAAACTTGACCACTCTTGTCCTATAATCAATGGAAGAAAAACATGCATGCATTCAATCCATCCCCAAAATGACATCAAAATCAACCATATCAAGTTCTACTAATTAAACATGAGTAACTCTATTTGGCAACATTATAGGACAATTTCTATATACTCTTTTTGCAACCACCGACTCACTTACTAGGGTAGTCACCATAAAAGGTCATTCATGATATTGGGCAAAATATCAAACATTCTAGCTACCAAGGTGGTAAAAAATGAAAAGGTAGCACCCGGATCAAGAAAGCATAAACATTTATAGAGAAGACTTGTAACATAACGGTAGCCACATTGGGAGAACTTTCTTGTTCAACACCTAGAGTGGAGAGCATAAAAGTGATTATTTCTTGGAGAATCAACATTAGAACAACTTTCTTGAGCTTTCCCACCACTCTTGTCTTGCCCTTCAAATTAAGAAAATCCCTAAACTTGTGATCAAAAGATGTATCGTAAGGCTGAGACTCAAAAAATGTATCATCAGCGGAGATAAGGTATCGATGACGATCATGTGAATAACAATGATACCCTTTTTGGACTGGAGAGTAACCATGAAAGACACATTTAAGCGCACGAGGGGCTAATTTATCTTTTCATAGGGCTAATTTGTGAACAAAACATGTGCTCCCAAAGACACAAGAGAGGATAAGATAGAGATGTGACTGAGTAAACAGTATGGAATGTGGAACCTAATTCTGAATTGAAGAAGAGGGAATTATAGTAATCGAATAACAAGACATAAGAACTGCATCTCCCCAAAAACGTAGTGGAATATTATAATTAAGGAGAAGAGTACGAGTTGTCTCAATAAAATGCCAATTTTTTCTTTAAGCTACACCGTATTGTTGAGGGGTGTATGGACAAGTAGTCTGGTGAGTCATAAATCTTGAAATTGGGAGTAAAAGTATTATAAGGCATTATCTTAATGAGAAGTGCGAATAGAAACACCAAATTGATTTTGTATTTCAGGAAAAAAACTTTTGAATATAGAAAATAACTCAGAACGATCTTTCATTAAGAATAGCCAAGTACATCTTGAATAATCGTCAATGAAACTAACAAAATAACGAAATCCTAAGGTGGAATTGACTCTACTAGGACCCCAAATATCAAAATGAACTAATGAAAAAATAGACCATGAACGAACCTCATATTACGTGAAAATGTATGTTTCCCAAGTTGACACGACTAACAATCTAATTTGGATAAACTTGACAAACTAGGCTCCATATTTTACAGTTTGGATAGACTTTGATGTCCCAAACGTTTGTGAATTAGATTTTGGGAATCTGTAATTTGAACATGCTTTCAATTAATTTGAAGAGGTAAGGTAGTAAAGGCCTTATGATTTATGTCCTGTCCAATCGTATGTCCCATACTGCAGTCCTGCATGAGAAAAAAGTCATAAAAAAGAGTTATGCTACAATGTATAACATTCGTCAAACGACTAACATATGCTAGATTAAAAGGAGAACTTGAGGCTTAAACAACATAAACTAGGTGACAGAAGATAGGTGTTTGGCTTTTCCAACCCCTTTTGGTTTTGTTTGGATACTATTGGCTAAAGTAATAGATGGAAGAGACTGTGAATAAATAATATTGGTCAAAAGTGATTTATTACTGAAGATATGATTAGGTGCCCCTGAGTGCATGACCCATGATCCAAGAGTACTAGACATTGACACACAAGCAAAAGAATTACCCGCAACAGAAATATCAAGATGTGCAACCAAAACTACTTGTGGAGACATTTGTTTTTTTGCACGATACCAAAGGAACTTATCATATTCTGTTTGAGAAATATGAGAATTATTGGATGGTTGAATTAGTTGAGCACTATATGCTACCAGTGGAGATGTCTCTTTATTTGCTCGATTTCGAAGGAACTCATTATATTTTTTGAGAACAATAAGATCATAACACAGTGGAGGACCAAGCAAAATATAACATATATCACGAGTGTGTCCATGTTTATGACAATGATTACATGTGGATTGAGGCTTCCCAGAACACCCTCCCCCTCATCGATTCTCCATAGACTGGTGGTATATACGCTTTTTTGTGGTTTGAGAAGCGAGAATAGAGGAGTCAACAATGGGTGATGAAACTTCTTTGTGACTGGCAGGTTCAGCAAGAAAGAGCAGCCAAGAGTTATGGTCAGTAGGAAGTCCAACAAGTGTAAGAACAAGAAACAATATTTGTCTTTGCTCTTGTTTCTTTTCCACGTTTGTAATGATAGACATCAATGATTCAAATTCCTCTATGACTGCCTATTCTTGTCTCAAGTAAGTAGACATATCGGATTCTTGTTTCTTTAAGTTGGTTATCCGAGATATCACATCATAGAGTCGAGATATGTCATTAGTTTATAGAGCATGTTCCTTTTCCCAAACTAAATAACATGCCAGAATGGGAGAAACAAGGGCATCAACTTAGAATCAATAGAGCGCCAAAGGAGACTACATAATTGGACATTCACTTTCTCCCATTGTGATTTGAGTTTTGCACCTTTATCACTAGACTTTCTCTTTTTATCTACAACACAAGCATTGTGTGTTAAGTGATCTTGAACACCTTGACCCTTGCACCACAACTCAACTGAAGAAGCCTAAGCTAAATAGATTGAACTTCCCATTAATGGTTCTAAAGTGATTGTAAGGAATTGCCAGAATCTACCTACAGTGGCAAAAACTTTCTTATTTCGCCAAAAACTTGCTGGAAACTGCCTGAAAATCACTGGAACCCTGATTCTGGTGATCTGATCTAGAGAAAACTGAATGGGTTCTCGTCGCAAATACTAGGTGAGCCTAACAGAAGAAAACTTTCTCCTCCGATCGGCGCATGAGGGCGCATTGGGGATTATTTTTCGGTGGATCTTGTTGGAGTTTTGTCGCCTGAGCTTCCCGAGCCTCGTGAAGGTGTTTTATTTTACAGAATACCTTTAGAACGAAAGATGACACCTATGATGACTTACTTTGCATTCTATCATATATAGTTTCGTAAGTGTATAACAAATTGGTATTGTATCTAATGCAGTATTAACGTAAGATATATGTGTTATTTTTCTAATGGATGAAAATACTAGATTTGATTTCCTTCTTGCTGGGTAAGTGTTACCTAATAATTGTGATAGTAAAAAATTTAGTTGGTTATCTTTTGATGAGCGATGATTTCTTACTCTTAACGTTTAGTGTTATCCAATGGTTAAAATGTACTTTCCTCTTGTTGATTAAACAAACGAATTGAAGTTATATATTATTGACTATACTAAGCCTAGTAAAGTCAATTTATTCTTATGCGAATTTATTAAACAAGGGATACAGCCTTGAGTTCTTGATAATTGATTGGTCTAACTTCATTTTACTTTTTCAAAGTTAAATTAAGAGCAATGGCATGATCAACATTTGCAACTGTTAATCTATGTAAAAGAATGGCAAATTAAGTATCCATCAACAACCTTCTAATCATGTAAAACACTTCATGTATCTTGGGAACTTCATAACTAGGTCAACAACCCTATCAACAGATATTTTTGGTCATAGTAAAACACTTTATGTATCTTAGGAACTTCTTATCTAGGTTAACAACCCTAGCAAATAGATATTTTTACTCACAGTAAATGCAAGAACACACAGAATTTGAAAGCATCATATACTTGTATAGAGAATTACATTGAAAAATAAGTTGAAGCCTTGAATAACGAAAAAACGAGTCTCATTAGAACTAGGAAAAGTTCATGATGCAGCCTTAGATAGACAATTGATCATTTTGGCGGTCTGTCGATGGGTTCCACGGCCCCTCACGTCCACCATCAACAAGTTTTTCTACGTATCTTCTCTCTGAATCTTGACTTAGGGGACCTTCTATAGATCATCAGTTTACTAGACATGCTTGCATCTACAAGATTTTTGGACTTTTTACGACACAAGTGATAGCCCGTCGATGCCTTTGACCAACCATAGTTGACTCCATTCCTTATTTCTTACTTACCCTTTCATCTAAAATATCACGAAAATGCATCATATCACAAAAAATGTGCTTAAGATTTTGAATTAAATTTTTTTATTAGAAAACATTATATGTGCATATTTCCCGGCACATCAACACCCCCGACTTAGAATTTGTGGTTATCCTGAAGCAACTCAGTAGGAATTCATTGAACTATGCTTAATATCACAAAACACTTGGGAGTCATTTGGTAGAGGATATTAGAAAAATAATGCATGCATTAGATTTGTGTAACTAGTACCTTATTAGGTACACTTTTTAAGCACGTGTAACTAATGCAAGCATTAGTTATACACCCTAGTGTGTATTACTAATACATGAAAATTCAAGATCTTAGTAATGCGAAGGGTTTTAATGCATGCATTAGCTCTTAAAAATTTCCACAATATTTCCACGAAATTTGTGAAGGGAATTTATGTAAACACATATTCTTTAGAATTATGCAATGCATGTTATTTGTAATACATCAAATCAAACATTACACAAATAATTATCTTAGCATAACTAATGAAAGCATAAGTATTATATCATATTTAATACTATTCGTATCCACCCTACCAAACGACTCATTTGTCTACAATTGTAACACCACACAAATTCTAAAACAAGATTCAAACCATTTTTGGTCTGTGTATAGGACCAAATCCGATGATTCCTAATTTTTCATAGGTGTTAAGGTCAATTCTTATGTTAGGGAAATGTTTTGGATGTGATTTAGTGTTATAAAAAACCTCTAGCACTAAGTCAAGTTCAAAGTTTCCCTAGCGATTAAATTTTTGAATGATATCATCCATGGGTCAACTTCAAATGACCAAGTCTCTTATAATATGAGGAGTTATGTTAGGCCCCACACCTACACCTTGATATAGTTTTGATGACCCAAAAATAGATGCGATGACACTTGTTGGTTTTCATATAGACAAGTCAGCCTCAACCCAACACCAATAAAGAAAAGTGGAAAATAAAAAAGAATAACATAAGAACTAAAAACTTATTCATTCTAATATAACTGCATAACCAAGTTACCACGTCAACAAGTTAAAAAATCATAGAGTTTGAAAATAAAAATAATCACAAGTCTTAATGTTTATGTTTCTCAAATAGAACAAAGCATAAACATAAAGGAAAAAGAGGGTCAATTGGAATGACAAACAACTACCTCCCAAAATCCTTCAACAAGCCTCAAGTATAAAAGAAGAGAAATCATATGGAACCGGGTTAAGAAGCTACAGAAGCGTAGAAGCAAGAGGTGATTACCAAATAAGATGGTACTCATCAAGCAACAAAAAAACAAGACAAAACTAGCTAGAAAATGATTATTCCTTTCATCCCAACGAACCTCCTTAAACTACAACCTACATGGAAATCAACTCAAACTAATAGTTTCATATTACACAACCCACAAGGTTTAATAGTCATAGTTGAAGAAACAACATATATCAAGTATGACAATAACAAGTATCAACTAGAGCAATCAAAACTATAAAGTTCATCAAAGCACATTAATCATGAACACTGCATATAAAATTCATGATGCACAATATCAATCAGAGTTCATGGGAACCACCCATAGTTCATGATCTCATCGGTAATGACCTCGACACCAAAATCACTCGCTGGTAATGACCTAAACATAAACAAAACTTATCAAAAATGACCTCGACATCAATAACACTTGCCAAAAATGACCTTCGAATCAATAACACTTGCAAGAGATGACCTTCGTATCAATAACACTCACCGAATATGACCTCATTATTAATAACCCTTTCTGGAAATGACCTTGGGATCAACAATAATCACATGTCAAATCACAGTGTACACAATTGATTAAACTAAACAATTTAATACCATAATAAAGACATAATATTTCAAGAAATTCAAGGCCACAGTAATGCCATCAAAACATTTCATCAATCAACACATCATGGCTCACAACAAGGCAAATTTCAAAAGTATTACTATCAACACGTTGCGTTTTCATTAATCCCATTTTATTCATTTAATAGTAATCAAGTGGAATAATTTAACCCATCACGTTGTTTCCATTCCCTCTAACACATACAAATGAAGGGAAATAAACAAATCTACTAATTTTACAAGGTTTAGGAGATTACTTGCCTCTCTTTCAATCAAAAGTCAATCCAATACTTGAGTCTTTCCTTTCCGAACTATGTCAAAAGACACACAATCTATTTCAATCAAGTAATCACAATAAGATTGCAGAAATAACAACACTTAATTCATCATTTACGAAATGGTTCAAATCAACTCAATAACTCATTTTGAAAATGAGCTTTGAATCCAAAAATCTTTACTTGTAAACATTAAACTAGATATTTGAAACTTGTTGGTGTTAACCATTTTGAAAAAGGATTTAAAATTCTTTCATAATCATCATTTTACTAAGTTGTTGAGTTGTTAAAGAAAACCTAATTTTTCATTCCAAAAGCTTGATTTGAACACTCATAATCATAAATAATATGGATAAATAAAGACTTAAGATTAGGAATAGTTACCCAAATATTACTTCTTAAAAAATTGTTTAAATTGCCACACATAAGCTCCTAAAACTATTTTTTTTCATATGGGGTTGAAATCCCAATTTTTAGAATTTATTTTGTCAAGGGATTCTCCACAAACACGGACTCACTATTCACAAATGTAGATGGACTACTCATAAAAAAATATGTGAATGTGCCCTGAACTCCACGAACACAGAGGTCAAAACTTTGAACTCTCACCTCTCCACGATCGCAAAGGGTTGGCCTTAATCACACACCCAACTCAAAAATCATTGAATGAATCCTTGAGATTTGTTCAAAATCTCGTACGCACAAACCATATAGGCAGATCGAATAGACTAAGTGTTCTAGACTAACAGAACCATCAAAATATGAATCTGAGGTCTTGTTGATATAAAACTGGTGAGAGTCACAAGAAATGAACATAACACCTAAAAAGGAAAATCAAGCTCTAGACCTCTATACATTCAATCAAGTCCTCACCTAAGACTATAATCATCCCCCGAATCCAACGAAACCCTCTTAATTGTGATTTGAGCATCCAAACCTCGAATATTAACTAAAGTCAACCCAAAGGCTTAAATTCCAAAAATTTCAAGTTTAGAACTTCAAATCCTCAAACAGACAACTCCCTTAGTCAAATTTGCAGATTTATAGATTGATGGAATCGAGAGAATTCCATTCCAACTCCCGAAACTCTAAAATGTACTCTAAACCATTTTTAACAACTTAAGTCTTTCAAATCTGAAAATTCACAACTTTTAACCTCAAAACTTGAAACCAATATCAAAACTCATTCAAAAAGTGACTCGGATCCAATATTAAGAGTGGTAAAATTTTAGTTTTCTATAAGTTTCAAAAAATGATCAACTGGGTCAATACATTATTCACAACTAAAAACAATGCTTACCCTCGAATATAAAAGCAAAAAAGTACCTAATGCCTTAAAAAGTTGAAAATATCTGCCACCCATATCAAACTTTGTCTCCAAAAGTCACCTCATCAGTAGAATATTTTTTTCAATGAACCTTCATTAATGCAATTTCCTTGTTCTTAAGCTTTGAGGCTTGCCTCTCCAGGATGGATATAGCCTCCTACTCAAAGGATAAGTCTGGACCCAACACAAATGAATCAAGAGAAAGTACACGAAACTCATCCAACACATACTTCTGATGCATGGATACATGAAGCATTGGATGCACATTTAACATGCTATCTAGAAAAGGACAATTTATAGGCCACCTCTCCTACTCGGCTCCAAATATCAAAAGATCTAATGAATCTAGAGATAATTTTTTTTTCTTTCCGAACCTCACTACCCCCCTTCAATAGTGACACTCAGGGCCAAACATGATCACCCTACTTAAACACTAGGGTTTGAGGTCTACAGTTTGCATAACACTTTTGTCGACTCTGAGATGTCAATAGTTTTACCCTGAATCATAGAAACCTATTCTATAGTATCTTTAAGTAATTTTTTATCCAAAGAGTCCATTGTAGTTGCATCAAGCTAACCGATCAGAGATCTGCAGCGTCTAACAATGCCTCAAATAGGGCTATATGTATTCTGAATGTTAACTGTTGTTGTAGGCAAACTTTTTAATGAAAAAATCTAATCCTATCTAGAACAAAAATCAATTACACAAGCTCGGAACATATCCTTTAACATCTAAATTGTCCACTCATGCTGACCATCTATTTAATGGTGAAAATATACGTTTGTATGTTACTGAGTACCCAAACCATGTTTTAAAGACTTCCAGAAATGATAAGTAAACAATGAACCTGTCACACCCCGTGTCGCATCTAGGGAACACCCCTAGGATTTACCGGTGTCGTCGTTCTCAGAGAGGACTAAGACTAACCTCTAAGCATTAGTCATTACATTTCATAGGTTAAATTGTGGAAAATTTAAATAATATCATCTACTTCTACATTGAGGTTTACCTAGACCTCTCGCTTACACATAATATATATATAGACAGCTTACATAGACTCCTCGCATAAGAAGCAATACACAGGATTATACTTTTATTTCACATGCATAATATAATAAGATATTCCAATAAAAATTCTAGGATAAGTCTCATATTTAAACCATCTAAATCTGATACAACATTCGGTCGTAGGCCTTACTTCATTTCAACAAAAGCCTCATATATTCTACAAAAATTGTATTCAAATGAAAGGGAAAGAACAAAATTTCTTTAAACTACAACAACATCAATAGCTAGATAGTGACATCCTCCTCAGAAGGTGATAACCTACCAAACATAGATAATGAGAATTCAAGTTATCTTCAAATGGTCCTTCTAGAAGCTCAATGGTTGTAACCTACATAATTATAGAAATATGGGCTAGTACAACACTTGTACTAAGTATAAAAACATGCACATAACACATTTGAATCATGCTAAAGGGGACTTTTGTTCAAAACCATGCTAAGTTACTTTGAAAAACCTTATGCACAGTCAAGAACCAATGTAAGCCAATAATCACATATTCCTTAAGAAATATCATATACAACACAAGACCAACATCACCAAGTACAACCAAGTTAACACGTATCATAACATATTTGAGTACATAACCAAACAAACTTCAACATCATGATATAACAACAAAGCATATATAAGATGTTCATAAAATTACCACATATACAAGATCTTTACTCATAAACCACCATCAAGTACACAAGTGCAATGACCAAGTAAAGCCCCATAGACTTACTCAACCAAGTAAATCCAACAAAGGACCAGAAGAATGCATAGACTAACATAACATAGAATTAAGAGTATTCATCATCATATCTAGCAATATAGACCAATATAATGTTCAAACAAGAAACTAACATCATATAGGATCATTAACATGTAAAGTCAATATATTCATAACATTTACATTATAAAACATAAGAACAACCTCCTAAGATTTCCCTCAAGGCCAACTAGTGCAATGTATAGGTAGAGTCCCATATCCCTACCTAGACTAAGTCAAACCCCTTAGTTCACCCTAGTTAATGTTTACTTTATTAGTATATTTTACTTTTGGTAACACTTGCCTTAACCAACATAGTGTTAGGACCGAAAATAAGCAGGTGTAAATGCGGAAGATAGCAAAGCAAACCTTAAAAGACCACGAGTAAGAAGACAACGATAAATACACCAAAAGACACAGAGATTTAACGTGGTTCGGTCAATCGACCTACGTCCATCAAGGAGATGAGCAATCCACTATAAATATGAGAGTACAAAATACAGAGGGAAACAACCTCAACCAATTCACTCGGAATACATGGAAGATTCACACAAGTGATAACGTATCAAGCTTGTGACCCACAAATTCTCCCTCTAACCAAAACTCTCAAAGACCTTAAGACTACATTGTGAATGCTGATAAGTTAGAAGGAACATGCCTCTATTTATAGAGTCCTAAACCTTTTCCTACAAGAAAAGGATTAGTCAATCCAAAATCTTTTCTTACAAGGAAAACCTATTTATGGTAAGAAATTTAGGCAAATAAAACCAACAAATCTCCCCCTTGCCTGAATTTCTGACAAAATAAATTTGTCCACCTTCTTGACTTAATATTCAACAACTTGCTTCTCCTCTCCATAATCTCCTTTGCAAAATTTATGTCTCAACACAAGAATCTCTCTGAAACAATTTCTCCAACAAAATCTTCATTACTGTCAAAAAGGTTACTGCTAGAACTACACCGCCAAGATGATAATATCTTTCTTACCTGGTTCAATCATCGATTATCGAACCACTGAACCTGACTCCATCATTGAATTTGTCTCTGATACCACTTGTTAGGATCGAAAATAAGCAGGTGTAAATGTGGAAGCTAGCAAAGCAAACCTCGAAAGACCACGAGTAAGAAGACAACGAGAAATATACCAAATGACACAAAGATTTAATGTGGTTCGGTGAATCGACCTACGTCCACAAAGGAGATGAGCAATCCACTATAAATATGAGAGTACAAAATACAGAGGGAAACAACCTCAACCAATTCACTCGGAATACATGGGAGGTTCACACAAGTGATAACGTATCAAGCTTGTGACCCATAAATTCTCCCTCTAACCAAAACTCTCAAAGCCCTTAAGACTACATTGTGAATGCTGATTAAGTTAGAAGGAACATTCCTCTATTTATAGAGTCCTAAACCTTTTCCTACCAGAAAAAGGATTAGTCAATCCAAAACCTTTTCCTAAAATGAAAACCTATTAATGGTAAGAAATTTGGGGCAAATAAAACCCAACAAATATCCCCCTTGGCCTGAATTTCTGACAAAATAAATTTTTCCACCTTCTTCACTTAATCTTCAACAACTTGCTTCTCCTCTCCATAATCTCCTTTGCAAAATTTGTGTCTCAACACAGAGAACCTCTCTGAAACAATTTTTTCCGACAAAATCTTCGTTACTGTCAAAAAAGGTTGTGGCTAGAACTACACCCGCCAAGATGAACACCTCTTTCTTACCTTGTTCAATAATCGATTATCGAACCACTGTACCTGACTTCGTCATTGAATCTGGCTCTGATAACACTTGTTAGGATCGAAAATAAGCAGGTGTAAATGCGGAAGCTAGCAAAGCAAACCTCAAAGACCTAGTAAGTAGAACAACGAGAAATATACTAAAATACACAAAGATTTAATGTGGTTCGATCAATCGACCTACGTCCACAAGGAGATGAGCAATCCATTAAAATATGAGAGTACAAAATACAGAGGAAACACCTCAACCAATTCACTCAGAATACATGGAAGTTCACACAAGTGATAACGTATCAAGCTTGTGACCGACAAATTCTCCCTCTAACCAAAACTTTCAAGCCCTTAAGACTAAATTGTGAATGCTGATTAAGTTAGAAGGAACATGCCTCTATTTATAGAGTCCTACTTTTCCTATAAATAAAAGGTTAGTTAATCCAAACCTTTTCCTACAAGGAAAACCTATTTATGGTAAGAAATTTAGGGGAAATAAAACCTAACCATCTCCCCCTTGGCCTGAATTTCTGACAAAATAAATTTGTCCACCTTCTGACTTAATCTAAACAACTTGCTTCTCCTCTCCATAATCTCCTTTGCAAAATTTATGTCTCAACACAAAGAATCTCTCTGAAACAATTTCTCCACAAATCTTCATTACTGTCAAAAAGGTTACTGCTAGAACTACACCGCCAAGATGAACACCTCTTTTGATAACGTATCCAACTTGTGACCCACAAATTCTCCCTCTAACCAAAACTCTCAAAGACCTTAAGACTACATTGTGAATGCTGATTAAGTTAGAAGGAACATGCCTCTATTTATAGAGTCCTAAACCTTTTCCTACAAGAAAAGGATTAGTCAATCCAAAACCTTTTCCTACAAGGAAAACCTATTTATGGTAAGAAATTTAGGGCAAATAAAACCCAACACATAGACCACATGATCTGAATGGGGAATCCGGTATCATGAAACCCTACACCGAAAGAAGTTGGACTACTTGCCAAGGTAGTACAAAACATGAACATAGCATTCTAGGTGGATCCACTAGCTAGTATTTCTATGGGGAAAACATAGTTCAAGAACTAGGATATATACTTGGGACCCTCTTTATGAACATTGCATTATAGTCTCCAATATCATGAGTACAATAGTGAACCTACCTTCCTGCAATGGGAAGGGACACACCTCACTACTAGTTCACTTGTTGCTAAGCTAGAATCTCTTTTTGAAATGTCTTTATGCCATCTTTTAATAATCATAACTTAGTTTAGGCCATATGAGACTAATCCCTTGTATATTCATAATCATTATCTCATTAGGAATTTTATGAGAATGTCCTTTCAATAAATCCCTTATATGTGAGATCAACATATTATCATCATCATGTCATAATAAGGCGCATATGCAATTCATAACCAACCTTATATCATTACATCTTAAAATAACCTCACCTTCATATAATCAAGACATTTCAATTGAATCATCATACCAAAACCTACTTAATATAATTACAATACATGCTTCAATTGAACTTCATCACCAAGTACAAGCCATCACAATTGAAGTAAAGGTTCAAGATCACAAAGTCTTACCAATTCTCCTTCAACAAGCCTTCATGATTGGTCTTACCCTCAATCAATCCAGTTTCATCCATTGATAAGTGTAATAACACCATTAAATAGTAATTAACACAAGAACTAACTTAATTGCACCAGTACTAATCAATTCAACATGAGTTCATAACCTAGGGTTTGGGAATTTGGGTAAATTCATGATCTATTCCTCAAACTAGATTAAATCATCAAGAACTAGAATAATTAAACAATAATACATCATAATACAATCATAATTATCGAAGACCATAAACAATACAATTTAGAATATCAATTTCGGATTAGAAAAGAAACCCATATATAATTCATCTTTTTGAAATCAAATTTGGAAGAACTCTTTGGGGAAAGGAATCCCAAAGGTCAAAGTTCCCATACCTTGTTAATATTTGAAGAATTATAGGAGAAAAGTTACCTTCTTTCTGCCTTAGAACCCCTAAAACTTTTCCTTCAATTGAGTCTTCTTTGGAGAGAGAAAGTAGAGAGAAGGAAGAGTAATTTGGGTTTGGGAAATGTGTGGTGCTAAGTTGAGTTTAGGCTTAGCGTAGTTTATATAGTCATTTAACTAACTTTATTAACCACACCTTAACCCCTAATAAAACCCCTAAATAATTAACTAATTAAATGAACCCCTTAAAACATTAAAGTGAAAATGCAGACTGACCTATGAGACCCCGACCTACGGGTCGTAGGTCAGTCGACAACCTTGACCCCCACCGTCCTCATGTATATAGTCTTGGAAAACGCCTAAGTGTTGGTCGATGGAGGCATCGAACCCCCATAAATTGACCTATGCTTTGTTGCCTACAACCGTTTGTGGACACTGTCTTGTGACATTGCCAAAATGTAAGGGTCCTCTTCAAGGACCCTTAGGGTGGTCCTTTGGGGAGTCTTACCCATACATTTAGATCCTCAACATATTCTAATACTAGTTTGACACCTTTTCATCAAATTTTATCAAATTCTGGCTCCTAAAACCTTGTGTAAGAGGCTAATGCACACTAGCACTCTTTTACTAGTCTCCGGACGTCATAGACATTTCTTGACGTCTTGACTCTTAAACTTCCTAAATTACTTATAAACACTATTTTTGACCTTAAAACAGTGTTACAAAACTTAGACACTACTGTGAGGCTCTAGATTAGGTCTTAGACTTTTGGAGTGTTACACCCCGAGAGTACACCCTAGAAGATATGGTGCTCTCGGATTGCAACATGGCGTACTTGACCTTTCGGAGATCTTGTACGTGCCCTTTGACATCATTCATCGTATATATGTATGAAAAGTAGTGCAGAATTAAAACTTTTCACATGAATAATATCTCATAACATCTTTCATATAAAATCATAGGAAATACTAAGTCTCAACATACACCAATCTTAGACTTAAGAATACTTGGGACACAGCCCATACAATCGAAAGGTAGAAACTTATTATATTACAATACTTTTAATGAAAGAAATCTATAGATAGTAATGTCCTTGAGTAAAGTGAGGACATACTCCAATTTTGCTTGAAAGAGTCCTAGATTCCAAGCTTTGCTTCAAGACACCTCTCACCTACTAGCCATACCTTTAAAATTAGACAAAATGTATGATATTAGTACAATGCATGTGTTAAGTATAACATAATGCATAAAATCATGAGAAACATACATTTGTATCAAAATATGTTTTTTTAGAGTAAAGTCTTCATATCATAATATAGAGAACCACATACACACCAATTTCACATATAAATCACATATTATACAATAGCATCAAGAACACATTAAAACCCATAAATATGAATCCCAATACCAAAGGTGATTGATTATAAGGCTCACTTGATTGTGTTATGAAGAGACCGCCCATACAATCCATTCACACACACCAAAGAGATCCTTTAGACTACCTAAGATAATATTGTTCCCAATTCATTAATCAAACTCCCTACCTAGAATTACTATAAGACTCACCTAAGTTAGACAAGAAGAGAATGCCCATACATCCTCTCAAAGCAATCCTCAAAGCTACTCTAAGTAATTTCCTTTTCATTAACATACGTTTACTTAAGTCATTATGTTCATTAGATAATTTTAGAGACATTAAAAATTTAAGGGCATTCATATAGAAATGGTCTTGGAGAATACCTAGGGCAGTCACACACAGATATCTTCAAAGCCTAGTCGTGCAATCTCAAGCTAGCGTCTCATTCCACTACCTAAACTTCATAATACTTATCCAACACTAGAATATACCCCACATGATGAGAATAGTCAATAACAAACATATACTATACTAGCTATGCATGGAACCTGGAGTCATAAACTTACTCCGGTGGAGGGTGTTACTTGCCAATGATAGAACTAGGACACAACCCATGTAGGCACATGTTTAAGGAATATCGAGGATTTCTTTGTTCTCTAATGTCATATTATTTAGAGCAACTTCCCAAGCATACTCACTCGGTGCTATCCTTTGTTCTCATAGAATAATTCAGTAAAGGATAATACGAAGAGGTTCCATATCTAGTTCATAACAAAATCACATTACACCTTATCAAGGAGGTCCCCTAGGCTTTCCTTACAATGGTTAAGAGGATAACTCAATGACATTCCTAAGGAAAATTTCATGCCGTTTCAGCCAATCAAACTTAAGTCCAACACTCACACGAGAAGGATACCGTTACGACTTTCAACTTCAAGGATATCATAACCTTCCATATAGGTTGAAGGTTCCACATAAACGATCTTCTTAACTATGTTTAAGGTCACATGTAAATAACACATACAAGAAAAAGAAGATTTAGCTTACTAAGTCAAGAATCCATATTTTCATTCTACATGTATCAAGCAAGGGACACAAGTCTACCAAAACAAGACACACATATGCTTTACCTTATAACATATAGCATATCATTCAAGAACCACATGAGAACAACCAATTCAACTATAGGTCACCCCATTTACTAGTATAGCACCATCAATATAAACCATCACAAGTCTTATATAAGTCATCAAGAAGCATCGTACTTTAATATCAACTAATACACATAAGGACTTCACTGTAGCCTACTAGAGACACCTATCATCAACTAAGAGAACTCATGCTTTGACTTCACATATACATATATGTCATCAATACCTACACATTAATCACATTAACAAGTTGTAACATGATAATATCATAGTATATGAAGTAATGCCGACGAGGCCACATTGTTTCACATTTCATAAAGTAATGCCGACGAGGCCACATAATTCACAAGTATAGCACATAAGCACCACCACCACAAGTGAATCATACCCATCATCATCATAGTTTAAGACCTATACAAAACAATATATAGAGAGAGAGTTAGGGCAGCACACCACTAATCCAATCTCACAACTTCAATCCTTAGCCAAATCAACCAACACAATACTCAAAGGCCCTTACCAATGGCCGAGATCACCAATTCAATCCAATAATATTAATGTACAATAAATTCAAAGCAATAAAATACCGATTCATCAATTTAGGACAGCCTACATATGATTCTAACATAATTCTTTCATAAATTCAATAGCCAAATCAAACTACACAATAATTAAATAGTATATAGACATGATCACTTCACCCTTGAAACAGTCAGAACTAGGTTGCATGTTTTGCATGGGTTTATAGAGATTTTAGGTTAAAATCATAAAATTAATATCAATTCAATCATAATACATCGATTGAAAACTTTTTATTCAAGAACCCATGGCTAGATTACAAAATAGGACAATTCATCTTTTGAAAAGATCTTAGAAATCACTTTGATCCTTGAATAAAAGAGATTCAAGGATTAAAACCATACCTTAATTTATGCTAGACCACGAAATTTGAGAAGAATTGATGGAGAAATCAGCCTTCAAGCTCCAATCTCCTTTAAAGCTTCAATGGTGTTCTAGACAGTTCTTTAGAGGTCTTGGGGTTTTGATTTTTGAATAATGACTTTAATAGGGGTTTTGGACTTATAAAGCTACTTAAAATACCTAAAATGACCTTAATAAACCGTCCAACTAATTTTAGGAAGGCTAGATGAAAACCCCAAAGTGCCCTTGGGTTGGCCGAGTTACTTGTAGGAAAATGCAGGTGTCAAACGACGGCTATCATCAACGCCCCGTAGCTGATATACCGTGGTTTCACGGTATAATTAATACTTTTTCCTTAAGTTTAGTGTGTCCGAAAGCCTTTTTGTGCTAATTTTGATATAAGTTTTTCTTTGTTTTGCAGGAAATCTGTCTAAAGCTGAATGCGGAGATTTTGAGCGAAAAATGCAGCGGAGCTTATGACGGTCCGTCGTGCTTGTGACAGTCCGTAGGTGGCAGCGTAGAGAAGCTGCTGAAGGAAGATGGGGAAGTCTGACCAAGTGTGGGATTACGAAGCTTGTGACGGTCCGTCATGGATATGACGGTCCGTCCTGCAGGTTCGTCGCGAAGATCAGAGAAGTGATCCCAGTACCCAGATTCCAAGAGTTGAAGTATTGTAACGAAGACCCTCGACGGACCGTCGTGCCTATGACGGTCCGTCACACTTGCCGTCGAGGGGAATGAAGAAGAAAGCAGTAGAAGAATTGCACCAAGTATGGGGCGACGGAGCCCCGACGGTCCGTCATGACCACGACGGTCCGTCGCATGGTCCGTCGACCCAGCCGCGTTTTGGCAGATTTCCAGAAATTAGAATCCTTGTTTAATTAGGTTTTTATTTTTTTTATAAATAGTTCGAAAAACCTCGTTTTTGAGGTTAGACTCTGAGATTATTAAATTCCATATAGTTAGACTCTTGGAGATTAAACATCATATTATTAGACTTTGTTTTTCTGAGTGTTTGATTGTTGGAGATTCTTACAAGTAACTCTTGTTGATTAATCAAGCAAATTTTCAGACTTTATTCTTTCTCATTAAAGTAAGTACATGAATTCTTATTTAACATATTTGAATATTGTGTTTATGGCTATGAGGAACTAAACTCTATAACTAGGGTTGTGGGAACCATAGGCAAATAATGAGATAAACCCTAGCTAAAATAACAATTTTAGAATAGTGTCTTGCATGTATTAATAATTCTTTCGCTTAGAAGTCTTTTTAACAGATGATCAACGTTAGAACTCGCCTTTATGCTACTTGCCGGACCAAGGAGGTAGATAATAGGAAAAGAATTATTAACATAGATTTAGTGTATACTATCTAATAGGCTAGTATTGATTGGTACGAGGTAATAACTGAGTCAAATATCGGATTGATGCTTAATATGAGGTAAGGATAAGGGTTAGGAAAGCAACACACGTAGCCGGACCAAGGTGAGGAGGAGATTTTTCTAGATGCCGGACCAAGGATTTAGAAATACATAACTTATCACTTTGCATGCAAGATACTAGGAAAGAATTGTTATAGCTAGAATTATCAAGTTATTAACCTGTGGGGAACACGTAAACCTAGTTACTTTGATTACTTGATTAAAACTCAACATTAAAAGCTGTTAAGTGTCTCTGTCAAGTTTGTTAGTTATTTTTATTTTATTAGGAAGTACAAACCCCCCTTTATGCTTTTACTTTCTTAAGGAAGTCATCAACCGAACAATAGTAATAACAAGTTGGAGTTAAGTCTAGACTATTTTCCTCCTCGTGGAACGATCCCAACCTCACTAGTTGGGTTATTTACTTGACGCGACCGCTTTACTTCTCATTTGAGAAGTAAGTTTGAGAGTATCAAATTTTGGCGCCGCTGCCGGGGAATTTAGCTTTTAGATTAACTTGAACTTATTACTATAGTTTAGTTGATATTTTCTTGATTTTACTTTGTTTTATTGTTTTTGATTTCCTTTCAGAACTATTCTCCCTGTATGCCAAATACACGGAGCAGAAGAGAACCATTGTTTCCCTACGATCGTGAGTTAGAGCGTACACTGCGCAACATGAATCAAAACTTGGGAATCAATGATGAGGACCCAAACCAGAACATCCCAGCTCCGGCTGATGTTCATGGTCAGATGTTACCCGATGCTCCGGGTGAACATCAACAGAGGGGACAGAATCCCGCTCCACGGCACCAAGCATACTACAGAGGCTATGATAACATAGCAGATTCGGATGGGCCACTGGTTTTGCCTCCTCTACCCACAGGCCACACTTTTGTGGTAACTAGTAGTCTGATGCAAATGCTCACTGCCAAAGGTTTGTTTTCAGGGCTACCTTCTGAGGATCCACATGCCCATATAGCTAAGGTTAGGGCAGTGTGTAAAAGTTGTGTGGGGAGACCTGATTTGGATCTAGATGTAATAGGTCTCAGAGTGTTTCCTCTCTCACTGACGGGAGAGGCTGCTATGTGGTTTACTGAGCTCCCATACAACTCCATCTTCACTTGGAACAAACTACGGGATGTCTTCTTAGCACGCTACTATCCGGTCTCCAAGAAATTAAACCACAAAGACAGGGTGAATAACTTTGTGGCACTACCAGGAGAGTCAGTTAGTAGTTCTTGAGATAGATTCACCTCATTCTTGAGAAGTGTTCCAAATCACCGTATTGATGATGAGTCACTGAAGGAATACTTCTATCGGGGACAGGATGATAACAATAAAGTAGTGTTGGACACTATAGCAGGTGGATCTTATGGAGAATGCCCTTATGCTGAGATTGCTGAAAATTAGAGAAAATCTCCTGTAACAACAAGCTTGGAGTACTAGGAAATCCGATACAGGGAGAAACACCTTCGCAGTGCAGTCCACTCACAACCCAGCCACAGATGATATTCGGGAAAAAGGCTCAGATGAGAACTGAGCTTGGGTTGGTACTAAAACATGTCACTGGGGGTGCAGAAAATGTTAATGCAGTCAACTATTTGGCTAAACCACCACCTCCAATCGATGAGTGTTATTTGAGGAGGATTCCTATGCAGTAAATGAACAGATGGGGGGTTTCCGACCAAGTGCCCAAGGCTCTAATCAGGAAAATTGGCGCCAAGGTCAAGGGAACCAAGGTCGGAACTATGGTAACTACAATCGTGAGGGTCATTATGTCCGAGATGGAAACTACAATCGCGACAACAACTTCAACAGGGGTAGCTATGGTAACAGAAACGACAGAAATGGACCGTATGTTCCTCCTCAAAATCGTGAAGTTACTCCTAGGGATGGTCGAGGTAGTATGTCGCGAGTTGAGGATATGTTGCATAAAATGATGAGGAGGTTCGATGCTAGTGATGAGCAAAATAAAGAGTTGAGGAATGATCTAGCGGGTATTGGGCAAAAAGTTGATACCCATGCAATATCAATTAAGCAACTTGAGTTACAATTGGCCCAATTATCTGCAACTGTGAACACACGGCAACCGGGCACTCTTCCTAGCAACACTGTCCAAAATCCGAAAAATGATGGACATTGTATGGCAATTACTACTCGCAGTGGCAAGCAAACCATTGATCCACCTATGCCATCTAATGAGAATAAGGTGACAACAGAATCTGATAAAGTTGTAGAAGTTGATGCTGAATTAGAGGATAACACTACAAAAGATGCTGAAGTGCCTAAAAAGGTAACTCCTATGCCTAGGCCACCACCCCCATTTCCTCAGAGATTAGTGAAAAAGACCGAGGATGGTAAATACCGGCGTTTTATAACAATGTTGAAGCAACTTTCTATCAATGTCCCTTTGGTAGAAGCTTTAGAACAAATGCCCGGTTACGCCAAATTTATGAAAGATCTGGTTACAAAGAAAAGATCGGTCACTTTTGAGGATGATGATAGAATGCAGCATTGTAGTGCTATTGCTACAAGATCTCTGGTCCAAAAGAAAGAAGATCCGGGCGCATTTACTATTCCTTGTACAATCGGGCTATTACATTTTGCGAAAGCATTATGTGATCTGGGGGCAAGCATAAATCTCATGCCCCTCTCGATTTACAAGAAGTTGGGTTTGGGTGACCCAAAGCCTACTGCGATGCGGCTACTGATGGCTGATCGAGCAGTAAAACGACCTATAGGAATACTCCACGATGTGCTAGTAAAAGTGGAGTCATTCATCTTTCCAGCCGATTTTGTTATTCTTGATTGTGAGGCTGATTTTGAAGTGCCTATTATCCTTGGGAAGCCATTCCTAGCTACGGGAAGAGCCTTAGTAGACATGGAAAAGGGGCAGATGAAATTTCGGTTGAACAGTGAGGAAGTGACCTTTAATATTTGTAGGTCCATGAGGCAGAGTGGTGAGCTCCAATCGGCATCTGCTATATCCTACAACATGGGTGAGACCTTTGAGACACAAATAGAAGAACGTCTAGGTGTCGAAGCATTAGCAGCAGTGATAATGAACTTTGATAGCGATTGCATTGAAGAGTATGAGTCATTAGTAGCGGTTCTTAACCGAGGTGATGTTTGGTTTAAACTGAAGAAATTTGAGCTTGATATGAAGAATCGCGAGTCCCCACCCGCTAAACCATCTATAGAGGAAGCTCCAAAAGTTGAATTAAAAGCTCTCCCACCTCATCTTAGGTATGAATTCTTAGGAAATGGTGACACTTTGCCGGTAATCATTGCATCAGACCTAGATGAACAACAGGTTCAGAGTTTGGTGAAGGTACTAAAAAGGTTCAAAAGAGCTATTGGGTGGACCATTGCGGACATTATTGGGATCCCTCCTGGTATTTGCTCTCATAAAATCCAACTCATGCCTGATCATAAGCTGAGTATTGAGCACCAGAGACGCTTGAATCCTCCTATGCAAGAGGTTGTGAAGAAGGAAATTATCAAGTGGTTGGATGCTGGAGTAATCTATCCAATCACCGATAGTAGTTGGGTATGCCCGGTTCAGTGTGTACCTAAGAAAGGGGGAATGACTGTGGTCCCCAACGAAAAGAATGAACTTGTTCCGATGAGACCGGTTACGGGATGGAGGGTGTGCATGGATTACCGTAAACTGAACTCATGGACTGAAAAAGACCATTTTCCTATGCCCTTCATGGATCAGATGTTGGATAGACTTGCCGGAAAAGGGTGGTATTGTTTTCTTGATGGGTATTCGGGGTATAATCAGATTTCTATCGCACCAGAAGATCAAGAGAAAACCACTTTCACTTGTCCATATGGGACTTTTGCGTTCAGAAGAATGCCGTTTGGGTTGTGCAATGCACCCGCAACCTTTCAGAGATGTATGATGTCAATATTTTCTGACATGGTGGAGGATACTATAGAGGTTTTTATGGATGATTTTTCTGTGGTTGGTGATTCATTTGAGCGATGCTTGACCAATTTATCTGAGGTTCTTAAGAGATGTGAAGACTGCAATCTGGTACTAAATTGGGAAAAGTGTCATTTCATAGTGAAAGAGGGTATTGTGTTGGGTCATCGCATTTCAGAAAACGGTATAGAGGTTGATCGAGCTAAAGTTGAGGTAATAGAGAGACTTCCCCCGCCGATCTCTGTGAAAGGTGTGAGAAGCTTTCTTGGGCATGCAGGTTTTTATCAGAGATTCATCAAAGACTTTTCAAAGATTGCACACCCATTGTGCAAATTACTGGAGAAAGAATGTAAATTTTGTTTTGATGAGTCCTGTCTTAAAGCATTCAGTGAGTTAAAAGAGAAGTTAGTGTCTGCACCTATCATTATTTCTCCGGATTGGAACAGTCCATTTGAGGTAATGTGCGATGCTAGTGGGGTGGCTCTTGGTGTAGTATTGGGACAGAGAAGAAACAAAATCCTTCACCCAATTTACTATGCTAGTAAAGCCCTAAATGAAGCCCAGAAGAACTACACAGTGACTGAGCAAGAACTCCTCGCAGTAGTCTTTGCTTTTGAGAAATTTCGCTCCTATTTGCTAGGTACTAGAGTCATAGTGCATACTGACCATTCAGCACTGAGATATTTGATGGCGAAAAAGGATGCGAAACCAAGGCTGATTCGTTGGGTATTACTGCTGCAAGAATTTGACTTTGAAGTGCTGGATAGAAAAGGGACTGAAAATCAAGTTGCTGATCATTTGTCCCGTCTAGAGGATGAAGCTATGAGAGAGTTAGGGGATAAGACTGACATTGATGATACTTTCCCCGATGAACATGTATTGGCTGCTTCACAAGACTTGATTCCATGGTTCGCAGATTTTGCGAACTATCTGGCTAGTGATATTGTTCCATCAGACTTGTCCTTTCATCAAAGGAAAAGTTCATGTACGATGTGAAGAAGTTCTTTTGGGATGAACCATACTTGTATAGGAGTTGTGCCGACGGGCTTATTCGGTTGTGTGCCAGAATGTGAAATGTTGAGTGTATTGGAGGAATGCCATTCTTCACCTGTTGGCGGACATCACAGTGGTATCCGAACCGCTCACAAGATATTGCAATGTGGTTACTATTGGCCAACTCTTCATCAAGATGCTCATGGGTTTGCTAAATCATGTGACAAATGTCAACGAGATGGCGGTATTTCAAGAAAGCAAGAGCTCCCTCTAAACCCCATTCTTGTGATTGAGTTATTTGATGTGTGGGGTATTGACTTTATGGGCCCTTTCGTGAGTTCTCATGGAGTGAAGTACATTCTTGTAGCAGTTGATTATGTATCTAAATGGGTCGAAGCCATAGCTCTCGCAAACAATGAAGGGAAGAGTGTCACTGCATTCTTGAAAAAGAATATATTCTCCCGTTTTGGCACTCCAAGGGCCATTATTAGTGATGGGGTTCCCACTTCTGCAACAGATTGTTCAAGGGGTTATTGGAGAAATACGGTGTTCGCCATAATGTGGCCACGCCTTACCACCCTCAAACTAGTGGGCAAGTTGAGGTATCGAATCGGGAGATCAAACAGATATTGTCCAAAACAGTGAATGCTAGTAGAACAGATTGGTCAAGGAGGCTTGATGATGCTCTTTGGGCCTACCGGACAGCTTATAAGACTCCCATAGGTATGTCTCCATACCAACTTGTATATGGGAAAGCTTGTCATCTTCCGGTTGAGTTAGAGCATAAAGCCATGTGGGCTATGAAGAAGTTAAAATTGGATTAGAGCGAAGCTGCAGAGCAACGGTTAAATGGGTTGAATGAACTTGATGAATTTCGCTTGAAAGCCTATGAAAGCTCAGCCCTATATAAAGAAAAGATGAAGAAGTATCATGACAACAAAATTGAAAAACGAGAGTTTATGGTCGGGGATTTAGTGCTTCTATTCAATTCCAGATTGCGCTTGTTTCCACGCAAACTCAAGTCCAAATGGACTGGTCCTTACACGGTTACCCAACTATTCCTCATGGAGCAGTTGAGTTGGAAACTAAGGAGGGTGTGCGGTTCAAGGTGAATGGAAAGCGCATAAAAATCTATCTAGGGCATGCTGAATCGGCGAATGAAGTGATCGAGGCATACCATCTTGATGAAGTCTGAGTAATCAAGTAGCCCCAGTCGTGCCGCGACGTTAAATCTGGCGCTTGTTGGGAGGCAACCCAATACTTATCGTCTTTTTAATAATGGTAGCATTTTCCTATAAATGGGTTTTAAATTTGCAGGCACATCACCAGGAAATTCTGCAGAAGACTACTCCGCAGTAGCCACTGACGGATACAACGACGGACCGTCTCGACTGAAACGGACTGTCGTATGCACCGTCACACCAAGTACGTATTTCTGTCATTTTTTGAAATTAGGGCACACACGACGGAAACCACGACGGGGCGTCGCATGTGCGACGGACCGTCGTCGGGTAACCGTCGCGCGATTAATGAAATTAACCCGACCCGACCCGGCTGGACCCCTTTTCAAAATTTGACCGTTTATACTCCCCACCCCCATATTCCACCCCATTACTTCCAACTTCCTCTCATCTCCCCTCTCTTTTCCACTTCCACACTTCCCCCACTGATCATTACGCCCCACAATCTCCCCAAACTTTATTACTATCAGTTACTTGTCGGTGCTGTGTTTCGTATCTACCTTGCCACCTGAATCATTCCCCACTTTGTTTTTCTCCATTTCCAAGGTATGTGTCTCTAAATTTGTACTCATTTCTCTTGTATTTTTATTTATTAGTTAGTATTAGATTCGTTCTTAGTCGTATCTTGTTCCCTTGATATGATTATGTCTAGACCTAGGCTCTAAATGTTTGAATTGCCATGTTAATAACCCTAGACATAGGTGATTTCACATTAATAGTTTCCTAGGTAGTTGGGATAGACACATATAGGTCCACAACACTACAAGACCATGTGGGTTCATTGGGGTTGCTTAGGGTACCTACAGATCTGTCTCTGATAGTCAGAACGAGACCCCGATGACGGTCCGTCGTATACACGACGGACCGTCGTAGGGTCCGTCACATAAGCCCTAGCACCCTCCCCAACGACGCCTGTGACGGACCGTTGTCTTCACGACGGTCCATCCTGCACGACCGTCATGGTGGTCAGAGACCCCTCTGAAAAGGGTCTCCAAAAATTTTCCAAGTGTCCAACGACGGACACTTACGACGGAGCGTCACACCCAAGACGGTCCGTCCTGCACGACCGTCATGATAGTCAGAGAACCCTCTTCTGAGGGTCTCCCATCATTTTCTAAGTGTCCTACGACGGACCCTTATGACGGACCGTTGTCTTTATGACGGACCGTCCTGCACGACCGTCATGATAGTCAGAGAACCCTCTTCTGAGGGTCTCCCATCATTTTCTAAGTGTCCTACGACGGACCCTTATGATGGACCGTTGTCTTTACGACGGTCCTTCCTGCACGACCGTCATGATAGTCAGAGAACCCTCTTCTGAGGTTCTCCCATCATTTTCTAAGTGTCCTACGACGGACCCTTATGACGGACCGCTGTACCCACGACGATCCGTCCTGTTTGACCGTCATGATGGTCAGAGACCCCTCCTTCAGGGTTCCTTATATATACATATACCAAGTATAACACGACGGACCTCATGACGGTCCGTCGTAGCCACGACGAGCCGTCGTCTGGCCCGTTGTGTGATACAGTTTCACTATCACTAACACACTATTTGAAATGTTTTATGTTGAATGGGCTTGCTTGACTTGTTTGACATTACTCATACTAATAGTGACCCTTTGCAGGTACTATCTACTATGGCACCCAAGCAAGACCGAGCTTACGTACGCGGGCAATCCAAATCTGTTGCCCCGTCTGCACGCTTGATCATCAGGTTTGATGATGAGAGGGACCCTGAATATGTGCCCCCAGGCACTTCCGCACCTTCCCGTGCTGCACGTGCCCCCAGAGCCACACCTAAGACGGTGGCGTCCGGCGTAGTCACTGCCTCCCAGTCTGATGAGGAGCGCACACTGACCGGCACACCCTCTGGGTCGGACACAAACGAGGAAGGAGCGTCTGGCTCCTTAGGAGTATCCTGGTCCGAGGAAGCTTCAGGATCTGCTGAGGTTCCCGCACCCGCCACTGCTACAGCGTCGGCCTCGTCTGATGAGGCTGACAGTTCAGACTCCACATCCGGCGCACCAGCCCCGGTCCCCACCCCAGCCTCTGACCAGCCAAACCGTGGTGGTGCATTGAAGGCCAGTTTCAGATTTACTCCAACACGAAGTTCTTGACCGATAAAGGAGTAATGACTCGAACACTCACCCTGGAGCGGCGGGTACTTACAGGGAGTCTCCCCTCGATGCCGGAAATCCACAACATATTCACCAGGCATCGCCTAGAGTGGACAGCCCGTCCGTTGGGATGATACAGTAAGGAGATGGTCTGAGAGTTCTACGTGTCCTACGTAGCGACTCTCCGATCACAGATCGACAGGCGGGCTGCTCCCGCGAAACAGGCCCCATTGGAGCAGGTTCTAGTCCGGGGCGTGCAGGTTGACATTTCCCTGCCCGCCATCCGCCGGTTCCTATACGGCGAGAGTGCAGATGCTACTCGGACCCCCACCACTGCCGAGTTTGACTACCGCTGGCAGGTAGTGAAGGATGGACATTTCCTGCGAGATCCAGCACTGAGGGAGACCACCAAGCGATGGATGGCCCTACACTTATCAGTCGACGGAGAGGGTGCCGATTGGGTCACCGAGCCGAAGGGGGACATCAAGAAGGCCAACCTCACGTTCGTCGCCAAGTTCTTGTGGCTGCTCGTGCGTCACTACCTTTCCCCCACAGCTGCTGATAACATAGTCACCTGGGATCGAGCAGTGCTGATGGCGGCGATGATAGCCGGCTTTGAGGTGGACTATGCATGGCTTCTCCAGGCAGTCATGCACAAGAGGGCATTCAAGGTCACCACCACCTACCCCTTTCAGTGCATGATCTTTACCCTTTGCAGGTCTGCAGGTGTGCCCATATGGCACATAGATCAGTTGAGGACCCCACCGGGTACCGTTGACGTCGGCCTCATCAGAGACGAGGACAATGAGTTGGCCCCACGTCGAGGGCCCCGTCCAGAGCTGCCACCACTATCTGATGATCTTGCGGATACGGTGGCCCAGGCTCGCACAGCTACACAGGCATCCACGGACACTATCCCGGTCGAGTCTATCCCGGGTAGTAGCACAGCCCCTCTACCGACACCGGCCTCGCTTGCTTGAGTCCAAAAACTGGAGGCACAAATGGCCACTCTTCTGCATCATATCCAGCCGTGGATGCAGAAGTCTATTGCTGAGTCTGAGGCGCGTATGGCGAGGCAGATGCAGCGGAAGATTGCTGAGGTTAACCAGCACCTCGATGCCTTTGAATTGAGAGTATTAGCTCGACCAGCCCCTCCGGTAGATGTGTCGACTCTTCAGGCTGCACTCTCCAGTCTTCGTGCAGACATCGACACGATCCTAGCGGCAAGAGTGTCGGAGTCTGTCGAGCCTGCTGAGGATACTGTATTGGCGGCCCTGTTCCCTACTCCAGACATTCCCCCATCTTCCCCGAGAGAGAGTGCCAAGAGGCGGAGGGGTCGATCAGAGGATGAGGCGCGAGCAAGGAAGAAGGAGCGCCGAGAGATGGAGGCCGCGAGGAGAGCCTCACTTGCTTAGGCGGAGGCACACCAGATCAGAGCATCGTAGATAGCGGCTGGGGCGTCTAGCTCCCGCACTGTAGAGACAGCAGGAGGCACTACTGAGGGTGCGGTTGTTGCTGAGGACATCACTGAGGGTGTCCAGATTGCAGAGGATGTGGGTTCTGGGAAACCAGACCCACCAGCTTGTTGATCGACGGCGCTATGCGCCACAGGTTTGCTTTACCTACCCCTCTAATCTTTAGATTTTTTTATGCATTGGGGACAATTGCATGCCTTTTTGTTGGGGGTGGGGTAAATGGAAAGTGAGTGTTAGGGTGAAGTCTGAGTAGCCCAACTCACTATCCTCTTTTGGGGTTTTCTTGCCTGTGTTCTTTTTCCCCAAAAGACTGATTATTTTTTTTCTGTTGAACCGGCACGTTATATCTTTTGTACATAGTTTAACTTTGAAGCATGATGACTAAAATGATATCCCGATAAAACTGGAAAATGTTGCATGACTAGGCGTAGTAACTGATAATTGTGTGGCTTTAAACATGAAATAGAGTTACACCATTGCACTACCCTAAATCTTCAAGTCAAACTAGGTGTCTGATAATCTGGTATAGTGATGACATGTCAATTGAGTGTGAGGAAAGTTGAATAGTCCACTACTGATACTGAGCTAGAACTTGCCTGGTTAGTCCTGCTAAAAGTAAGCTGTAACATACAATTAGGAAAGGATCATAGGCCCTTATTCAATATAGCCCATTTCTAGCCTAAATAAAAGAAACCAAATGAAAGTTATCCTTCGTTGATCCAAATAATTTGAGCTTAAAATTAGACCTTTCTTTTTCACCCCAACTGATCTTTTCTGGGAACAATATGTTGGCCCTGGTCCCTCCTTGGACATGTGCACCTCAACTTATGCCAAAAGCATAAGTTGAGGGTGGCTAATGTATAAACAACCTTCGTTATGGCCCTGACCCGATTTTGGGTATTGTGTACCTTGACTCATGGCAAAGCCATGAGTTGAGGGTGGCTGTTTTGAGGAATGCTCTGGAAAGTGGGGTTGAAAGAACAAAGAGAGAGAAAGAACAAAAGTAAAGTGACTCAAGAACTCATTGAAAAAAAAAGAAAGAAATATTCAAGAATTACAAACAAGAAAAGAAAAGAGTCACTTACACAAATGAAGAAAGAAGGGAAACAGCAAGGTGAAAGAATAGAAGAAACTGGGCGAGATAAAGTGATATAGAGCGGAAGGTTTAGCTGATATGTCAAGGAGGGCAAAAAGTCACTAAAGTATACCTAAATATACCCTACCTGACTCTGAGCCTACGTTACAAGCTAAAAAAGTCCTATCGTGATCCTAAGGGTCGTATAGCAAACTTAAGGCAGTGAAAATAAGGGCAAGCTTATGGCAATAGGTATGAATGAGTGTGACTTTGTTCTGAGAGCGAGTGTTGAAATGTAATCCTTATACTCAAACTGAAATCATTGTGAAAAAATGAGGATTTTGTTCTAAAGTGAGGACACTAGTTGCAATACCGGAATTGTTAGCTCCTCGGTGAGAAATTGAAGAGGATAGGTGTTAGTGCATGGTGAGTCTGTGTCTGTTTCGAATCCCACAAAAGTCAAGCCTAATAGTGATAGCATGCATAGATTTGATGGGATTAGTCGGGATTGATAGCCAAATGATTGCAAAGGATAAAACATGAATACTATTGTACAAAGATTGTGTAGTGAGTCATAGTGCGTCGCTTGAGGACAAACAACGAATTTAAGTTGAGGGTGTTGATATACCGTGGTTTCACGGTATAATTAATACTTTTCCTTAAATTTAGTGTGTCCGTAAGCCTTTTTGTGCTAATTTTGATATAAGTTTTTCTTTGTTTTGCAGGAAATCTGTCTAAAGCTGAATGCAGAGATTTTGAGCGAAAAATGCAGCGGAGCTTATGACGGTCCATCGTGCTTGTGACGGTCCGTAGGTGGCAGCATAGAGAAGCTGCTGAAGGAAGATGGGGAAGTCTGACCAAGTGTGGGATTACGAAGCTTGTGACGGTCCGTCATGGATATGACGGTCTGTCCTGCAGGTTCGTCGCGAAGATCAGAGAAGTGATCCCAGTACCCAGATTCCAAGAGTTGAAGTATTTTGTAACGAAGACCCTCAACGGACCGTCGTGCCTATTACGGTCCGTCACACTTGCCGTCGAGGGGAATGAAGAAAGCAGCAGAAGAATTGCACCAAGTATGGGGCGACGGAGCCCACGACGGTCTGTCATGACCACGACGGTCCGTCGCGTGGTCCGTCGACCCAGCCGCGTTTTGGCAGATTTCCAGAAATTAGAATCCTTGTTTAATTAGGTTTTTATTTTTTTTAAATAGTTCGAAAAACCTCGTTTTTGAGGTTAGACTCTGAGATTATTAAATTCCATATAGTTAGACTCTTGGAGATTAAACATCATATTATTAGACTTTGTTTTTCTGAGTGTTTGATTGTTGGAGATTCTTACAAGTAACTCTTGTTGATTAATCAAGCAAATTTTCGGACTTTATTCTTTCTCATTAAAGTAAGTACATGAATTCTTGTTTAACATATTTGAATATTGTGTTTATGGCTATGAGGAACTAAACTCTATAACTAGGGTTGTGGGAACCATAGGCAAATAATGAGATAAACCCTAGCTAAAATAACAATTTTAGAATAGTGTCTTGCATGTATTAATAATTCTTTCACTTAGAAGTCTTTTTAACGGATGATCAACGTTAGAACTCGCCTTAATGCTACTTGCCAGACCAAGGAGGTAGATAATAGGAAAAGAATTATTAACATAGATTTAGTGTATACTATCTAATAGGCTAGTATTGATTGGTACGAGGTAATAACTGAGTCAAATATCGGATATGATGCTTAATATGAGGTAAGGATAAAGGTTAGGAAAGCAACACACGTAGCCGGACCAAGGTGCGGAGTGAGATTTTCTAGATGCCGGACCAAGGATTTAGAAATACATAACTTATCACTTTGCATGCAAGATACTAGGAAAGAATTGTTATAGCTAGAATTATCAAGTTATGAACCTGTGGGGAACACGTAAACCCTAGTTACTTTGATTACTTGATTAAAACTCAACATTAAAAGCTGTTAAGTGTCTCTGTCAAGTTCGTTAGTTATTTTTTTTATTAGGAAGTACAAAACCCCCCTTTATGCTTTTACTTTCTAAGGAAGTCATCAACCGAACAATAGTAATAACAAGTTGGAGTTAAGTCTAGACTATTTTCCTCGTGGGAACGATCCTAACCTCACTAGTTGGGTTATTTAACGCGACCGCTTTACTTCTCATTTGAGAAGTAAGTTTGAGCGTATCAGTAGCCCAACCAACGGGCCATCCTGTTGATCCACGGTTTGGGTCTGAGACTTTCTAAATAGGATAACAAGCTCCCCGGCCTAATTTTCAACCTACGCCACCAACCTACGAGGTGTCGACCAAACTACTGTCGACTGCCTTATGTAGGTGAGGCTGGTTTTGACAGCTTTTGGCTTACACAATGGGTCCTCCTCAAGGACCTTGGTTGGTCCTTGGAGAGTTTTTGCCCAGACGTTTCCAATCCAAATGTACTCGTACACATGTTACAGAACTCTCACATCAATTTCATCTAAAATTAAAACGTAAAACTTGACGAAATACACTAAGACACACAAGCACATTTCAAGGAAAAGTTTTCGAACGTCATGGACGTTATTGGACATTTTACCTCCAAACTTCACCAAACTTTATACACTGCCTCTTAACATAATTATAACTCATTTTATACTTTAAAACCTTATGACACAAGCGTTAGGCTCTAGTTTCACCTAAGTCATTTTAGAGGTGTTACATTCTCCCCCGCTTGGACAACATTCATCCTCAAATGACAATTGCTTCATTTTAAACACTATCACGAGACAAGACACTCAAAACTATAAGAACATAACCATACCACAACATGAACAATACACACATTTAGGAGGAACACCAATTTCACATATTTAAGAGTCTCAAAACACAATAAGAGGATAGAAATTAATCTACGACTCATTATGCAATAAGACTCACAATCTTCATTTCAAACATGAGAAATGACAACTCAATTTTTCATTTTTACAAAAATCATCACAATGAACTACCAAGCATTACAATGAACTATGCTCAAATTTCAAAAAATACAACTCTTAAGAAATTTATGATGAAAGCATGAAAATATGAAATATAAAACCATATTAACTCAATTCAGAAAATAACCATAACTTCATAAAATTCACAATGTAAGGAACCAATGAAATTCAATTTTGAGAAGACTCCAAAACATAATGCAGCATGCAACATGCTACTATGACATTGTAACTCTCAAGATTGAGTGGAATAGAAGAGAAGAGACAACAAATCACAACTTCACTACTCAGCATACTCACCCACTTTAGAAGGAACTCATAAAACTATAGAGAAAGCACTAGGACTTAACAACATCATCATCATCCGGCTTTGATTCTTTTGCTCGTAAAGCATAAAGTGATACCTCCTTCGAACATCGCCTTTTAGAGCACTAGGAGGATCTTCATTGCCCTATTTTCCTCTAGTAGAAATACTAGGACAATCCCTCACCTTATGGCAAACTTTACCACAACCAAAGCAACTGCCTGTACCAACTAGACATTTCCCATAGCGCTTCTTCGCACAAGTAACACAAGTAGGCTTGCCATTTTGAGAACCACTACCCTTCTCAAGTTTAACCTTAGGAGCAGTAGGTCCATCTTGCATTGGAGACCTCTTCTTGAACCTAGGTTGGTTTTGCTCATTGGATCCACTCCTCTCCAAATTCTTTGAGATCCTCCTAAGCTTGGACTCTTCAATGGATTGAGAATACACCATAATCCTAGACAAGTTCATATCATTGTGGATCATGGCCGTAAGATGCTCTTCATTCACTAGGTCAGCAACACGGTCACGAAACCTAATCATCTGATCCCTAGGGTTAGACACTAAGGATGGAGCAAACCTAGACAACATGGTGAACTTCAAAGAATACCCTTCCACATTGATGTTCCCTTGCCTAAGTTTAATGAAGTCCTCAACCTTTACCTTCCTCTTTTCACAGGGAAAGTACTTTCCTAATAAAGCCTCCTTAAACTCCTCCTACTATATGGGACCCAACTCAATGGGCCTATTATATTTACATTGAGTGTACCACACTTGTTTAATCTCCCTCAATTGGTATGAATCTAACTTTGCCTTCTACCTACAAGTCACCCTCATGGCACTCAACACCTTATATGTTCCATCAAGAAATTCCTTGGGATACTGTCCCACCTTAGAGTCAAGGAGCAATTGATTTAGCAATTTCTAGTCTTCATCTATCTTGTGTTTCATCCATTTTAGGTTCTATTAATTTTAGATTTACCCATTGCTGATTGGAAGTTGGAAACTGATATTCGAAAGGATTCAATTTTTCGGTGAACGGAAACCCATTTATAAAGATAAAAATGAATTAATTAAATTTGATAGGAGTATTCATCCTCACAAAGTCTCTAAATCTAGAGTTCGAGGTACTCTCCAAAGAATTTATCCTAGGCCCAATGTCCTAGTCACATGAGTGGTCATGGCTCGGGCTAAGTCAAGTAAAGCCTCTATAATCTCCCTATTAGTCATGTCCAAGGGAACCACCGAAACATCATTACCTTCACCTCCAAGAGGGACTTAATCAACTTGAATAGGAACTTGAGAATCTTAAGAAACTTGAACTCCTTGTTGAGCTAGTCCTCCTTGGGGAACTTTCTCTTGAACTACTCCGACTTTCTAGCTGCCATTCTTCTAGTAGTCATACCTCTATCAACACAAGACAAGATATTAAGAATAGGCACTTATAACCTCAAGTCTATATGGATGACGCAAGATTGTATGAATAAATTTAAACTCTATCATCGTATAGCCTCTCGCCCATAGATGTGTCTGACTCACACCGATGAACAAGACTCATACTAGACGTGGATTTTTGAGAATTTTGGATTCCTAAGACCACTTTCATAACCTACGCTCTGATACCAAACTTTTTCACACCCTCAGAGTATACCCTAGAAGATATGGTGTTCTCGGATTGCAACATGGCGTACTTGACCTCTTAGAGGTCTTGTACGAGCCCTTTAACATCATTTATCGCATACATGTATGAAATATAGTGCAGAATTAAAACTTTTCACATGAATAATATCTCATTACATCTTTCATATAAAATAATAGAAATACTAAGTCTCAACATAATCCAATCTTAGAGTCAAGAATTCTTGGGACACGGCCCAAACATTCGAAATATAGAAACTTAGTCTATTACATTACTTTTAATGAAAAAAATCTAAAGATAATAATGTGCTCGAGTCAAGTGAGGACATACTCTAACTTTGCTTGAAACAGTCCTGTATTCCAAGCTTTGCTTCAAGACACCTCTCACCTGCTAGCCACACCTTTAGAAATAGAAAAATGTATGAAATTAGTACAATGGATGTACTAAGTATGACATAATGCATAAAATCATGACAAACAAACATTTGTATCAAAATATGCTCTTTTATAGTTGAGTCTTCATATGATAATATAGAGAACCACATATCAAACCAACTTCACATATAAATCACATATTACACAATAGCATCAAGAACACATCAAAATACATTAATATGGAACCCTCCTACCAAGGTGATTGATTCTAAGGATCACTTGAGTGATTTATGAAGAGACCGTCCATAAAATCCCTTCACACACACCAAGGAGATCATTAAGACTACCTAAGATAAGATTTTTCCCACTTAATTAATAAACTTCCCAACCTAGAATTACTCTAAGACTCCCCAAGTAAGACAAGAAGAGAACGCCCATACACCCTCTCCAGGCTTACCTAAGCAATTCTCAAAGCTACTCTAGATACTGGCCTTTTCATTAACATAACTTTACTTAAGTCATTATGTTCATTAGATCATTTAAGAGAAATTCACCATTTATGGACATTCAAATCACAGTCTTAGAGATGATCTAGGGAACTCACACAATAATATCTTCTAAGCCTAGTCGTGCAATGTCTAGATAGCGTCCCATACCACTACCTAAACTTTGTAGTATTTATCAACACTATCATGCATCCCACATGATGAGAATATGCAATAACTGACATAGAACATACTAGCTATGCATGGAATCTGGAGTCATAAACCTACTTTGATGGAGAGTATTATACTAGCCAATGGTAGAACTAGGACATAACCCATGTAGGCACACAGTTAAGGAATATCGGGGGTTTATTTTTTCTCTAATATCATCTTATTTAGAAAAAACTTCCCAAGCGTACTAACTTGGTGCTAGACTTTGTCCTCATAGATTAATTTAATAAAGGAGCATATTAAGAGGTTTCATATCTAGTTTATAACCAAATCACATTACACCTTATCAAAGAGGTACCCTAGGGTTGCCTTTCAATGGTTAATAGGATAGCTCAATGATTTCCTAAGGATGATTTCATGTTGTTCAATCCAATCAACCGTAAATCAACCATTCACACAAGAAGGTTACCATTACGACTTTCATTTTCAAGGATATTATAACATTCCATCTAGGTTGAAGGTTTCACATAAATGACCTTTTTAACTATGTTCAAAGTCACATGTCAATACCACATATAATACTAAGGATATTTAGCTTACTAAGTAAAGAATCCATATTTTCATTCTACATGTATTATGTAAGGGACACAAGTCTGCCAAAACAAGACACACATATGCTTTACCTTATCACATATTGCATATCATTCAAGAAGACATAGGAACAACCAATTCAACTATAGATCACCCCATTCACTAAATTAGCACCATCAATATAAACCATCACAAATCTCATATAAATCATCAAGAAGCATCATACTTTAATATCAAGTAATACACATAAGGACTTAACTATAGCCTACTAGAGACACCTATCATCAACTAAGAGAACTCGTGCTTTGAATTCACATTACATATGTGGCATCAAGACATTCACATTAATCACATAAACAAGTTGTAAAATGATAATATCATAATACATAAAGTAATATGACGAGGCCACATTGTTTCACAATTTATAAAGTAATGTCAATGAGGACACAAAATTCACAAGTATAACACATAAGCACCGCCACCATAAGTGTACCATACAAATGATCATCACAATTTAAGACCTATGCTACAAAAAATAGAGAGAGTTAGGGCTGCATACCAATAATCCAATATCACAACTTCAATCCATAGACAAATCTCCCAACACAATACTCAAAGGCCATTACCAATGGCCAAGATCACCAATTCAATCCAATAATATCAATGTACAATAAATTCAAATCAATACAATACCAATTCATCAATTAAGGACAGCCTAAATATGATTCTAAGATAATTCTTTCATAATTTAATAGCCCAAATCAAACTACACAAGAATTCAATAGTATAGAGACATGATCACTTCACCCATCAAACAATCAAACTAGGATTGCATGGTTTGCATGGTTTCATAGAGTTTTTAGGTTAAAATCGTAAAATTAACATCAATTCAATCATAATAAAATGATTCAAAACGTGTTATGCAAGAACCCATGGTTAGATTACAACTTAGAAGTTCATCTTTTGAAAAAGCTTTGGAAAACCATTTTCAAGATTGGCTCCTTGAAGAAAAGAGATTCAAGGATCAAAAGCATAACTTAATTGATGCTAGACCGCGAAATTTGAGAAAAATTGATGGATAAATCAACCTTCAAGCTCCAATCTACCTTCAATCTTCAATGGTGTTCTAGAGAATTTTTAAGAGGTCTTGGGGTTTTGATTTTTGAATAATGACTTGAATAGGGGTTCTAGACTTATAAAGCTACTTAAAATACCTAAAATGACCTTAATAAATCGTCCAATAATTTTAGGAAGGCTAGGTCAAAAACCCCAAAGTGCCCTTGGATTGGCCAAGACACGTGCAGGAAATTGCATGTGTCAAACGTTGACCATCATCAACACCACGAAGCCCAACCAACGTACCGTCCTATTGGCCCGTACTATGGTTCAGAGACTTCCTACATGGGAGAACAAGCTCCCCATCCTAAGTTTCAACCTATTCCACAAACCTATGGGGCCTCGACCAGCCTACTGGGTGTCTACTGCCTTCCGTAGGTGAGGCTGGTTTAGACATCTTTTCGTTCACACAATGGGTCCTCCTTAAGAACCCTTGGTTGGTACTTAGGGAGTTTTTTCCCAGACGTTTCTAATCTGCTTATATTCGTACACATATTAAGGACCTCTCACATCAATTTATTCCAAAATGAACACGTAAAACTTGACGAAACACACTAAGGCACAAAAGCACATTTCAAGGCAAAATTTTTGAACGTCATGGATGTTCTTGGATGTTTAACCTCCAAACTTTAGACACTACTGATTAACATCATTATAAATTATTCTAAGACTTAAAACCTTACGACACAAGCTCTAGTTTCACCTAATTCGTTTTAGAGGTGTATTAGAATTTTGTTTCGAGACAATAGACCAAGGACCCCATGTTGTCGTACAATCTGACTGAAATGATGCTGGGAAAAATCCACCCTATAATTCACAACCAAAAATTATGAAATTGGTGGAAATGGTCAAATCTCAAAAAATACCAAAATAGACTCATAACCACCCCAATAGGTAATCCATTGTGATCCCTCCCACTTCCAAGTTGGAATAAAACTCCTCTTAGAAATACCTATGGATTGCTGGTGCTAACACTTGACATGGTTGCAAGTCAACATCTAGATACCAAGTATGCATTATCCCTTTTCATGATAGACCACTATTTTGCTAACAAAACAAATAATGATGCATTTTCACCGCTCTCTATTGAATAAAATGTCTGGAAAAATGTGCCTCTTCAAGAATGAGTCTAATCAATTTGTATACCTTAAACACATAAATCCTTCCTCCGGCCCTCAAGATGTCATCATAATGAAAGTCAGCCTCCTTGGATTCCTCTTTCAATAGTTTGTCTCGAATGAGAGACAACATCTTGTCATCAAACCGGTGATTGCAGATCTACTCAAATAAGGAAGAATGAGCCTCTATGGAAGCAATTAAACAACCAATCTCCTTAGAAATCTTCAATCAGACATGTCTAATAGATAACCTGTGAACATCTCTATCCAACGGTATATTCGCCTTTCCCGTGTTATATAAGATGGTGATATCATAATTCTTCAGTAACTCAAGCCATCTGTGTTGCTTCACATTTACGTTCCTCTAACTAAAGATGTACGAAAGACTCGATGGTCAATGAAGACCTCATAGTATACCCCATGCAAATATTTTTTCCATAACATAAGCACAAAGACTATTTTTTCAAACATAAATTCATATGTAGGTAATTATTCTCATATTTCTTGAACTTTCTAGAAAAATAGACGACCATTTTCCCCTTTTGCATTAGAACACCACCTAACCCGACTCTAGAAGCATCATAATTGCAACACCTTGGCAATCAAGTAGTCTATGTTAGGGGATAAGTGCTATGTCAAGGCCTATAAGAATTCACCTTGGAACCCTCCATGAGTGCCCAAGAGGACCATGAAGGTCACCACAGTTTGTGGAAAGGGTCGTGGAGCCTAGGCAGTCAATATTCAAGAGAAGCTCACCTCCATAGAGTGACTTGGCGGCTTGTGGTAGCCACCATAGATAGTGATTCCACTCGTGGCTGTGATGAAGTATCTCTCCAAGGCTTCCTAAAAGTTTGATCCCCCCTCGAGCCATCATAGGCCTCGTGAAGGCCTTGACGGCTGTGTGAGGAGTCATTATGATGTCCTAGGTTTTTAGGGGTTAAGGTATGAGGCCTAGATACTGGTTCAAAACCAAAAGGACCACGACTTGGTGAGCCTCTCGGGGAGATTGATAGTGCACTTGCAAGTGAGGGGTTAAATGGTCATTTTTGGTTTTAATTAGATCAAAGACAAATCATTTTTCCTGAGTATAGGTGTCACAATCGGGGAGCATGTAACGACCTGTTTAGTCGTTTTGAGCAGCAGAACAAATTCTGGAAAAACTGGCTGGACGACGGAAGTAGTGACGGACCGTCGTAGTCACGACGGCCCGTCATGGAGGATTCGTCCCATAACACTTAGAGTTTAAAATCGGGTACTGAAAATCGACTCTCTGTAAATTGTGACGGACCTGCAGGACGTTCCGTCACATCCACGACGAACCTCGTGAGTTTCCGTTGCAAAACACTTCAACGTTTGAGAATTTGTTCGAGAAACGAGTTTCTGACCGCCATGACGGACGTGCAGGACGGACCGTCACAGGCGTGACGGACCGTCACTGCGTCCGTGGTGACGAGGGGTTTTTGGGCAGGCGCGACGACGACCGTGACGGACCGTCGCAGGTACGACGGCCCGTCACGGTCACGCAGTCCCAGACAAAATAGGATTTCTCCACACTTTTAAGGGTCGTTTTTGACTATTCTTTCCTTAATTAAAAAGATTGAGGGGTAACATGAATAAGTCTAATTACTTAAGGGTTAAAAGGGGTAACCTTAAGTTAATTAGGGGGTTTATTTGTCCTCTTTTTTCTTAATTATATGATTAATTAGGGAAAAGAAAGAGGGTTTGAACATAAGAAAACAAGAGGAAAAGGGAGAAACGAATTGAGAGAAAGCAGATCGATCGAATTGGTTGAGGAGAATAGCAAGCTTGGGAAAATTCTTGTGGATTCCAATTCTTCGGTGGAGGTAGGTTTTGGGTTTTTATGTTACGATAATCGTAGTGAACTCTTGATAGTGTATGATATGTATTGATGATGTTGTAAACCTGTCTATATGCTTAATTGTATGCTTGCATGATTATGATTATGAAATTGTTATGAATTAACAAAGCATGATGAAGCTATTGAATCCCAAATCTTGAAAGAACCCTAATTCACTTGATATATTATATAATAAGATTGATGCTCCTTAGTATAAAAGAAGTTGATGAATTAGGGGATCGGGTGCCACGTTCCGTACCAGGATAGAAGAATATGAGGATCGAGTGTCACGTTCCGACACCAGGATAGAATGAATATGAGGATCGGAGTGTCACGTTCCGACACCAGGATAGAATATGAGGATCGGGTGCCACGTTCCGGTACCAGGATAGAATGAATATGAGGATCGGAGTGTCACGTTCCGACACCAGGATAGAATATGAGGATCGGGTGCCACGTTCCGGTACCAGGATAGAATGAATATGAGGATCGGAGTGTCACGTTCCGACACCAGGATAGAATATGAGGATCGGGTGCCACGTTCCGGTACCGAATAGAATGAATATGAGGATCGGAGTGTCACGTTCCGACACCAGGATAGAATTAGAGGAGCGGAGTGTCACGTACCGACACAAGAGGAAGAAAGATAATGAATCTTGAAAGATAATGAATATACTCAATCTAATGAACTTAATTTCCCAAATGAGTATGGTATTGAGGCTTGAGACCTCATGTGTGAACTTGACGGAAATTGTTAATGATAAAGTAATTGCTGTGCTACATGTTGAGTATTGTAGTTGATTTACATTATTATTTGATATATATTGTTCCCTATTTTGAGTTAACCGATGATATCTACTCAGTACGTGTGGTTGTACTGACCCCCTACTTTTATGTTTCCCTTGTTATTTGTGTTATGCAGCAAACGTTCCGTCAACTTCGACTCAGCAGTAGATCAAGCCAGTCTTCACTTCATCGGAAATTCAGGGTGAGCTAATGCGTCTAGCTTGGACTGGGTCTCCTTCTTCAAGTCTTGATGCCTTGAACTTCCGGCATGGACTAGTTTTTAATTGTTTTTAGCTTTTTAGACATTCTTAGATTAGTAGTTTGAGATAGATGTTCTTGTGGTGATGACTTCCAGATTTTGGGGATAATAATAAGAGTTTTTGATTTGTTTTTATTAATGAGTTAAGTCTTCCGCATTATTTTCTGTTGAAATATCTTGAAATGTTAAGGTTTAGATGGGTTGGTTCGCTCACATCGGAGGGTAAATGTGGGTGCCAGTCGCGTCCCCGATTTGGTCGTGACAGACTTGTATCAGAGCATTAGGTTCATTGGTCTCATCAACCAAGAACAGGTCTAGTAGAGTCTTAAGGAACGGTAGGGGGACGCCTTTACTTTTCCTTGAGAGGCTATAAGACTTTAGGAAATTCCATTCTTTCATTCCTTCTTTCGTGCTACTACTTGAGTCCAATTGGTATCTAGGTGATACAAATTGGTATCTGACCATCTTCACTCTATTTCGCGGATGGTTAGAACTAGAGCAACGACCGCACCAGCAGCAACAACGGAAAGACAGGAACGACTGAGCCAGCCACTGGGGCTGTGGCTCGAGGAGAACAACGGCACGAGGCCGTGGAAGAGGTCGTGGGAGAACGTCCTAGAGGGAGAGGACGAGCCCTAGCCCATCTGATACTAGGGCAGTGACTCCTCCACCGACCGAGGATGTGGTAAGAGAGGGTGAGGAAGGGGAGACTGAACAAGTGCAACATGAGGAAATACCACCCCAACCTACCCAGAGATGATCAACCAAGTACTTGCTTATCTTAGCGGGTTGTCTGATCAGGGTCAAGCACCTCCAGTGGTTTCTGCACCCAACACCTCCGGTTTCAAAGATAACGACATGCGGCTACTATGGCTCCCCGCATGGATGCCACATTGGGAATAGGCACATTTCCACGTCTGACTACTGGGCCTATTATGACAAACTATCAACATGAACTTTTTAGTAAGTTCTTGGAACTGAAACCTCCAGTCTTCAAGGGTGCAGAATCTGAAGATGCTTATGATTTTGGTTGATTGTCATGAGCTACTACACAAGATGGGGATTAAGAGAGGTTCGTGTCGAGTTCGTGAGTTATCAGTTCCAAGGTAACGCCAAAATGTGGTGGCGTTCACATGTTGAGTGTCACCAACAGAGGCACCACCTATGACTTGAGAATCATTCTCTAGTTTGTTCATGGAAAAGTATATCCCCCGGACTTTGAGGGATAGGAAGAGGGATGAGTTCTTGAGTCTAGAGCAAGGTATACTTGGTTATTCTAGAAATGGGTGACTTTGATGTAATTCTGGGTATGACTTGGCTTTCTCCGAACTTTGCGATTTTGGATTGTAATGCTAAAACAGTGACGTTAGCCAAGCCTGGGGCAGATCAGTTAGTATGGGAGGGTGACTACACTCCCAATCCGGTGCGTATCATCTCCTTTATTCGTGCTCAGAAGATGGTTAGTAGGGTTGTCTAGCTTTCTTGGCACATCTCAAGGATGACACTATCCAAGTACCCTCAATTGAATCAGTTTCGGTAGTTTTCGAGAATTTTGGATGTGTTCCCTGCAGATCTTCCCGGTATGCCACCAGATAGGGATATAGACTTCTGCATTGATTTGGAACCCGGTACTCGCCCCATTTCTATACCCCCGTATAGAATGGCTCCCGCCGAATTAAGAGAGTTAAAGACAACTTCAAGAGTTGTTGAGCAAAGGCTTCATTAGACCAAGTGCATCTCCTTGGGTGCTCCGGTTTTGTTGTAAAGAAGAAAGATGGAGTTTCCGAATGTGCATAGATTACCGACAGTTGAACAAGGTAACTATTAAGAACAAGTACCCCATCCCTCGCATTGATGACTTGTTCGATCAGTTACAAGGTGCTTGTGTCTTCTCAAAGATTGACTTGAGATCCGGTTATCACCAATTGAAATACGAGCAACGGATGTGCCAAAGACTGCTTTTCGAACTAGGTATGGGCATTATGAGTTTGTGGTAATGTCGTTTGGTCTTACTAATGCCCCTGCTGCCTTCATGAGCTTGTATGAACGGGATTTTCAAGCCATACTTGGATCTCTTTGTGATTGTGTTTATTGATGATATACTGATATACTCCCAAGAGTAGAAGAACATGAAGAGCATTTGAGAATGGTGTTAGAGTTGTTGAGAAGAAAAAGGCTTATTGCGAAATTCTCCAAGTGTGAGTTTTGGCTAAATTCAGTGTCCTTCTTGGGGCACGTGGTTTCTAAGGATGGAGTGATGGTGGATCCATCTAAGATTGAGACAGTAAAGAATTGGGTAAGACCTACAAACGTGTCAGAAATAAGGAGTTTTTGTGGGTTAGCTAGCTATACCGCCGATTCGTCAAGGGATTCTCTTCCATTGCTTCCCAATTGACGAACTTGACTAAACAGAATGTTCCATTTGTATGGTCAGATGAATGTGAGGAAAGCTTTCAGAAGCTTAGACTTTGTTGACTACCGCACCTATCCTTACCTTGCCAGTAGAGGGCAAAAACTTCATTGTTTTTTGTGATGCATCCTATTCTGGGTTGGGTGCACAGTGCTAATGCAAGAGAAAAATGTGATTGCTTATGCTTCAAGACAATTAAGGTGCATGAACGCAACTATCCGACCCATGACTTTTTGAGTTGGCCGCGGTAGTATTTGCACTAAAGCAATGGAGACACTATTTGTATGGGGTTAAGTGCGAAGTCTACACGGACCATCGTAGCCTACAGTATGTCTTCACTCAGAAAGACTTGAACTTGAGACAGAGGAGATGGATGGAACTACTAAAGGACTACGACATCACTATTTTGTATCATCCGGGAAGGCTAATGTTTGTGGCAGATGCCTTGAGTAGAAAGGCCGGAAGCATGGGAAGTCTAGCTCATTTGCAAGTTCTAGACGCCCATTGGCTAGAGAGGTGCAGATTCTGCTAATGACCTTATGAGGTTAGAAATAAACGAGAAGGGAGGATTGTTAGCTTGTGTAAGGCAAAATCCTCTTTTCTTGATCAGATTAAGGGGAAACAGTTTGATGATGAGAAACTAAGGCGAATTCGAGATAAAGTGTTGCAAGGAGAGGCTAAGGAAGCAATAATCGATGGGGAAGGTGTTTTGAGGATCAAGGGAAGAGTATGTGTACCCCGCATCGATGATTGGATCACCACTAGATTCTTACAGAAGCTCATAGTTCCGGATATTCTTATACATCCTGGTGCAACCAAGATGTATCGCGACCTAAAGCAACACTTCTGGTGGAGTAGAATGAAGCGAGATATTGTTGAGTTTGTTGCCAAGTGTCCAAACTGTCAACAAGTAAAGTATGAACAACCAGAGGCCCGGAGGAACACTTCAGAGGATGCCCATTCCTGAATGGAAGTGGGAGAGAATCGCGATGGACTTCGTGGTTGGTCTTCCAAAGACATTGGTAAGTATGACTCTATTTGGGTGATTGTTGATAGGTTAACTAAGTCTGCCCATTTTATTCCGGTCAAGGTGACTTACCATGCAGAGAAGTTTAGCCAAATCTACATCTCAGAAATCGTTCGGTTGCATGGAGTTCCACTCTCAATCATATCAGATAAGGTACGCAGTTTACTTCTATGTTTTGGAGAACATTGCATGCTGAATTAGGTACATAGATTGGACCTTAGTACTGCATTTCATCCTCAGACCGATGGTCAGTCTGAGCGAACGATTCAAGTTTGGAGGATATGCTTCGCGCATGTGTGATAGAGTTTGGTGGCCATTGGGATAGTTTCTTACCTTTGGCAGAGTTTTCATACAATAATAGTTATCACTCTAGTATCGACATGGCCCCATTTGAAGCATTGTATGGGAGGAGGTGTAGGTCTCCCATTGGTTGGTTTGATGCCTTCGAGGTTAGACCTTGGGGGACTGATCTGTTGAGAGATTCTATGGAGAAGGTGAAAGCTATTCAAGAAAAGCTTTGGCGGCTCAAAGTAGACAAAGGAGTATGCAGACCGAAAGGTTAGAGACTGGAGTTCATGAAGGTGAACAAGTCTTGTTGAAGGTTTCGCCCATGAAAGGGGTGATGCGGTTTGGAAAAGAGGTAAGTTAAGTCAAGGTATATTGGACCATTTGAAGTGCTTAAGAGAATAGGGGAGGTGGCTTATGAATTAGCCTTACCCCAGGGCTGTCCGGAGTGCATCCGGTATTTCATGTATCCATGTTGAAGAGATACCACGGAGATGGAAACTACATCATCCGTTGGGATTCAGTTTTGTTGGATGAGAACTTGACTTATGAAGAGGAACCGGTTGCTATATTAGATAGAGAAGTTCGCAAGTTGAGGTCGAGAGAGATTGCATCCATCAAGGTTCAATGGAAAAATCGACGGTTGAAGAAGCTACTTGGGAGAAGGAGACGGATATGCAAGAAAATACCCACATCGGTTTACAGATTCAGGTACTCCTTTTCGCCACTGTTCTTCTTCTTTTGATCGTTCGGGGACGAACGATGGTTAAATTGGTATCTCTATGTAACGACCTTGTTTAGTCGTTTTTGAGCAGCAGAACAAATTCTGGAAAAACTGGCTGGACGACGGAATAGTGACGGACCGTCGTAGTCACGACGGCCCTCATGGAGGATTCGTCCCATAACACTTAGAGTTTAAAAATCGTGTACTGAAAATCGACTCTCTGTAAATTGGACGGACCTGCAGGACGTTCCGTCACATCCACGACGACCGTCGTGAGTTTCCGTTGCAAAACACTTCAACGTTTGAGAATTTGGTTCGAGAAACGAGTTTCTGACCGCCATGACGGACGTGCAGGACGGACCGTCACAGGCGTGACGGACCGTCACTGCGTCCGTGTGACGAGGGGTTTTTGGGCAGGCGCGACGACGACCGGGACGGACCGTCGCAGGTACGACGGCCCGTCACAGGTTCACGCAGTCCCAGACAAAATAGGATTTCTCCACACGTTTTAAGGTCGTTTTTGACTATTCTTTCCTTAATTAAAAATTTGAGGGGTAACATGAATAAGTCTAATACTTAAGGGTTAAAAGGGGTAACCTTAAGTTAATTAGGGGGTTTATTTGTCCTCTTTTAGTCTTAATTATATGATTAATTAGGGTAAAAGAAAGAGGGTTTGAACATAAGAAAACAAAAGAGAGAAAAGGGAGAAACGAATTGAGAGAAAGCAGATCGATCGAATTGGTTGAGGAGAATAGCAAGCTTGGGAAAATTCTTGTGGATTCCAATTCTTCGGTGGAGGTAGGTTATGGTTTTTATGTTACGATAATCGTAGTGAACTCTTGATAGTGTATGATATGTATTGATGATGTTGTAAACCTGTCTATATGCTTAATTGTATGCTTGCATGATTATGATTAAGGAAATTGTTATGAATTAACAAAGCCTGATGAAGCTATTGAATCCCAAATCTTGAAAGAACCCTAATTCACTTGATATATTATATAATAAGATTGATGCTGCCTTAGTATAAAAGAAGGCTTGATGAATTAGGGGATCGGGTGCCACGTTCCGGTACCAGGATAGAATGAATATGAGGATCGGAGTGTCACGTTCCGACACCAGGATAGAATGAATATGAGGATCGGAGTGTCACGTTCCGACACCAGGATAGAATATGAGGATCGGGTGCCACGTTCCGGTACCAGGATAGAATGAATATGAGGATCGAGTGTCACGTTCCGACACCAGGATAGAATATGAGGATCGGGTGCCACGTTCCGGTACCAGGATAGAATGAATATGAGGATCGGAGTGTCACGTTCCAGCACACAGGATAGAATAATGAGGATCCGGTGTGGCACGTTCCGGTACCAGGATAGAATGAATATGAGGATCGGAGTGTCACGTTCCGACACCAGGATAGAATTAGAGGAGCGGAGTGTCAAGTACCGACACAAGAGGAAGAAAGATAATGAATCTTGAAAGATAATGAATATACTCAATCTAATGAACTTAATTTCCCAAATGAGTATGGTATTGAGGCTTGAGACCTCATGTGTGAACTTGACGGAAATGGTTAATGATAAAGTAATTGCTAGTGCTACATGTTGAGTATTGTAGTGATTTACATTATATTTGATATATATTGTTCCCTATTTTGAGTTAACCGATGATCTACTCAGTTACGTGGGTTGTACTGACCCCCTACTTTTATGTTTCCCTTGTTATTTGTGTTATGCAGCAAACGTTCCGTCAACTTCGACTCAGCAGTAGATCAAGCCAGTCTTCACTTCATCGGAAATTCAGGGTGAGCTAATGCGTCTAGCTTGGACTGGGTCTCCTTCTTCAAGTCTTGATGCCTTGAACTTCCGGCATGGACTAGTTTTTAATTGTTTTTAGCTTTTTAGACATTCTTAGATTAGTAGTTTGAGATAGATGTTCTTGTGGTGATGACTTCCAAGATTTGGGGATATATAAATAGTTTTTGATTTGTTTTTATTAATGAGTTAAGTCTTCCGCATTATTTTTCTGTGAAATATCTTGAAATGTTAAGGTTAGATGGGTTGGTTCGCTCACATCGGAGGGTAAATGTGGGGCCAGTCGCGTCCCCGATTTGGGTCGTGACAGAGCACCTCCTAGAAGTAACACCATGTACTCAATCTCTCAGCGGTCTTATATATGTCTTTAGACATGTTTCATTGCATAATCGTAAGAATAGCAGAAAATTTAAAACTTTTCATAGCACATCATATGTTAGAATCATCACATCATATATTTAAAAATATCATAAGTACATAATTAAACTCTAAGTCTCTTTGTCATCTTAAGACGCAACTCAATAGAATAGAATAAAATAGAATAGGGACACGACCCTTAACAACATAAAATATAAGTCTAAACTATTACATAAACTTATAGAACATCTTGACATAAGTAACTCTTGAATCATAAGGGTCCCTTTACTTGAACTTGGGAGATATATCTGAGCTCCTCACTTAGGACACACCCTCTAGCCATCAACACCTACACGTTGTGTAAAAAGATGAATAAGAATGGTATTAGAACAAGAATACACTAAATATGGCAACCATGCAAAAACATGCATTTAAAGGGGACATTTAATTTGAAATCATGCACATGTCTTTTTAGTAAACTTCATGAACACAAACATAATAACCACAATATAGTTCACATACATCACATAGACATGGATACTACTCATAGTAGCACATAAAGCCATTTATCATCCTTGAGGCATATTCAATACATACAATACATTACTTCACTTTATCATACTTCTTTCATTAAGAAACCCTCACTTAGTACAATGTATCACCGTGAGGTCACCTAATATAGTCTTTCATAATTTGACTCATAACACAACCACATATATTCATAGGTCTTAAGCACACCAAAGACATCAACTTCACATAAGAACCATCACCTAAGACAACTCCTAAGTCACACTATTGAAATTTGTAGGTAGCATAACATAACACTACTTCCACCAAGTGTACTAAGAAGTCATCCTAGACTAGTCATATCATAATTCAAAAGTTATGACACTTTTATTTATAACTATAAATAAGGCACATACTTCATAGTATCATATCAGGACTCATTACTTTACTACGACCTTGGTCATAAATCATTTAGTTCATACCATAAGTTAAGCACCCCCATAACTCTTTACAAGATTACTTGTGCAATGTACACATGGAGTCCCATACCCCCCCATAGACGAAGTAAACTCGTTTGGAAGCCATAAGTGCAATTCACATACATACTCATAATTCATGTCTTGACATAGAAAAGTCACTTAACATGCATTCATACAATTCATACATAATTAACATAAGTCTTACTTTCATAGAATTACTAATTTTATCCTATCTTCGAGTTCAAGTGCAATGCATATGTAGGGTCTATAGTCCTACCTATGCTAAGTAATCTCCTCAAGGAGTTATGATTAGAGTACATAATCTTATATTATTTCATTTCTTATTTTGGAGACATAGCCATAACCGACATAGACCATGTGAGTACATTGAACCCAATGTTCTTCTCTCACACCAAAAAGAGAGGGTTAACACTTGCCTAAGGTGTAACCAATGGTACATAGATATATAGGTGGAATCTACTAGATAACCTATGGGGGCACGTAGTTATGGAACTTGGAGATTGCTTCTGAAAACCTTGACTTACTAGCGTGGAGGTTTCCATCTCATGAGACAACATCTCTGTTAGAAACCTGAGCTTTTAAACGTGAAGGTTCTCTTGTGGGAAGTCAGACTTACTAACGTGAAGCCCCCACCCTCATTTGTCATGTTCACTTGGTTCTAGGCTCAAATCCTTTTTAAATATATTTAATCCTTTAATGCAATAGTTCATAAAGAAGGCTTTAGGAGCTTGCTCCGTCATACATCACATTGCTCAAAGGTTTTCTAAGACGAGAATGTCCTTTCATCATAGACCCTAATTCATATGAGAATGTCCTTCCTTTCACATATTCATACAATCATATATCATGTGTGTGTACATAAAATGTGAGATCTACCTTCACATAATCACCTATAGTCACACATGCTCATAACTTCATTAATCATATACTTACATGCATAGAAATAGGTAATGATTCATAGGAGAACTACCATTTCCTTAGTCATCATGAATCTACCCTACTCATAGTCATGCATGGAGTGTGTGTGTACATTGGTCAACATGATCACATAATGTCTATAACATAACATTGAGAAAGCCACCCTCTAAAGATCCAACACATGTACAACATTCCTCAAGTCTCAAGTCATACATACATATAGAGTATTAGGTACTATAGACTACACGCACTCACATTAAATCATAGGAGACAAGAACATATTCGACATTATAATTAGAAAACTCCTAGCATACTTTGATCACACATACATATATAGATTTCATAAGTAAGGGTCATGATACACGAATATTCATCACCATTATCCATATATACCACACCTAACCCTGACATGATCATCACATACATAACATCATCAATATACCTAAATCATGCTACTAGTGTGGAAGACTATACATATAACTTCACATAATCTCAATTCACTTAGACATGATACTAGAATCAAGGCTACATCCTTCAACTTCCTAAACATGGAAATCATCATATCAATTAACCTTACATTCAATGCCTTCAATGACATGATCATAACACATAAATATGTACAAGAATGTAAACACTGCCACCATAAGTGGACCATACCAATCAACACAATTCAATGTACATTCTAACATAATTAGAAGAATTAGGTCATCTTACCAAATCTCCAAGCTAGTGATATTTCAATAAATTCTCAACAATTCATAATAAATTGGCATAAAGGAATATATAACTAAGTAATTTATCATAATATAATCATCGTCTTATCAATATCATAAGACCCATAACTTATCATAATTGAGTGGTTAAGGAAATCATGGGTATTCAAGTAATTGGATTGAAAATCATGTTTAAACCATATATTAATCATAAAATCATCATTAGAATGCTTTTGAAATCACTTTAACAATGAACCCATGGCTAGATTAAAAGATGAGTTTTTGATTTAGAATCATGTTTGAAAAACCATTGAAAGGAATCCTTAATGGTTATCTAAAGATGAAGGAATATCATACCTTCTAAAATGAAATACCCATGAAAATCCAATAAGAAAGCTCCAAGCATCCACCTCCATAGCTTGTTCTTCAGCTTGGTCTTCAATAGGATTTTCGGGTTTTTGGGAGAGATTGATTTGAGAGGGAAAGAGTAGAATTGGAGAATGAGTTCTAAATTAGAGTTAAGTCTTATAAACTAACTTAAAATACCTAAAATAACTTAATTTAATCTTCTATAGTCTAATTAGGACGTGGGTTTAATTTCCCATTCACCCCTTGAGTGGACAACGTGTAGGTAGTGTAGGTTGCAGCCCAAACGACGGACTGTTTGTGGGACAATGGCTTGTCCTCCAGTTTCGTGGTTTGCGACTGAGGCTCCCTTCTTGGGGGATAATCTCACACGTTTAAGTGTTGAGAAACGCCCATATCGACGGGTCGTCGTCTGGTGCATGGTCCGTTGATTCTAGTCGTCAATTGGACACTGCCTAGGCACTCCACTGCTTGCCTTTGGGTCCTCCTCAAGGAACCTTTAGCTGGTCCTTGGGGATTTGTGCTCAGTTGTTTCAAACCTTAATACATCCATATACGAGTTAGAATCCTCCCCTATAAATTTAGACCCCAGACAACACTTATAACATACCAAGGCACACTAGAACACGCTAGTACGTCTAAAGTCCAACTTTCGAACGTCTTGCTCGTTCTTGGACGTTTGACTCCAAACCACTTCAAAATCAATCATACAAGATCTAAAACACTTAATTAATATATTGCTAAACTTTTTAGGTACATGTTAGGCTCTAGACACCTTAGTTCATTTTAAGGAACCTTACAATATGACTCATATATTAGTTATTTAAGACCTTAAACTCACCCATTAAAGACAACATTTCCAAAACCCAAAAAGAAATGTAAATCTCTTTCTCTAAAATATTTCTATCTCAAGAACTTGAAAAATAAGAAGTGTTGGACCTAATATCAAGCTCAAGTATCCATTCCTCAAGAATGTATGGGATTTGTTATTAAAGTATGATGTATTTTCATACATGGAATCCTTTAATCTATGGAGCCCCTATTATTTCCCCAATTCAGAAGAAGAATTCCCAATTCTAGTTAGGGTTTCTTCTAAAGTTATGGGTTTTGATCCAAATGAGTGGATTACAATTGTTTATGCTTGAATTGAGTAGATTCAATGATTTTAGAATGAATTTAAATGTAACCATTCCTTATACATGATTCTAAAATGAATTTGAAGTGTGTGTTTTTACTCCATGAAAGGGGAAATTGGGAATTTAGATGTATGCATATAGGATTGATATAGTACATTATAGATTTGTTGAGAGTGAAACATATATGATGAATTATGGTTAGAATTGTCTTGGGATTGAGGCATAAGTGATGAATTATTATTATTGGCCTTTGAGAGTAAAGCTTAAACATGAATTGTTAAGGATTATATAGAATTGTTGTGGAAGGTATCTACCTGCATGATTCCTTATGTATTTATGAATGTGAAAGGCTTTGTCACATTGAACAATTCTAGGTTGAAAATATTGATCACCTAAAATCAATCTACGTTAAAAGACTATGAAGTTGATGAGGCTTGAGGTGATTTCCTATGACCTCCATATGAGAAGGGTATAAGGCGTTTATCCATATTCTTGAAGAATCAAACATGAGGTGATCTCCTATGTTATATGATGATTAAAGTGAGGCGACTACCCTTATACCGTGATGTTGAAAAAGGAGTGACTCCCCACTTTTCTATTATGTAAACTTGAACTAGAGGTAACTATCCTGTTTCCTACTATGATGATTAGACATAAAGGCAAATACCAATGATCCTTATTGAAATATGTGGAGGGGAACACCTGTGTCTTATGATGATGGGCATGGAGGCGAATACTCATTATCCTAAAGTATGCAAAGGAAAGATGTGAATGTCCATTAGCCTTTAGAGTACAGCAAGAGATAGCTACCCATTAGCCATTATAGGAGACAATGAGGCAAATCCACATGTTTTAAAAGTAAGCATGAATAATGTGAAATATGTTATGAAGAAATGAATAGCTTTGATTGTTGATTGAGTTTCCTTCCATAATGTAAGTATGACTAGAGGTGGATGACCCAAGTCTAGACTAAGGTTAAGTTGAGGTTACTTGCAAAGTATTGCTCCTTATGATAACCTGTGTGCATTGATTGTGTTTAAGACTTATATTGTCTAACTATTATGCTTATGGTTTATGTCTTATGTTGACAAATGCGTATATTGTTGTTTATTCAGTTATCGTATTTTGTACATGTTTTCTACTAACTCATGCTCTTGCCTACATTTGCTTATCCAAATGTAGTGTTTGGCGATGTCGACTATCATCCCCGTTGCTAGGATCGTATAGAGCCAAAATGTGAAGATTGGTGAGTCCCATAGCATTCAAGATTTGACCACCACATTCTTATGTTATTCATTTTATGTTTTAAACTATTGTAAGGTTGTGTCCCAAAGATATTCATGTTTATTTATACATATATAAATAGTTTAATTAAATATTACTATAATTAATATGATTATTTATAGATAAATAAAAATATCAGGCAAAATAATTTTAAAGCATTCCAACAATTAAATTACTATATATAAAAAATAATATTGTGTTTTCTTAAAAACCGTTCTACATAAATTTTATTTTTCAATCCTACAAAAATATTGTTGTTACCTTGACTTCACTTTCTGTAGAGGAATACGTAAAATAACATATATAATATAAAATATAAAATAGAATTCTAAAATAATAATGTATATAAAAAATAATTGTAAAACTTATATAATAAAAAATCTTGAATGAAACTTAATTAAACTTATGAGTTATATTAATTAATTAATAAGGGATATATATATCCCTAACTTAGGCTGTGACTTTTTTGATGAGTTCTGACTTTTTTCAAAGGGTTGTGATTTTTCAATGAGTTGTGACTTTCCCAAAGAGTTGTGACTTTTTCAAAATGTTGTGATTTCTTAGAAAAGTCATGATTTTTCAGATATGACACAAAAAACATTTGTTCATGCTACCCATTGTTGACTATAAATAGAGAAAATTCTTCTCATTTTTCAACCATAAATTTTTCTAATTGTCTACTCTTCTTCTTGCATTTTAATTTTTTTGTGTGTTTTATTATCGTTGAGTGAATTCAAAGTTTAGCAAAATAGGAGGTATTGCTTTTGATGAAGTAAGTCGTTCTATCCTCACAGGTTATATTCCTTAACTTCGACTACTTGAGGAATAATATAATTTGATGCTACAATAATTATTTTTTTCTTAATATACACATTAGTATTAATTTTCCAATATATGAAGTTAACATAATGTAGTCTAAATTCATTTGTTTTGTGAAAATTTTTTCTTGTGATGTATATGTATGCTTCTGACTATCTTTTTCCCAAATTTAGAGAATTATCACAATTTTGTTATTGATGCTCAAGACAAAGAATGACTTTATTTATCAATGCTACTTATGTGATTTGGACTCTTAGGAAGTTTGACATAATTATTACTATATAAAGATTGCCATTTCGTTTTACTGATTTACCATTTCTCAATATTTTAATATTTTCGACGAAGAAAAGTTCATATGACTTGTAATAATGCAAGTTAAAGTTTGTATTAGTTTCATTTTTATTATTTTTTAATAGTTAATTTCTATGGGATAAATATTTTTCTTAATAAAAATATATGTTTATTTTTGAATAGATGTTTGTATATAAGTGAAAGTATTATATATGTCACCAATGTATTATCACTTAGCGAGATCTTCTAACTTCAAAATATATTATTTTAAAATGCTTCGAGTTTTTTTTTTAAAAAAAAAAAACTCAGAACAAATGTGAAAATATGTGAATATATAAAATGTAGTTGCTCTCTTCACATGTTCATATGACATCTAAATAATTTAACGTAGAATACATATGCAAAGAACATATTGGTAGATGACAAGAAAAATCCAAAACAAATATTGCCTATAAGAAAACATTAGTGAGACACAACTATTTACATAACTAAACCTCATTAATTGAAATATGTATAATAGCATTTAACTAATAAAATTTTTCATTGACCATCTTTATAGTTTGCGTGAATAAGATATATATATAATATATATATATATATATATATATATTATATATATATATATATATATATATTATATGCGTGCGTGTGTGCGTGCGTGCGTGGTGCGTGTGTGTGTGTGTGTGTGTGTGTGTGTGTGTGGTGTGTGTGTGTGTGTGTGTGTGTTTGTGTGTGTGTTTGTGTGTGTGTGTGTATATATATATATATATGTATATGACGATCCACATTTCACATTCACAAAAGAATCTGCAATATTATTTTTTTTGCTAAGCTTATTATTCAAATTTTTTATTAACTATGTAATTCTATTTACTATAATATATATTTTTGAAATTGGTATCACGTGAACACATGTGTCAAAAAACTAGTTACCTTAGAAGTATGAACTCCTAACTTGAATGTTAAATTACTACAATATCCCTAACTTAGGTAGTGACTTTTAGAAAGAGTTGTGACTTTATGATATTGTAACTTTTTCAATAAGTTGTGACCTTTTCAAAAATTGTGATTTCTTCAAAAGTCATGACTTTTCAGATAAGACACATATAAAAAAAAAAACTTGTTCATACTACCATTTGTTGACTATAAGTAAAGGAACTTCCTCTCATTTTTCAACCACAATTATTTTCATCTTCTACTCTTCTCCTTGCATTTAAATTTGTTTTGTGTGATTTATCATGGTTGAGTGAATTCGAATTAGCGGAATATGATGTACCACTATTCTGATGAAGTAAGTTATTCTATCCTAAGAGTGTATATTCCATAATCTCGAGTACTTGAGGAACACAAGTTTGATGATATAATAATTATTATCTTTCTTAATATATTAGTTAGTATGTAATACTCCATATATGAAGTTAATAGTCTAAATTCATTTGTTTTTGTCACCAATTTCTCTTGTGATGTAGATATATGCTTCTGGATATCTTTTACTAAAATTTAAAGAATTGTCATGATTCATCTTTTGATGCTCAAGACAAAAGAATGACTTTATTTGTCCATGTTACTTAAATGATATAGTTTGTCATGAAGTTTGCTTCAAAATAATTATTACTATATGAACATTTTCCTTTTGTCTGACTTATTTAGTATTTCTTAATATTTATGTATTTTAGACGATGAAAATATCATATGACTTGTACTAACACCAGTTGAAGTTTGAATTAGTTTACTTTTTATTATATATTTAATAGATAATTTTTTATGATATAAATAATTCATTGATGCAAATATATATTTATATTTGGGTAGTTATTTATATTTAAATTAAAGTATTATGTCACTAATGTATTATCAAGCTAACAAGATCTTCGAACTTAAGAATATATTGTTTTAAAATTTTCTGAATTATTTTTTTAAATAGAAACTCATAAGAAATATAAACATATATGAATCATTTAAAATTTATCATTTACAAAATAAATTTTGTATTTAGTAATATGGAATAAACATTTACATTTTGTCCCTACACCCACTTAAAATATAATAACTATAAAACATAATTATCATTAATTAAAAATCTTATTTTTTTATGCAAGTTTAAAATTTATAAGAAATTCTGTTGTTGCACATTAATTCTTTAGTTATAACATTATACATTCTCTTAGTTATTACAAACTAGGAGACTTAATCGTGCTTCGTGCGATTATGAAAAATCTCTTTAAATTTACAAACTAATCTTTTACTATTTCAAAAAATTAAAAATATTTTGAAATAATTACATAATCTTCAAATCCAAATACATTAGATTTTAATTTAATTTATTTCATAACCTAAAACTTAATTGTTAGAAAGTAAAGTTCATCAAAAAAAAGAAGAAGAGAGAATCCCTTAAATTTGTGTCTGGTGTAGTGACATTGTTTTGCTTGATTAAAAAATAATATATCCTAAAAAGAAAAGTATTTTCCACATAATCATGATATAGGAATAATGGTGTTCAATAGTTTCATTAAATTTCTACGATAGTACATTTTATAATTTTGAGAAAGTTGTATAAATATTTATTTGTTACAAAGGCTTAGAGGTTTTGCCTATTTCAAGTTCTTAAATAATTCAAATAAATTCTTATATTTAACGTTTTGTTTTTAAAAAAAAGAAATTTACAATATTGACATTATAAATATAAATGCTAAAATTTGACTGTTTTAACAAAAAGTATGCATATATTTTTTATTGTAAGTAAATGAAAGTACACATATTTGTTAGCCTCCTATGAAAGCTTAACAATAAATTTGTGGAGAAATGAAAAAAAAATTATTCAAAACTAATTGATGGCAACAAATTTATTAAAAATTACAGTTTCTATATACATAGTTAATTAAAATTAAAAACACTTGACATTCAAATAATTTGCATATTATTTGGAGATCTCTGCAAGAATAAAAGAAAAAGAATGAAGAATTTGAAATTAGCTATAAGATAATATATGTTTAATTTTTTGAAGATACAACAAGAATATGTTATTTAAATTTTGTAGATATATAACAATGATTTAAAAAGTTTTAACTTATGATCACCGCATACTCATTTTTTAGCACTATCCAGGAATTAATTCATCATTGCATATTCTTCTACTTTAGTATATTCATGGTATACATACATTTGTACGTAACAATAAATTATGAAAAGGAACTAATGACTAAATAATATAACAAATTAGTGCTAAATCATCAAAATGTTAAATATATAAAATTTAAATCATGTCTTCGACTTAATATCATGATATATATAACACTTGCTTTCACCCTACATGCATAAACAAATTGGATCTTCAAAAACACAATTCGAAAAATAATCAAAGTTAGTACTAAAAACATAAATATTAAATGCATAAAATTTAAATTATGAATTCACCTATATCTCTTCATATCACACAACACTTGCTTTAACCACACAAAACTCCAAAAAAATTATTACTCTCACTATTATTTTCAATCTATATGAAAAGATTGAAATTTTCTTTATCTGTTGTAAATCATAAAGAATCATTATAATTTTATAATTACGATTATCAATTACAAAAAGTCATAAGATAAAAGTCATTTAGTATTAGCATATAATGAAAAAACTAAAAAACCATACAAATAAGACTAACAAAAAAACCTACATAAAAAGTCGACATTGATAAATTGGGAGGATTATATAACTCTTTGTCACATCCCGAGACCACACCCTAGAAGATATGGCACTCTCTGAGTGCAACCGGCGTACTCGACCTCTTGAAGTCTTATACAAGCCCTTACATATCGTTCACCGCATATAAACATATGAAAAGTAGCGTGAAATTAAAACTTTTCACAAACATTCTATACGTCTTTAAAATATATTTCATATAAACTCATAGGAAATACTAAGTCTCATTTCATCAAATCTTAGACACAAGAATACTTTGGGACACGGCCTATACTCAATAGAAATAAGTATTGCTAAGTCTATTACAATACTTCGATAAAGGAAATAAAAGACATCTATGTACTCGAGTCAACTGAGGACATACTTCAACTTGCTTTAACGATCTTCTAACACAAGCTTAGCTCTCCAAAATAACTTTCACCTATGAATCACTTCAGAGATAGATAAAAGCATGGAATTAGTTCAAACACATGTATTAAGTATGGCATATGCATAAAAAATCACGAAAATAGACATTTATTGGAAATATGCATCTTTTGACAGAAATATCTCATTATGAGCATAAAAACATCATTTAACACCTTATAAATACATAAGTGGCCACTTAGTCAATTGAGGATATTCTTAGAAAACCTTGTAGTGAACTATGTCACTTTATACTGACTACTTCTTAATGATACAGTGAAGTTTCTCAACTTCACAAGGAACTCTTCCTAGCATGCAATCCTCTCACTACAAGCAATCTTAAGACTGACTTAAGTAAGACAAAGAGAGACCACCCATACACCCTCTCTAGGCACACCTAAATGATCCTTCAGACTACCTATAATGAGATACATACTTAAAATACATCAAAAACATGAACATGAGATCCTCCTACCAAAAGTGATTCCAAGGTTCACTTGAGTGAGTTGTGAAGCGACCGCCCATACAATCCATACACACACACTAAAGAGATCCTATAGACTACCTAAGATATAATTATTCTCACTTAATACGACAACATATAGATGATATGACATTTCCATCCAAAGCTATCAAAAGACTTACTTAAGTAAATCAAGAAGATAACGTCCACGATTGACCTATTCAAGATTTCCTAAATAATCATTAAGACTACCTACGTCTTATATCATGTCTACATAATCAACCATATTCCCTAACTAGAGTCATTCTTAAGACTTATCAAGGTAAGATACGAAGTGACTATTCTGATGCCCCCATCACACCTTAACTACTCTAGATAAGTACTTATTCATTTAAGATGCTTTCTTAACTTAAGTCATTACATTCATTAGTTCTTTTGAGAAGCATTCATCACATAAGGACATTCAATTAATGGTCTTGGACAATACCTAGGGACTCTCACTAACATCTTCAAAGCCTATTGTGCAATGTCTAGATAGCGTACCATATCACCACCTAAACTTCATAGAACTTCTCTAATGCTAGTAGGTATCCCATATGATGAGAATAGGCAATAACAGACATAGACCAATATAGCTAAACATGGAATTAGAAATTCTAACCTACTCTGATGAGGGTGTTTTACTTGCCAAGGGTAGAACTAGGACACATCCCATGTAGGCACATGGTTAAGGAATATGAATGGCTTTTATGCACTCTATTCTCATCTCAAGTAGAGCTGAATTGTACTATAGTCCCCTTCTCATGTAGAGCTACTTCCCATAGCACACTCACTCGGTGCTAGACTTTGTTCTTATAGAGTAATTGACATTAAAGGATCACATGAAGAGGTTCCATATCTAGTTCATAACCCAATCACATTCACCCTACAAAAGAGGTCCACTAGGGCTACCCTAAAATGGAAAAAAAGATAGCGCATCATGAATTTTCTAAGGTTGATATGATGTCGTTCCAGCCAATCAACCCTAATTTCATCATTCGTTTCATGAAGAATACCATTACAACTCTCGACTTCAAAGTTCATAACCTTACCACTAGGTTTAAGGATCAATGTACATGACCTTCTTATCATCATTTAAGGTCTCAAATATCATTCATTCATACATGACAAGTGTTCACTAAGCTTACCTATTCAATACATCTCATATTCACATATCACTCATACATGTATCAAGTAAGGGACACAAGTCTACTAAAAAAATATCACATACTTTACTTTATTACATATAGCATATCATTCATTGAAGTACTTAGTAATGAACCTTATCATATTTATGTCATCCTATAAATTACTATAACATCATCATTATAACAATCATAGACTCATATAGTCAAGTAGGAACAACCATGCATCAATTGTAAGAGTACACACATAAGCACATAGTCATAGTCTAACATGATCACCTAATATCAATAGAAGAACTCATAATTTCACTTAATAACATATAGATAGATATGATATTATTTCACATAAATCAACTACACAAATAATCATAATAGTTCAAGTAGTGCCGACAACGTCATTATCATCATATTACATAAAGTAACCCGATAAGGCCACATCAATTGCAAGTAAATCACAAAGCACCGCCACCATAAGTGGAACATACCAATTTTGATATAATTCAAGTCTAATTAACATAAAATAAATATAATTAGGGAAGTGTACCACCAATCCATTCTCTCCACTTCAGTCGATATCTAAATCATCCAATTTAACACCATAAGGCCCTTACCCATGGCCATGAATATTAATTCAATACAATTATCACAATACTCTATGGATCTAAGTCAATTCAATATATCTAAGACCAATTATATGTAAATTTAATACAATTCTTACATTATTCAATAGCTCATAGAAAACTACACTAGAATTCATAAGCATTAGTACAGTATCACTTAACCCATAAAGTAGTCAAAAACTAGGGTTCATCAATTACACGGGTTCATAGTTTAATTGATTTAAAATCATCTTATTAACAATAATTCAATCAATATTTAATGCTTTAAAACCTTTAATGCAAGACCCATGGATACATCATTAAATTGGACAAGTTCATCTTTGAAAACTTTAGAGAACTCTTTGAATGTTGGGCTCCTTGATGAATAGAGTTTCAAGGATCAAACCATACCTCACTGATGTTAATCCACCAATTTCATGAAGAATCACCACTAAATTCTCCAATCCAATCTCTTCCTTGAGTTTTGGCTTCGATGGAGTTCTAGAGAATTTCTCAAGGATTTTGGATTTTTATTTTTAAAGAATGAATTCTCCTAAGTGTTTAAGACTTATAAACACATTTATAATACCAAAAATACCCCTTAGTAACCGCCCTTTCTCCTATTTGGATGTGGGGTGAATTTACCACTTCACCCCTAGACATTATAGTAAGTTGTGCAAGAAGACAGCTTCACGGACGACTGCCCATTGACGGGGCGTCAGTCCACAAATGGACCGTCCTGTCCTCCATCAATGGGTTCAGAGACTGGAAAATGGGAGTCCAGGTCCCTATACTAAGTAATCATCAACTCCCTTTACCTACGGGGAGTCGATCAGGCCACGAGTCATCAATTACCATTCGTAGGTGGGACTTCCTTGGGTTGTTTTGGCCACTAACATGAGTCCTTCTTCAAGGACCCTTGGATGATCCTTGGGGATGTTTTCCCGTACGTATCCAACCTGAATATGTTTGTATACAAGTTTAGGACATCACACATCAATTTCATTCAAAATGAACACGTAAACTAAACATACCAAGACACACAAGGTAGTTTCAAGGCAAACCTTTCGAACGTCATGGACGTTCTTGGATGTTTTACCTCCAAACTTCATGAAACTTTACACAATGCCTAAAAACACTATAATATCTCATATAATGACATCATCATTCCAGGATTTGCAGTCCGATACATTTCCATTATGTTACCTAGCCAAACCCGCCACCTCATGTGCCAAAGTAAAACGGTTGTTCTTCTTTCTCCGCTCCAACTTTTTCTACATATGTGGCAGCGGGTTACCGGAGAAGGGGGGACAACTCCTTTCTCCTTTGCCTTGCTCAATCTTCCTTTTCTGATTGAAAGTAGCAAGCCACTCTACTATTGGTACAGAGGCCAGATAGAAGGTTGCTCATCCAGCCCAGCGGATCCATTGTTTATGCGGCAGTGCAATGCAGCTGAAAAAGGGAAGCCCATTATGAAACACACATATAGGCACATAACCACACATGAGGCACATAGGTGGCTTAGTCGTCGAACGTCTTAGTCGTCCCTTGAAGTTTCACTTTGAAATCACTTAAAAATCTAGACACTGCCTCAATACTACATTATAGACCATTTTAGGACCTTAGACCATCATGAAAACCATGTCAGGATCTAGCTTCAACTAAGTCTATTTTGAGGTATTACAATCTCATAAGCCCCAATTAAAATACCAATAAAACAACCCAAATCCTTACTTTTTTATTTATGTGAATTCATTTTTACTTGTCATTTAATATTTTCATCCACAATTCACAAAGTCATGTGCACTTTTAGTAATGAACTTCTATAAAGTGAAACTTAAAAAAAGATGTTCAAAGTGCAATCATTGACTATTAATTTTGGAGTTATAATTGTCAAGAGTTATGTGGAGTAATGAAAATAAAAATAATTAAACTTTGTTTTAAAGAAAATAAACAAATGAAAAAGTAATAATTGACATATCCATTCATTTCTGTATAACAATAAAATGAATAAAAATATACTTTTTAATTACAAATAAAATTATGATACAAAAATCATTCTTAAGATCCTACAATATATTAATATATAAATTTTTTTAAAAAAATAAAAAAGGTACCTGATAAATGTTAGTGATTCACATCAAACATGAGAAAAATGGTAAATTAAAAATATTTACAATATATTATCTATAAATTCAAAAAATAATTAAAAAAGAAACTTTATAAATGCATGTAATTCACATCAAATATAAGACAATTGAAAAATAATAAAATATTTACAATATATTATTATATAAATTTCAAAAAATTTAAAATTAAAAAAACGGTACACGATAAATGTCAGTGGATCACATCAAACATGAGACAATTGGTAAACAGAAAAAATATTTTTTTCATGATATATATAGCTCAAAGATTTATAGGAGAAGATTAAAAAGTGTTGGAGTTACATAAATTAATTTTCAAAATTTATTGAAGGGACGTGGGGAGAGGGAACATTGGTAGACAGTTACTGCTTACCATTAAAATTTGCATTTACATGGAAATGAAACTGTTACAACTAAAATTTGGATAAGTATCTTCCTCTTCACAATATATTCTTTCATTTTAAGTTTTTAATTTTCCAATAAAAATAAAAGGAAACCTTTCTCAGATATTGTAGTTGTTCTCTTCACGTGTTCATATGAAATCTAAACAACTTAACGTGAAATACATGTGCAAATGACATCTGGTTAGAAGACAAGAAAAATACACCATAAATATAGTATATTAGTTAATATTAGTGAGATATACCAAATGATAAGATTGAAAATCATCAAATTGAAACAAATATTACATTGCATTTAGCTAATAAAATATTCATTGACCATCTTCATAGATTTGCGTGAATAAGATATATATATATATGGTAATCTCTTGATTTGTGATTGCATGGCTTCTGTATTGTTTTATCCTGGATCCACATTTTGTTATGTATCTTCCTCATTTGCTAATGATCTAAATTTACACTGTGAATTACTTGACATGCCTATTCGGGTTTCTACTCCGGTGGGTGAGTATGTGATAGTTGAAAAGGTATATAGGTCTTGTTTGGTGAATTTTGTGGGGAGCAACACTTATTTAGATTTGGTTATCTTAGAAATGGTTGACTTTGATGTAATTCTGGGTATGACTTGGCTTTCTCCGAATTTTGCGATTTTGGATTGTAATGCTAAAACTGTGACGTTATCCAAGCCTGGGACAGATCCGTTAGTGTGGGAGGGCGACTACACTTCCAACCCGGTTCGTATCGTGTCCTTTCTTCGTGCTAAGAAAATGGTTATTAAAGGGTGTTTAGCTTTCTTGGCACATCTCAAGGATGGCACTACCCAAGTACCTTCGATTGAGTCGGTTTTGGTAGTCCGTGAGTTTTTGGAGGTTTTCCCTGCAGACCTTCCTGGTATGCCACCAGATAGGGATATTGACTTCTGTATTGATCTTGAACCGGGTACTCGCCCCATTTCTATACCCCTTTATAGAATGGCTCCCGCGGAGTTAAGAGAGTTAAAGGCCCAACTTCAAGAGTTGTTGAGCAAAGGCTTCATTAGACCAAGTGCATCTCCTTGGGGTGCTCCGGTTTTGTTTGTGAAGAAGAAGGATGGGAGTTTTCGGATGTGCATAGACTACCGGCAGTTGAACAAGGTAACTATTAAGAACAAGTATCCTCTTCCTTGCATTGATGACTTGTTCGATCAGTTACAAGGTGCTTGTGTTTTCTCTAAGATTGACTTGAGATCCGGTTATCACCAATTGAAAATACGGGCAACGGATGTGCCAAAGACTGCTTTTCGAACCAGGTATGGGCATTACGAATTTGTAGTGATGTCTTTTGGTCTTAAGAATGCCCCTGCCGCTTTCATGAGCTTGATGAATGGGATTTTTAAGACATATCTGGATCTCTTTGTGATCGTATTTATTGATGATATATTGATATACTCCAGGATTAAGAAGGAACATGAGGAGCATTTGAGAATGGTGTTAGAGTTATTGAGGAAGAAGAAGCTTTATGCCAAATTCTCCAAGTGTGAGTTTTGGCTAGATTCAGTGTCCTTCTTGGCACACGGGTTTTCTAAGGATGGAGTGATGGTGGATCCTTCTAAGATCAAAACAGTGAAGAATTGGGTGAGACCTACAAACGTGTCAGAAATAAGGAGTTTTGTTGGTTTAGCTAGTTACTACCGCCGATTTGTCAAGGGGTTCTCTTCTATTGCTTCCCAATTACGAACTTGACTAAGCAGAATGTTCCATTTGTATGGTCGGATGAGTGTGAGAAAGCTTTTAGAAACTCAAGACCTTGTTGACTACTGCACCAATTCTTACCTTGCCAGTAGAGGGTAAAAACTTCATCGTTTATTGTGATGCATCCTATTCGGGTTTGGGTGCAGTGCTAATGCAAGAGAAGAATGTGATTGCTTATGCTTCGAGGCAATTAAAGGTGCATGAACGTAACTATCCTACCCATGATTTGGAGTTGGCCGCGGTAGTATTTGTACTAAAGCAATGGAGACACTATTTGTATGGCGTTAAGTGTGAGGTCTATACGGATCATCGTAGCCTACAATATGTCTTTACTCAGAAAGATTTGAACTTGAGACAGAGGAGATGGATGGAACTACTGAAGGACTACGACATCAGTATCTTGTATCATCCGGGAAGAGCAAATGTTGTGGCGGATGCTTTAAGTAGAAAGGCCGGAAGCATGGGAAGTCTAGCTCATTTGCAAGTTCCTAGACGCCCATTGGCTAGAGAGGTTCAGAATCTGGCTTATGACCTTATGAGGTTAGAAATAAATGAGAAGGGAGGATTGTTAGCTTGTGTGGAGGCAAGATCTTCCTTCCTTGACAAGATTAAAGGAAATCAGTTTAACGATGAGAAATTGATCCGGATCCGAGATAAAAGTGGTTGCGAGGAGAGCTAAGGAAGCAATAATTGATGACGAGGCATCTTGGGATTAAGGGAAGGGTATGTGTACCCCGCATCGATGATTTGATCACCACTATTCTGACAGAGGCTCATAGTTCCGGATATTCTATACATCCTGGTGCCAACCAAGATGTACCGTGACCTAAAGCAACCTTTGGTGGAGTAGAATGAAGCGTGACATTGTGGATTTTGTTGCCAAATGCCCAAATTGTCAACAAGTAAAGTATGAACACCAGAGGCCCGGAGGAACACTTCAGAGGATGCCCATTCCTGAATGGAAGTGGGAGAGAATCGCAATGGACTTCGTGGTTTGTCTTCCAAAGACATTGGGTAAGTATGACTCTATTTGGGTGATTGTTGATAGGTTACTAAGTCTTCTCATTTCATTCCGGTCAAGGTGACTTACAATGCAGAGAAGTTATCCAAAATCTACATCTCAGAAATCGTTTCGATTGCATGGGGTTCCACTTTCCATCATATCAGATAGAGGTACGCAGTTTACTTCTAAGTTTTGGAGAACACTTTGCATGCGGAATTAGGTACTAGGTTGGACCTTAGTACTCTCTGCGTTTCACCCTCGGACTGATGGTCAGTCTGAGCAAACGATTCAAGTGTTGGAGGATATGCTTCGTGCATGTGTGATAGAATTTGGTGGTCATTGGGATAACTTCTTACCCTTAGCGGAGTTTTCATATAATAATAGCTATCACTCCATCATTGACATGGCTCCATTTGAAGCATTGTATGGGAGGAGATGTAGGTCTCCTATTGGTTGGTTTGATGCATTTGAGGTTAGACCTTGGGGTACTGATCTGTTAAGGGATTCAATGGAGAAGGTGAAATCTATTCAAGAAAAGCTTCTAGCGGCGCAAAGTAGGCAAAAGGAGTATGCAGACCGAAAGGTTAGAGACTTGGAGTTCATGGAGGGTGAACAAGTCTTGTTGAAGGTTCACCCATAAAAGGGGTGATGCGATTGGAAAAAGGGGTAAACTAAGTCCAAGGTATATCGGACCATTTGAGGTACTAAAGCGAGTAGGGGAGGTGGCTTATGAATTAGCCTTGCCTCCAGGGCTGTCCGGAGTGCATCCGTATTTCATGTGTCCATGTTGAAAAGGTACCATGGGGATGGAAACTACATCATCCGTTGGGATTCTGTTCTGCTTGATCAGAATTTGACTTATGAAGAGGAACCTGTTGCTATTTTAGATAGAGAAGTTCTCAAGTTGAGGTCGAGGGAGATTGCATCCATCAAAGTTCAATGGAAGAATCGACCGGTTGAAGAAGCCACTTGGGAGAAGGAGGCTGATATGCAAGAAATATACCCACATCTGTTTACAGATTCAGGTACTCCTTTCCACCCTTGTTTTCCTTCTTTTGATCGTTCGAGGACGAAGGATGGGTAAATTGGTATCTATTGTAACAACCTGTTTAGTTGTTTTGAGCAGCAGATTTTATTTCTGGAAAAACTGGCTGAGACGACGGACACCACGACGGACCGTCGAGGGGGTCTCGTTCCATAATACTTAGAAATTAGAAAATTGGGTGCTGAAATCGACTCTCTGAACACTGTGATGGACCTGCAGGACGGACCGTCACAGGCGTGATGGACCGTTGTGATGTTCCGTTTCAAAACACTTCAACTCTTGAGAATTTGGTGCAGGGAACGATTCTCTGAACGTCGTGACCGAAGTGCAAGACGGACCGTCGTAGGTATGACGGGCCGTGACAGACTCCTTAAAGAAATTGAGTCTATGACGAACCTGCATGACGGACGTCGCAGGCACGACGGGCCGTCACAGGTTGCGTATCCCAGTCGGAGTCGGATTCTGGTTAAGTTTTTAAAGGGATGTTTTGGACTATTCCTGCCATAATTATATATTTCGTGGGTTTATATTAATAACCAATTTCTTGGGGGATAAAAGAGGTAACTTTGAGTTATTAGTGGGGGTATTATTGTCATCTTTTACACTTAATTATGTTTAATTAGGGTAAAAGAAAGAGGTTTGAATAGAAAAAGAGAAAGGACAAAGATAGAGAGAGTGGAATCGATCGAAGAGGAAAACCACAAAGCTGGGAATTTGCTTGTTGAATTCAATTCTTCAATGGAGTAGGTTATGGTTTTTACGATATTCGTAGTGAACTCTTAATAGTGAATGATATGTATTGATAGTATGGTAAACCCTGCTATATGCTTAATTGTATGCTTGCATGATTGTTATTTTCTGAAATGGTGATAAAATAAGCATGATGAAGCTATTGAATCCTAAATCTTGAAAGAAACCCTAATTCACTTGTTAATGATAATGCCTTAGTGTAAAAGAAGGCTTGATAAATTATATAATGAGATTGATGATGCCTTAGTGTAAAAGAAGGCTTGATAAATTATATAATGAGATTGATGATGCCTTAGTATGAAGGAAGGCTTGATGATTAGGGGATCGGTGGCCACGTTCCGGTACCAGGATAGAATAGAGGATCGGGTGCCACGTTCCTGTACCAGGATATAATGAGGATCGAGTGTCACGTTCCGACACCAGGATAGTATATGGATCGGTGCCACGTTCCGGTACCAGGATAAAATGAGGATCGGAGTGTCACGTTCCGACACCAGGATAGTATATGGATCGGGTGCCACGTTCCGGTACCAGGAGAGTATATGAGGATCGGAGTGCCACTTCCGGCACCAGGATATATATGGAGCGGAGTGTCACGTACCGACACAAGGGGAATAAGATGAATGAATCTTGAAATATGTTAATATACTCAATCTAATGAACCCAATCCCAAATGAGTATGGTATTGAGGCTTGAGTCTTCATGTGTGAACTTGGCGATGATTGTTAATGATATAGTACTTGTTGTTGCTACATGTTAAGCATTATAGTTGATTTTATGATATTACTTCATATATACTGTTCCCTATTTTGAGTTGGCCGATGATATCTACTCAGTACCCGTGTTTTGTACTGACCCCTACTTTTATGTTTTCTTCTTTGTTATTTGTGGAGTGCAGCAAACGTGCCATCGTCTTCAACCCAACAGTAATTCTAGCCAGTCTTCGTCACACCGGATCTTCAGGGTGAGCTAATGCTTCTAGCTTGGACTGGATCTTCTTCTTCAAGTCTTGATGCCTTGAACTTCCGGCATGGACTAGCTTTTTACTTGTTTTTGTTTTCTTAGATATTCTTAATTTTAGTAATATTGAGGATAGATGTTCTTGTGGTGATGACTTCCAGATTTTGGGGAATAATAGATGTTGAACTAATAATATTTATTGAATTGGTTTTTATTAATGAGTTTAAGTCTTCCGCATTACTTCCTGTTGATAAATATATATAGATTGAAATGTTAAGGGTTAGATTGGTTGGTTCGCTCACATAGGAGGGTAAATGTGGGTGCCAGTCGTGGCCCGGTTTTGGGTCGTGACACTACGTGTGTTGCTTTCCTAACCCTTATCTTTACCTCATATTAAGCATCGTATTCGATATTTGACTAAGTTATTACCTCGTACCAATCAATACTAGCCTATTAGATAGTATACACTAAATCTATGTTAATAATTATTTTCCTATTATCTACCTCCTTGGTCCGGCAAGTAGCATTAAGGGAGTTCTAACATTGATCATCCGTTAAAAAGACTTCTAAGCGAAAGAATTATTAATACATGCAAGACACTATTCTAGAATTGTTATTTTAGCTAGGGTTTATCTCATTATTTGCCTATGGTTCCCACAACCCTAGTTATGGAGTTTAGTTACTCATAGCCATAAACACAATATTCAAATATATTAAATAAGAATTCATGTACTTACTTCAATGAGAAAAAATGAAGTCCGAAAGTTTGCTTGATTAATCACCAAAAATCACTTGTAAGAATCTCCAAAAATCAAACACTAATACACAAAGTCTAATAATATGATGTCTAATCTAACAGAGTCTAACCTCAAAAATGAGGTTTTTCGAACTATTTATAAAAAATAAAAACCTAATTAAACAAGGATTCTAATTACTGGAAATTCCAAAACGCGGTTGGGTCGACGGACCTCGCGACGGACCTTCGTGGTCACAACGGACCCTCATGGACTCCGTCGTCCCATACTTAGCGATTTCTTCTGCTGCTCTCTTCATTCCCCTCGACGGCAAGTATGATGGACCGTCATAGGCACAACGGTCCGTCGAGGGTCTTCGTTTCAAAATACTTCAACTCTTGGAATCTGGGTACTGGATCACTTCTCTGATCTTCACGACGAACCTGCAGGACGGACCGTCATAGCCATGACGGACCGTCATAGCCATGATGGACCGTCACAAGCTTCGTAATCCCACACTTGGTCAGACTTCCCCATCTTTCTTCAGCAGCTGCACTATGCTGCCACCTACAGACCGTCACAGGCACGACGGACCGTCATAAGCTCCGTAGGTGGTCTCTTCTGCATTTTTCGCTCAAAATCTCCGCATTCAGCTTTGGACAGATTTCCTGCAAAACAAAGAGAAACTTATATCAAAATTAGCACAAAAAGGCTTTCGGACACACTAAACTTAAGAAAAAGTATTATTATACCGTGAAACCACGGTATATCAACACCCTTAACTTAAATTCGTTGTTTGTCCTCAAGCGACGCACTATGATCACTAGACAATCTTTGTACAATAGTATTCATGTTTTATCCTTTGCAATATTTTGGCTATCAATCCTGATTAATCTCATCAAATCTATGCATGCTATCACTATTAGGTTTGAATTTTGTGGGATTCGAACATGACACAGACTCACCATGCACTAACACCTATCCTCTTCAATTTCTCACCGAGGTGCTAACAATTCCGGTATTGCAACTTGTGTCCTCACTTCAAAACAAAATCCTCATTTTTCACACAATGATTTAGGTTGAGTATAAGGATTACTTTTCAACACTCGCTCTCAGAACAAACAAAGTCACACTCATTCATACTTATTGCCATAAGCTTGCCCTTATTTTCACTGCCTTAAGTTCGCTATACAACCCTTAGGATCACGATAGGACTTTCTTAGCTTGTAACATAGGCTCAGAGTCAGGTAGGGTTATTTTAGTGACTTTTTGCCCTCCTTGACATATCGGCTAAACCTTCCACTTTCTATCACTTTATCTCACCCAGTTTCTCCCATTCTTTCACCTTGCTATTTTCCCTCTTTCTTCATTTGTGTAAGTGACTCTTTTCCTTTTTTTTTTTTTTTTTTTTTTTACTTTTCTTTCAACGAGTTCTTGAGTCACTTTACTTTGTTCTTTCTCTCTCTTTGTTCTTTCATCCCCACTTTCCAAAGCATCCTCAAAACAGCCACCCTCAACTCATGGCTTGCCATGAGTCAAGGTACACAATACCCAAAGTTGGGTCAGGGCCATAACGAAGGTTTTTTATGCGTTAGCCACCTCAACTTATGCTTTTGGCATAAGCTGAGGTGCACATGTCCAAGGAGGGACCAGGGCCAACATATGGTTCCCAGAAAAGATCAGTTGGGGTGAAAAAGAAAGGTCTATTTTAAGCTCAGATTATTTGGATCAAAGAAGGATAACTTTCATTTGGTTCTTTTATTTAGGCTAGAAATGGGCTATCTTGAATAAGGGCCTATGATCCTTTCCTAATTGTCTGTTACAACTTACTTTTAGCAGGACTAACAGGCAAGTTCTAGCTCAGTACCAATAGTGGACTATTCAAATTTCCTCAACTCACTTGACATCTCATCACTATACCAGATTATTAGACACCTAGTTCGAATTGAAGACTTAGGGTAATGCAATGGTGTAACTTATTTCATGCTTAGAGCCACAGAATTAACAGTTACTATGCCTAGTCATGCAACATCTTCCAGTTTTCTCAGGATATCATTTTAGCCATCATACTTCAGAGTTAAACTATGTAAAAAATATATAAACATGCCGGTTAAACAGAAAAAGTAATCAGTCTTTTGGGGAAAAAGAACACAGGCAAGAAAACCCCAAAAGAGGATAGTGAGTTGGGCTACTCAGACTTCACCCTAACACTCACTTTCCATTTACCACACCCCAAATGGAAAAAAAATCTAAATATTAGAGTGGTAGGTGAAGCAAACCTGTGGCGCAAAGCGCCGTCGATCAGCAAGATGGTGGGTCCAGTTCCCCGGAACCCACGTCCTCTGCAATCTGGACACCCTCAGTGGTGTCCTCAGCAACAACCTCACCATAGTAGTGCCTCCTAGTGTCTCTACAGTGCGGGAGCTAGACGCCCCAGCCGCTATCTGCGATGCTCTGATTTGGTGTGCCTCCGCCTCAGCAAGTGAGGCTCTCCTCGCAGCCTCCATCTCTCGGTGCTCCTTCTTCCTTGCTCGCGCCTCATCCTCTGCTCGACCCCTACGCCTTTTGGCACTCTCTCGAGGTGGAGGTGGATGAATTTCTGAAGTAGTAAACAGGGCCGCCAATACAGTGTCCTCAGCAGGCTCGACAGACTCCGGCACCCTCGCCTCTAGGATCGTGTCGAGGTCTGCACGAAGACTATCGACTGCAGCCTGAAGAGTCGACACATCCACCGGAGGGGCTTGTCGGGCTAACACTCTCAACTCAAAGGCGTCTAGGCGCTGGTTAACTTCAGCAATCTTCCGCTCTGTAAACTGCTGCATTTTCCTCTCTAGACGCTCTTCAGACTCAGTGATCGACTTCTGCATCCAAGGCTGGATATGATGCAGAAGAGTGGCCATTTGTGCCTCTAGTTTTTGGACCCTAGCAAGCGGGACCAGTGTCGGTAGAGGGAGGGGGCTGTACGAGAGGAGCTCGGGGCTGGGGCTACCCGGGATAGACTCGACCGGGGTAGTGGTCAGTGGACGCCTGTGTAGCGGTGCGGGCCTGGCTATCGTATCCGCAAGATCATCAGCAAGTGGGGAAGCTCTAGACGGGGCCCTCTGCGTGGAGCCAACTCATTGGCCTCGTCTCTGATGAGGCCGACGTCAACGGTGGCCGGCGGGGTCTTCAACTGATCTATGTGTCATATGGGCACATTTGCGGACCTGCAAAGATCATACACGGGAAGGGGTAGGTATTAGTGACCTTGAATGCCCTCTCGTGCATGACTGCCTGAGAAGCCATGCGAAGTCCACCTAGAATCCGGCTATCATCGCCGCCATCAACACTGCTCGATCCCAGGTGACGATGTTATCAGCAGCTGTGGGGGAAGGCAGTGACGGACGAGCAGCCACAAGAACTTTGCGACGAACGTGAGGTTGGCCTTCTTGATGGCCCCCTTCGGCTCAGTGACCCAATCGGCACCCTCTCCATCTACTGACAGGTGCAGGGCCATCCACCTCTTGGTGGTCTCTCTCAGTGCTGGCTCGCGCAAGAACTGTCCATCCTTTACTATCTGCCAGCGGTAGTCAAACTCGGCAGTGATGGGGGTCCGAGTAGCATCTGCACTCTCGCCGTATAGAAACCGGCGGATGGCTGGCAGGGAAATGTCAACCTGCACGCCCCGGACTCGAACCTGCTCCAGTGGGGCCTGTTTAGTGGGAGCAGCCCGCCTATCGATCTGTGATTGGAGAGTCGCTACATTGGATGCGTAGAACTCTCGGACCATTTCCTCGCTGTATCGTCCCGACGGACGTGTTGTCCACTCTAAGCGATGCCTAGTGAAGAGGTTATGGATCTACGACATCGTTGGGGGACTCCCTGTAAGTACCCGCCGCTCCAAGGTGAGTGTTCGAGTCATTACTCCTTTATCAGTCAGGAACTTGGCGTCGGAGTAAACTTGAAACTGGCCGTCAACACACCACAGGTTTGGCTGGTCAGAGGCTGGGTGGGGATCTGGGTTGGTGCGCCGGATGTAGAGTCTGAACTGTCAGCCTCATCAGACGAGGCCGACGCTGCAGCAGTGGCGAGTGCGAGAACCTCAGCAGAGCCAGAGGCTTCCTCGGACCGGGATACTCCTAAGGAGCCAGACGCTCCTTCCTCATTTGTGGCTGACCCAGAGGGTGTGTGCGGTCAGTGTGCGCTCCTCATCAGACTGGGAGGCAGTGACTACGCCGGACGACACCTTTTGGGTGTGGCTCTGGGAGCACGTGCAACACGGGAAGGGGCGGAAAGTGGCCTGGGGCACATACTCAGGGTCCCGCTCATCATCAGAGCCGATGATCAGCGTGCAGACGGGGCAAAAGACTTTGATCGCCCGCGTGCGTAGGTTCGGTCTTGCTTGGGTGCCATAGTAGATAGTACCTGCAAAGGATAACTATTAGTACGAGTAGTGGCAAACAAGACAAGCGAAACCATACAATAAGACAGTGAAAATAATATGTAAATGTTGTATAAACAGTGACACACGACGGGCCTGGTGACGGCTCATCGTGACTTTGACGGACCATCGTGAGGTACGTCATGGTGTACTTGGACTCTGTATAAATAGAGAACCTTGAAAGAGGGTCTCTAACTAGCATGAGGGTGTGTGCAGGACGGACCGTCACAGTTACGACGGTCCGTTGTAGATGTCCGTCGTAGGACACTTGGAAAAAAATGGAGACCCTTAGGAGAGGGGTCTCTGACTGCTATGACGGTCATGCAGGACGGACCATCGTGGGTACGACGGTCCGTCACAAGTGTCCGTTGAAGGACACTTGGGGAAAAAAATGTAGACTCTTAGGAGAGGGGTCTCTGACCGGATGACGGTCATGCAGGACTGACCGTCGTGGGGTACGACGGTCCGTCACATGTGTCCGTGAAGGACACTAGGAAAAAATGGAGACCCTTAGGAGAGGGGTCTCTGACCGGTATGACGGTCATGCAGGACGGACCGTCGTGGGTACGACGGTCCGTCACATGTGTCCGTGAAGGACACTTGGAAAAAAAATGAGAGACCCCTGGAAACAGGGTCTCTGTCTAGCAAGACGGTTATGCAAGACGGATCGTCGCGAGGACGACGATCCGTCACATGTGTCCAGTAGGACAGGGGTGCTAGGGCTTGTGCAACGGCCCTACGACGGTCCGTCGTGGCTACGAAGTCCGTCATCGGGGTCTCGTTCTGAATGACAGACAGAACTGTAGGTACCCTAAGCAACCCCGATGAACCCACATGGTATTTGTAGTGTTGTGGACCTATATGTGTCTATCCCCAACTACCTAGGAAACTATTAATGCAAAATCACCTATATCTAGGGTTGTCAAACATGGCAATTCGAACATTTTGAGCCTAGGTTAGACATAATCATATAAAGGAAACAATATACGACTAAGAACTAAGCTAATACTAACTAATAAACAAAAAACAAGATAAATGAGTATAAATTAGAGACACATACCTTAAATGGAGAAAAAGCAAATGGACAAGGACTCAGTTGGCAGGGTAGACACCTACAGCAGCAGCTCCGACTAGTAGATGATAGTTTTAAGGCTTTGAGAATTGTGGGGGTAATGATCAGTGAGGGGGAAATGTGGGAAGTTGAAAAGAGAGGGATAGATGGGAGAAATAATGAATGAATGGGGTGAAAATGAGGGGTTGGGGGTTTAAACGGTCAGATTTTGAAAAAGGGTCCAGCCGGGTCGGGTCGGGTATAATTCATTAATCACGCGACGGTTCCCGACGACGGTCCGTCGCAGTTGTGACGACCCATCGTTGTTCCGTCGTGTTGCCCTAATTTCAAACTAGCAGAAAAGCGTACCTGGTACGACGGATGTATACGACGGTCCGTCACAGGTGCAACGGTCCGTCGATGTGTCCGTCAGTGACTGCTGCAGAGTAATTTTCTGCAGAATTTCCTGGGTGATGTGCCTGAAATTTAAAACCCATTAATAGAAAAATGCTACCATTACTAAAAAGACGATAAGTATTGGGTTGCCTCCAACAAGCGCCTGATTTAATGTCGCGGCACGACTGGGGACACTCGATTACTCAGACTTCATCAAGATGGTATGCCTCTATCACTTCATTTGCCGATTCAGCATGCCCGAAATAGATTTTTATGCGCTGTCCATTCACCTTGACCGCACACCCTCCTTAGTTTCCAACTCAACTGCTCCATGAGGGAATAGTTGGGTAACCAAGTAAGGACCAGTCCATTTGGACTTGAGGTTGCCCGGAAACAAGCGCAACCTGGAATTGAATAAAAGCACCAAATCCCCGACCATAAATTCTCGCTTTTCAATTTTGTTGTCATGGTACTTTCATCATCTTTTCTTGTATAGTGCTGAGTTCTCATAGGCTTTTAGGCGAAATTCATCGAGTTCATTCAACCATTTCTTCAGCTCTCCAATCCATTTTTAACTTCTTCATAGCCCACATGGCTTTATGCTCTAACTCAACCGGAAGATGACAAGCTTTCCCATATACAAGTTGGTATGGAGACATACCTATGGGAGTCTTATATGCTGTCCGGTAGGCCCAAAGAGCATCATCAAGCCTCCTTGACCAATCCGTTCTACTAGCATTCACTGTTTTTTACAATATCTGTTTTATTTCCCGATTCGACACTTCAACTTCCCACTAGTTTGAGGGTGGTAAGGAGTGGCCACATTATGGCGAACCCCGTATTTCTCCAATAACCCCTGAACAATCTGTTGTAGAAGTGGGAGCCCCATCACTAATAATGGCCCTTGGGGTGCCAAAACGAGAGAATATATTCTTTTTCAAGAATGCAGTGACACTCTTCCCTTCATTGTTTGCTAGGGCTATGCCTTCGACCCATTTAGATACATAATCGACTGCTACTAGAATGTACTTTATTCCATGAGAACTCACGAAAGGGCTCATAAAGTCAATACCCCAAACATCAAATAACTCAATCACAAGAATGGGGTTTAGAGGGAGCTCTTGCTTTCTTGAAATACCACCATCTCGTTGACATTTGTCACATGCTTTAGCAAAACCATGAGCATCTTGATGAAGAGTTGGCCAATAGTAACCACATTGTAATATCTTATGAGCGGTTCGGATACCACTGTGATGTCCGCCAACAGGTGAAGAATGGCATGCCTCCAACACACTCAACATTTCACATTCTGGCACACAACGCCGAATAAGCCCGTCGGCACAACTCCTATAAGTATTGTTCATCCCAAAAGAACTTCTTCACATCGTACATGAACTTTTTCCTTTGATGAAACGACAAGTCTGATAGAACAATATCACTAGCCAGATAGTTCGCAAAATCTGCGAACCATGGAATCAAGTCTTGTGAAGCAGCCAATACATGTTCATCGGGGAAAGTATCATCAATGTCAGTCTTATCCCCTAACTCTCTCATAGCTTCATCCTCTAGACGAGACAAGTGATCAACAACTTGATTTTCAGTTCCTTTTCTATCCAACACTTCAAAGTCAAATTCTTGTAGCAGTAATACCCAACGAATCAGCCTAGGTTTCGCATCCTTCTTCGCCATCAAATATCTCAATGCTGAATGGTCAGTATGCACTATAACTCTAGTACCTAGAAAATAGGAGCGAAATTTCTCAAAAGCAAAGACTACTGCAAGGAGTTCTTGCTCAGTCACTGTGTAGTTCTTCTGAGCTTCATTTAGGGCTTTACTAGCATAGTAAATTGGGTGAAGGCTATTGTTTCTTCTCTGTCCCAATACTACACCAAGAGCCACCCCACTAGCATCGCACATTACCTCAAATGGAGTGTTCCAATCCGAAGAAATAATGATAGGCGCAGACACTAACTTTTCTTTTAGCACCGAATGCTTTAAGACAGGATTCATCAAAACAAAATTTACATTCTTTCTCCAGCAATTTGCACAATGGGTGTGCAATCTTTGAAAAGTCTTTGATGAATCTCCGGTAAAAACCTGCATGCCCAAGAAAGCTTCTCACACCTTTCACAGATCGGCGGGGGAAGTCTCTCTATTACCTCAACTTTAGCTCGATCAACCTCTATGCCCTTTTCTGAAATGCGATGAGCCAACACAATACCTTCTTTCACCATGAAATAACACTTTTCCCAGTTTAGTACCAAATTGCAGTCTTCACATCTCTTAAGAACCTCAGATAAATTGGTCAAACACCGCTCGAATGAATCACCAACCACAGAAAAATCATCCATAAAAACTTCTATAGTATCCTCCACCATGTCAGAAAATATTCACATCATACATCTCTGAAAGGTTGCAGGTGCATTGCACAACCAAACGACTTCTTCTGAACGCAAAGGTCCCATATGGACAAGTGAAAGTGGTTTTCTCTTGATCTTCTGGTGCAATAGAAATCTGATTATACCCGAATACCCATCAAGAAAACAATACCACCCTTTTCCGGCAAGTCTATCCAACATCTGATCCATGAAGGGCATAGGAAAATGGTCTTTTTCAGTCCATGAGTTCAGTTTACGGTAATCCATACACACCCTCCATCCAGTAACCGGTCTCATTGAACAAGTTCATTCTTTCGTTGGGGACCACAGTCATTCCCCCTTTCTTAGGTACACACTGAACCGGGCATACCCAACTACTATCGGCGATTGGATAGATTACTCCGGCATCCAACCACTTGATGATTTCCTTCTTCACAACCTCTTGCATAGGAGGATTCAAGCGTCTCTGGTGCTCAATACTCGTCTTATGATCAGGCATGAGTTGATTTTATGAGAGCAAATACCAGGAGGGATCCCATAATGTCCGCAATGGTCACCCAATAGCTCTTTTGAACCTTTTAGTACCTTCACCAAACTCTGAACCTGTTGTTCATCCAGGTCTGATGCAATGATTACCGGCAAAGTGTCACCATTCCTAAGAATTCATACCTAAGATGAGGTGGGAGAGTTTTAATTCAACTTTTGGAGCCTCCTCTATCGATGGTTTCGCGGGTGGGGACTCGCGATTTTTCATTCAAGCTCAAATTTCTCGGTTTAAAACGAACATCACCTCGGTCAAGAGCCCCGACTAATGACTCATACTCTTCAATGCAATCGCTATCAAAGTTCATTATCACTGCCGCTAATGCTTCGACCCCTAGACGTTCTTCTATTTGTGTCTCAAAGTCTCACCCATGGTGTAGGATATAGCAGATGCCGATTGGAGCTCACCACTCTGCCTCATGGACCTACAAATATTAAAGGTCACTTCCTCATTGTTCAACCGAAATTTCATGCCCCTTTTCCATGTCTACTAAGGCTCTTCCCGTAGCTAGGAATGGCCTCCCAAGGATAATAGGCGAAAATCATCAACCTCACAATCAAGAATAACAAATCAGCCAGAAAGATGAATGACTCCACTTTTACTAGCACATCATGAAGTATCCCTATGGGCCGTTTTACTGTTCGATCAGCCATCAACAGCCGCATCGCAGTGGGCTTTGGGTCACCAAACCCAACTTCTTGTAAATCGAGAGGGGATGAGATTTATGCTTGCCCCCAGATCACATAATGCTTTCGCAAATGTAATAGCCCGATTGTACAAGGAATAGTGAACGCACCCGGATCTTCTTTCTTTGGACCAGAGATCTTGTAGCAATAGCACTACAATGCTGCATTCTATCATCATCATCAAAAGTAACCGATCTTTTCTTTGTGACCAGATCTTTCATAAACTTGGCGTAACCGGGCATTTGTTCTAAAGCTTCTACCAAAGGGACATTGATAGAAAGTTGCTTAACATTGTTATAAAACGCCGATATTGCCATCCTCGGTCTTTTTCTCTAATCTTTGAGGAAATGGGGGTGGTGGCCTAGGCATAGGAGTTACCTTTTTAGGCACTTCAGCATCTTTTGCAATGTTATCCTCTAAATCAGCATCAACATTTACCACTTTATCAGTATCTTTGTCACCTTATTCTCATTAGATGGCATAGGTGGGTCAATGGTTTGCTTGCCACGCGAGTAGTAATTCCATACAATGTCCATCATTTTTGCAGATTTTGGACAGTGTTGCTAGGAAGAGTGCCCGGTTGCCGTGTGTTCACAGTTGCAGATAATTGGGCCAATTGTAACTCAAGTTGTTTAATCGATATTGCATGTGTATCAACTTTTTGCCCAATACCGCTAAATCATTCCTCAACTCTTTATTGTGCTCATCACTAGCATCGAACCTCCTCATCATTTTATGCAACATATCCTCAACTCGACATACTACCTCCACCATCCCAGGAGAGTAACTTCACGATTTTAAGGAGGAACATAGGGTTCATTCCTGTCGTTTCTATTACCATAGTTACCCTGTTGAAGTTGTTGTCGCGATTGTAGTTTCCATCTCGGACATAATGACCCTCACGATTGTATTTACCATAGTTCCGACCTTGGTTCCCTTGACCTTGGCGCCAATTTCCCTGATTAGAGCCTTGGGCACTTGGTCGGAAACCCCCAATCTGTTCATTTACTGCATAGGAATCCTCCTCATAATAACACTCATCGTTTGGAGGTGGTGGTTTAGCCAAGTAGTTGACTGCATTAACTTTTCTGCACCCTAGTGACATGTTTTAGTACCAACCCAAGCTCAGTTCTCATCTGAGCCATTTCTTCACGAATATCATCTGTGGCTGGGGGTGAGTGGACTGCACTGCGAAGGTGTTTCTCCCTGTATCGGACTTCCTAGTACTCCAAGCTTTGTAATTTTCGGGAGATTTTCTCTAGTTTTTCTACAATCTCAGCATAAGGGCATTCTCCATAAGATCCCCTGCTATAGTGTCCAACACCGCTTTATTGTTATCATCCTGTCCCCGATAGAAGTATTCCTTCAGTGACTCATCATATATACGGTGATTTGGAACACTTCTCAAGAATGAGGTGAATCTATCCCAAGAAACTACTAACTGACTCTCCTGGTAGTGCCACAAAGTTGTTCACCCTGTCTTTGTGGTTTAATTCTTGGAGACCGGATAGTAGCGTGCTAAGAAGACATCCCTTAGTTGGTTCAAGTGAAGATGGAGTTGTATGGGAGCTCAGTGAAACACATAGCAGCCTCTCCCGTCAGTGAGAGAGGAAAACACTCTGAGACCTATTACATCTAGATCCAAATCAGGCCTCCCCACACAACTTTTACACACTGCCCTTACCTTAGCTATATGGGCATGTGGATCCTCAGAAGGTAGCCCTGAAAACAAACCTCTGCAGTGAGCATTTGCATCAGGCTACTAGTTACCACAAAAGTGTGGCCTGTGGGTAGAGGGGGCAAGACAAGTGGCCCATCCGAGTCTGCTATGTTATCATACCCTCTGTAGTGCTTGGGGCCGTGGAACAGGATTTTGTCCCCTCTGTTGATGTTCACCCGGAGCGTCGGGTAACATCTGCCATGAACATCCACTGGATCTGGGATGTTCTGGTTTGGATCCTCATCATTTATTCCAAGTTTGATTCATATTGCGCATGTACGCTCTAGCTGTGATCGTAGGGAAACAAGGGTTCTCTTCCTCTCCGGTATTTGGCATACAAGGAGGATAGTTCTGAAAGGAAATCAAAACAAAAAATAAAACAAAGTAAAATCAAGAAAATATCAACTAAACTTAGTAACAAGTTCAAGTTAATCTAAAAGCTAAATTCCCCGACAAGCGGCGCCAAAATTTGATACGCTCAAACTACTTCTCAAATGAGAAGTAAAGCGGTCGCGTCAAGTAAATAACCAAAATAGTGAGGTTGGGATCGTTCCCACGAGGAGAAAATAGTCTAGACTTAACTTCAACTTGTTATACTATTGTTCGGTTGATGACTTGCTTAGAAAGTAAAAACATAAAAAGGGGGTTTGTATTTCCTAATGAGTAAAAATAATTAACGAAATGAAAGAGACACTTAACAGTTTTGAAAGTTCGTTTTAATCAATTAATCAAAGTAACTAGGGTTTACGTGTTCCCCACAGGTTCATAACTTGATAATTCTAACTATAACAATTCTTTCCTAGTATTGCATGCAAAGTGATAAGTTATGTATTCTAAATCCTTGGTCCGGCATCTAGAAAATCTCACTCCGCAACTTGGTCCGGCTACGTGTGTTGCTTTCCTAACCCTTATCTTACCTCATATTAAGCATCGTATTCGATATTGACTAAGTTATTACCTCGTACCAATCAATACTAGCCTATTAGATAGTATACACTAAATCTATGTTAATAATTCTTTTCCTATTATCTACCTCCTTGGTCCGGCAAGTAGCATTAAGGCGAGTTCTAACGTTGATCATCGTTAAAAAGACTTCTAAGCGAAAGAATATTAATACATGCAAGACACTATTCTAGAATTGTTATTTTAGCTAGGGTTTATCTCATTATTTGCTTATGGTTTCCACAACCCTAGTTATGGAGTTTAGTTACTCATAGCCATAAACACAATATTCAAATATATTAAATAAGAATTCATGTACTTACTTCAATGAGAAAGAATAAAGTCCGAAAGTTTGCTTGATTAATCACCAAAAATCACTTGTAAGAATCTCCAAAAAATCAAACACTAATACAAAAAGTCTAATATATGATGTCTAATCTAGCAGAGTCTAACTCAAAAACGAGGTTTTCGAACTATTTATAAAAAATAAAAACTAATTAAACAAGGATTCTATTACTGGAAATCTGCCAAAACGCGGCTGGGTCGACGGACCTCGCAAGGGACCGTCGTGGTCGCGACGGACCGTCATGGACTCCTTCGTCCCATACTAGCAATTTCTTCTGCTCTTCTTCATTTCGCCTCGACGGCAAGAAGTATGACGGACCGTCATAGGCACAACGGTCCGTCGAGGGTCTTCGTTTCAAAATAGTTCAACTCTAGAATCTGGGTACTGGGATCACTTCTCTGATCTTCACGGACAACCTGCAGGACGGACCGTCATAGCCATGACAGACCGTCACAGCTTCGTAATCCACACTTGGTCAACTTCCCCATCTTCCTTCAAGCAGCTGCACTACGCTGCCACCTACGGACGTCACAGGCACGACGGACCGTCATAAGATCCGTAGGTGGGTCTTTCTGCATTTTTTCGCTCAAAATCTCCGCATTCAGCTTTCGACAGATTTCCTGCAAACAAAGAGAAAACTATATCAAAATTAGCACAAAAAGGCTTTCGGACACACTAAACTTAAGGAAAAAGTATTAATTATATCGTGAAACCACGGTATATCAGGCACAAACTAGATTTAATGTTTAGCTCACATTATCTAGGTTAACTTTGATCGGTGAACCACCCCTTTTCGGTGTGGGGCAGACACTGGATTTCAAGTTAGCTCGCATGATCTTAATGCTAAAGATTTATTTAAGAAAGTAAGAAAGAAAGAAACAAAAATGTAAGTTCAAAGTGAGCTAAGAAAGCAAGACAAATATGTCAAATTATTTGTGTTTATAAGAATGAATTTTTTTAAACCGTTATTGTCTTGTTCCAAATCAAGATATATGCTCCAATATCTCCACATTTGCAAGTGATCAAATAATTGATAAGCAAAAAAAAATTGGCTTATAATGATTTCTTATATTATGCTAATAAAAGGGGAGTAAAACATATGGCTAATCCATGCCCCATAATTCCATAATATGAAAATGATGAAATAAGTGGCTAGCCACTAAAAATTGGCCCTTAAAGATTTCATGCCCAACTTAACAAGAATGGATAGAAAACTTGTGGTAAGGGTAGCAAAATCATTTCCTAGTCTTTTAGATTACTTCTCGATTTATGTAGGTATGGGACTAAATGAATCATTTCACTTGTAAGTAAGAGATAGGATTTAGGATATCATTGAACTACAATAAAAAAGAATAAAAAAAGATTTAAAAACTAAACTAAGTGTTGGGGGAAGAGCTCTCGGGTTAGGGATGGGAGGAAGAAATTTCAAAATTTTCGTTTGAGTTGTTCTAATTTTATGTTCATGATTCTAATGAATTTAGAATGTCTAGTGACTTCACGTTACAGAAATGACATGTTGTTATAGGAAGAACTTTCCTTGGTCAGGCATAGTCCTTACATGTATATGTGCATACACCCTACATAGTACAAGTTGTGTACTAACCCTATACTATTACTATTTAATAGGCGCAAGTTCAGAGAGCAAAATGAAGACTCATTAAAGCAGTATGGATTAGCGATCTCTAGACTTGGTAGTCCTCTGAGTTCGAGGATGCTACACCTATCATCTAGCTTAGTACTTTAGGACATAGCTAGTAGATTTTGTTCCTAGTGTTTCATTTCAGACTTTAACTTAAAGCTTTGTATTAAGGTCGTTTGGCAAACTATTATGATATATTGATTTCTCATTGAACTGCTTAA